>JAJJHY010003831.1:6151770-6215985 GCA_021224005.1 Drosophila setifemur | reverse complement strand
AAAACTTTTAAAAAATTTGAATAGCATTTATTTAGTAAAGATATAAAGATATTAAATAATTGTTAAATTAATTTCATTTAAATAAAACATTTTTTAAACTTCTAATTCAGATTATAGTGCTGCCAAATCAAGTGAAATAATACCAATTCCTGAGAAATGCTAAACAGTATTTTTGGTGTGAGTCAGCGTGACCGTTTTTCGGGATATTTTAATACAATTTCGAGCTCTTCATATCGGTATATCATTTTGGCTTGCCCCGAAGGCAAAAAATTGTTTTCTAGTTAATTAAATACTTTCGCGTTCAACCGGAGACTCGCATGGAGAACGGCGTGGAGAACGGGACCCTGGCCGATGGGGATGCGGTGGACGAGGCGTCCGAGAACCAGGTGCTGAGCAGTTCCGACGGCGAAGGCGACGGCGATGGCGACGACGAACGGGAGGGGGAGGGTGAGGGAGAGGGAGAAGTGCAGCCGCCTTTGCCGCAGCCGCAGCAGCCGCAAATAACAAACGATTGTGCGTTGGAGGAGGCGGGGGATGTGGATTTGGAGGGGGAGAGGGACAGAGACAGAGAGAGGAGGCCCCAGCCTATGGAAATTAGTGCGGAGTCTGGAGCACCCGTAACGGATGCAGATGCTCCTCCCGCATCCCTGCTCGAGGACCTGTGCGACAAGGACGTGGATAGCGACGCAGCGGACGAGGATAACGATGATGAGGTGAGATACCCCTGGTGATACCCCTGCAGACCAATTCCCCTAAAGCAACTGCATCCTTTGAATGACAGCTAAAGGATAGGAATATTTGTGTTTCAATGATAAATTCATTATTTTGTAAAACAACAGAACTATGCTAAATGTAACATTGTTCCTAATCGTTCCTATGGAAGCTATGGAATTTAGCTTTCGAAGAATCCGTGAGAATCGGTTAAGATAGTCACTATAATAAATTATCTTTAAAAATTCCGAAATAGCTTGTCTCAAAAATTACCAATGACAAATATATGATATAGTGTTCCGGTTCTCATCGTTTCGACTTATATATTATCTGCATCAAAAATCAGGATATGTGCAAAGGCTTTCTGTTGATTTAGATAAGGAATATACCTTCTTTATGTGTATTCTTTAATTGAGGGTTTCTAATTTTCCCTATTTCCTAACCAATATTCTTCTATAAAATCTCTCATAAAAATTTAAATTGTAAGAAATTCCCAAAAATCATAATTTTCTAAACTAAATAATCCTTCCCAGGCAAAAGAGAACTACGAGGGCTTCAATGGCACAGGACGCACCGTCACTTTGCAAACACTGATGGCGGCCAATGTGTTGCAACCCGGATTGGGTCTAATGACCATCGAGTACCTGGGCCAGAAGTTCGTGGGCGACTTGCTGGCCGATGGCAAAATAAAATCGCATGAGACTGAAACGATTTTCTTGACACCCAGCGCCTGGGCGATGCACTGTAAGCGGATCATCAATCCCGAAAAGAAGAGCGGATGCGGCTGGGCATCTGTGAAGTACAAGGGCAAGAAATTAGACGCCTACAAGAACACCTATCTGCGCAAGTGTGCACTGCAGAAGGGCGTTTCAGTCCTGGACGACGGCGATCTGGGTAAGGAAATGCTACCAGCTGTATCATGGAAATATAATGCTTAATGACCCGGTTTTTACAGATGCCGAGCGCAAGACCGACTCCCCGGAGGTGGTCATCAAGCGAACAGTTTTCGCTCACAACACCGTAGCAAATCGCAATTTAGTTCAGTAAGTTTAGGGGAACAATTCTGGGATTTATTCGGGGGTGGTTTACAATAATAAAATCCATAAGTTTGACAAGCATGTTTCGATTTCCCATCAGAAAACAATAATTCGATTTATAATATTAAATACGAAAACTTTCAAGCTAATTCTAAAACCAATCAATCATTTTACAGCGATGCCAACATGCTGATCGAATCCGTGCCCTTTACTTCGGTGGGCAAACTGCAGCCCTTCCTCATCACAATTAACTCCTCCGCCCTGCTGCTGGCGGACTTTCACAGCCATTTGACGGTGCGCGAGGTGTGCGGCTATTTGGGCGGCACCTGGGACATGAACACGCACAGTGAGTCCGGCTCGGCATGCAATCCTGTATATGTTTGCATTCCTAAATCATATCTCCCTGCAGCCCTATCCATTACGAAGACATATCCTTGCCGGAGCACGCGCTTCGATCGTCAGCGATCCACCGAAGTGGAGCGCGACATTCAGAAGATGATGATTCAGGACCAGCTGTTGCTGGTGGGATGGTATCATTCGCATCCCAAGTTCCAGGCAGAGCCCACGCTGCGCGACTGCGACTCGCAGTTGGACTACCAGATACGAATGCGCGGGGCCAGCGATCTTACCTACACACCTTGCGTTTCACTCATTTTATGTAAGATTTAACAATATAAGATAAATCTATGCTTTATAGCTTTAGAGTTTAAGGGTTAAAATGTATGTGGAAGGAAGAAGGAAGCGAATCCATCTCTATAAAGTTTATATATTCTTGATCAGGTTAAATATAATACTCCGTCCGTCCGTGTTGCATTGGTAAAACGATATTTTTATAAAATTGTTTTTTGGATAATCTAATTTATTGTTCACATAAATAACGTATTTCCTGTATTCCTTTGCAGCACCCTACTACGACGAGAATCCCACTCTGGAGTCAGTGGTCAAGTGCATTTGGATTGTGCCCCCCGGGGAGAGCAAACAATCCATGGAGTACGGGCGGCCCATGCTGATGCAGTATTCGGTGCTGCCGGACAAGGAGATACCCGAGGAGGTGCGCTCCGAGATTCAACTGTGCGTGGACTACTATTCCCAGTACCGTGGCGAGGTTGTCCGCTTCCGGCAGATCTTCAACAACGAGGTTACGTACAACGAAAAGCTGAAGAACACGCTCTACCCCAAGTTTCCATCGAAACAGAGCGACAAGGCGCTGTGGAATTGGATTTGCGCAGTGCTGGACTGCGAGCAGGAGGACGACTTCATCCCACCCAAGACCATCAAGATCATCGACAACGATGAGTTAGAGCTGAAGGAGGAGAACAAGCCGGCAGTGGTGCTGATGGATGTGAAGATGACGCCGCCCAAGGAGGAGAACTTATGCGAGGCAATCTCCACGCTGGAGGAGAGCGTGCGCAAGTCGGAGGAGGAGACGCAGCAGGCCCAGGCGGAGCAGAAGGCCAGCGAGCTGAAGGTGATGTCGCTGCAAGAGCAGCTGTGCATGCCCTCCGGCTTGAATATGAATCCGGTGCGCATGCTCTCCCCATTGGCCACTCCGAATCCCACAGCTGTGCTGACACCCAATTTGGTGCCGCCCAGCAATCAGTTGTTGCCCCCGCAGACGCCCTCCACCTCGCTTCCACCGGCCATCCCACCTGTGACCGCTCTGAGCGCTTCACCGCGGGACAGTCCCATTACCATTCAGTCGAACTCAGCCAGTCCGGCCAAGTTCGAGGTGCCGGTGCGCGCGTCTCCGTCGCCGGCCAAGTCTGACGCCTCGTCGCACGCCTCCACTTCAGCTTCTACATCCCGCACACGCAACTCTCCGGCCCCCAGTCCGGGCAAGTTTAGCGTGAGCGATATCGCCAGGAATAGCCCGAGCATTACGCCGAATAAGTACGAGGTAGTGCCCCAGGCGGCGGCCTGCCTCCCAACGGCAAACGATCTGATGGCCGCCAGTTTGGCGCAGCTGGCGGGGCAGCTCCCTCCGAACTTCCTGCAGGCGGACTTGGCCGCACTCTTCCAGCAGCCAAGGAAGGACTTTGGCAGCACCTCGCTTAACCAGCTGGCGGCGGCAGCTGCCAAGGTAGGGGGCTCCAAGCAGAGTAATGCCACTGCAACGTCCGCTCTGAACGATCCCAATGTGGCAGCTGCAGTGGCCGCCTACTCGAATAGTTTCAACATGCCACTGCCGCAGTCTGCTGGTGGAGGGGGAGGACAAGGACAAGGATCTGGCACCAACAACTCGCACACCAACAGCAAGTCCAAGTCGGAGCGCTCCTCCAAGTCGTCGTCCTCTTCATCCTCTTCAAACTCTAGCTCCACCTCGAACTCGTACAAGACTAAGCTGATGAAAGAGCTGGACGAGCTCAAGAACGATCCGCTGAAGATGAGCGAGCTCATCCGCTCGCCGGAATATGCCGCTCTGCTCCTGCAGCAGGCGGAGGCTTTGGGTGCGACCACACTGGGCACTTTGGGCTTTGGCTCCGACTACAGCTATCTGACGGGAGCGGGATTGGGAGTGCCTCAAGCCCAAGGAGGCCAGCAGTCGAACTCCTCCAGCGGCAAGTCCTCGAAATCCTCGCCAGCTGCAGTGGCGGCAGCTGCCCTTAGTGCTGACTATAACAATCTGATCCAGGCCTCCAAGCTGCTCGGCTACGATTCCTACATGCAGCAGAGTAAGCAGAGCAACGACCTCAACGCGTTCCTCCAGCAACAGATGGCGGCGGTGGCTGCTGCGTCGATTCCACAGTCTGTATCATCTGGCAATAGCGGGTCCAACAGCAGCTCCTCCAAGAAGCAGCAACAACAACAGCAGCAGCAGCAACAACAGCAGCAACAGCAGCAACAACAACAGCTGCAACAACAGCAGCAGCAACAACAACAGCAACAGCAGCAGGCGGATTATACTGCCCTGCTGCAGACCTACACCAAGTTGTTCGATCCCAACAACCAGTTCGCAGCAGCAATGTCCTCAAACAAGCACATGGCTGGGGCCCACAACGAGCTCTCGGCGCTGCTATCTGCGGGAGTTGGCGGTGTACCTGGAGGATCAACAGGAGGAGGATCTGGCAAGCAGAAACAGAAGGACATTCAAAGCGACATGCTGAATCAGCTGTTGCAGCTGGAGAAACAAGACTCGGAGATCAAGGCCTTGCTCTATCGGCAGAACAAAGCCGCCGCCGATCTGGACGCACTCTTTGCCGCACCCTCCGGAGCAGGGGCACCTGGCAACTCCATGAAATCCGGTGGCTCCTCTGGCAGTGCAGGTGGATCGGGGGTGCCCTCGCCCTCGTCGCTGTCCAATTCAGCTGCTTACTACAACGCTTTGGCACAGGAGAAGATGCAAGATTATGCGGCCTTCTTTCAGCAGCATCATGGCAAATATGGTATACCCGATCCGCTGTCCAAGTCCACTCTGGCGGCCAACAATATGTTTATGACGCCGTCGGCGCTGTTTAAGATCCAGCAGGAATCTCTCTCGGCCATGATGATGAAGCCGCCCAAGTCGACGACGCCTTCGTCGGCCCGCACCCGGGAATCCTCGGCTTCTCCGGCTCTTGAGCGGCTCACGCCCACCAAGTCGGCCAACAGTGGGGGCGGAGGAGGTGGCGGTGGTGGAGGAGGAGGCGGAGGAGGTGGGAACAACTCCAACGCCGGCAAGTACAACTTCAGTGCCGTGGACCTGGCCATCTCAAGCGTCCCTTCGAACACTCCGTCGCCGTCGCCATCGGACGGAAGCAGCAGCTCATCACATCGAAGGCCCTCGCCGGATTTGAGCCGTCTCTACGGTGAGCTGGCGCCACCGGGAGCGCTCATGGGCAGTGGAGGAGGAGTGGGAATGCCCAAAAAGCGTATGGAGTTCGGTTCGGTGGCCGATTTGGCAGCCCCGCCGCCGGCCAAGATGCCCAAGAACAGCATGGGCGATGATGTCCTCAACCTGTCGCACGACTAGGATGCATGTCCATGCCAGTATTCCCCCAGCAGTATATATTTCCATACGTAATCCATTAACGTACCAGTGTCGCGTCATTTTAATCGCCCAATCAGTATCCTATCGGGACAAGTATTTTATTTTGATTTTCGAATATCCTTATTTAAGTTAGCCTCCTGCTAAGTGTAAAGAGCGTGGATCAGGCTTACGAAACTGATTGCCAGCAATTTGTCAAATCGTATTATTGAATGTATTCTTGGATATTATTTTCCATAACCCGGATATGCTGTGCATATCTCAATCGAAACGCAATCACTACGATCCATTCATAATTCGCCAGTCCTACGAGTGAATCTCAGCTTTTACTCACCCTACGAGCGCTGTATGTCCTTAAAAGTTTAATTTAATTAATGTACTTGTACTAATTTAGGTTTAATTGCCGTACTTTAAGTATTTTAATATACAGACAGAGCACACACATCAACTGTATTGTATTGCCGACAGCATTAACTATAACTTTGAATCTTTGCCGCAATAAATTACACATCTAGTTACTTAGTTTACAAATCGGGTGTCTATATATTATATTTTTGTTTACAGCTACTGTTTTTGAATAATATGGATTTTATGATTGAAAAAGGTCACGACTAGAAAATACCCGGTACAAATTAATTATCTTAATGCATAAGATAATTGATTAATAATTAGTCTGGTAAAATGTATTGCAATCGTCCCTGGAATATAATACTATAGCCATCATTGGATCGATGGTAATATATAATTTTTATACCCTTGCAGAGGGTATTATAATTTTGACCAGAAGTTTGTAACGCAGTGAAGGAGAAATTTCCGACCCTATAAAGTATATATATTCTTGATCAGCATCACCAGCCGAGTCGATCTAGCCATGTCCGTCTGTCCGTCTGTCCGTCTGTCCGTCTGTCTGTCTGTCCGTCTGTCGGTTGCTATGTAAACTAGTCCCTCAGTTTTAAGGCTATCGGACTGAAACTTTGCACCAACCCTTCAATCTGTTGCAGGTAGTATATAAGTCGGAACGGCCGGAATCGGAACACTTGATCACATAGCTGCCATAGGAACGATTGGGAAAAACAGCCATAAATTCGCCATTCTTAAAGGTTTTTTATTTATTTCTTGGTAATCTCTATTTAATAGCAATTTTAACATATCCTGAAAGTTTCATCAAAATCGGACCACTATATCCTATAGCTGCCATAGGAACGATAGGAGAAAATGGGTCATTGAGCATAACTCTGGTGTTTTTCAAGACAATTAATTCATTCTTGAGAAAAACAGTTTTCATAGACATTAAAGCCTTTTTGGAAATTTAAAAACCAAAGATCGGATCACTATATCCTATAGCTGCCATACAATCAATCGAACAGTTTAAAGGCAACTGGTCTGCAAGGGTATTCTAAGCTTCGGGTACCGAAGCTAGCCTTCCTTTCTTGTTATTTTTGTTTCTGTAAAAATATTTTATTATCTTCTTTATATCCAAGGGTTAGCTTACCTCTGTTCAGTTTACAAATTAAATAAATAATCTCCAGGATTACTACTTCCTTTGATTCCAAGAGATATCTCCTCTATTGTACCCATTGGAACATTAAGTAAAACCAGTAAAACCGCTATGCAAACTATATCACATATGCCTCCCAGTGGTTCAGTGGTGCGATTTAGTTGGTAACAAAATCAAAACAATCTCGCTGAGATCGGCACGCATCAACAACTGGGGGGCAGGTGTTTACTTCTCATATCATTCGGCACATTTTAGGGGACTGGCCTTTCCTCGGTTTCTGACTAGTTTCTCCGGTCAGTATTCAAAACACTCGTTATCTATTCGCCGGCGAACAAGTGGCTTGACTGGATTGGATCGGGCTAATATAAATAGGGGTCGACGTTTATCGTTGAGCTTCAGTGATACTTTTAACCGTCCCGAGGATCAGACATGTCGGAATATAAGGTAAAACCTCGCGAAGAACTCTCCGTGGCTTGTGTGGGTGTTTCCTATCTATTGGATCAAAGATATTTTATATTATCTTCAAGATTACGGATAAAATTCCGTAGATATAACAAATACAGTGAAGTTTTAAAAAAGAAGTATGCTTACAAATAAAGTATCTGTATTTTAATAAAATTGTTGATTTAATCGAGATCAAATTGTGTACTAATAAATCCGTTTGGCTACAATTGCTGTTAATTAATTTTAAAAAAAATAATAACTATATTATGTAACGATTGAGCTGATTATCTGGTAAACCAGTTGCCAAGGCGCGTGCCGTTCTCAAACTCAAAAACTTGGGATATAAAAAACAAGTTTTAATTATTATCTTGTCCCAGTTGTGTTTTGGTATTTGCATAAATATTTTAAATCCTATTTTCATGCTCGTATCTTTGCAGCTTCTTTCTTTAACTGTAAAATTAAGCATATAAAGATATTTTGGATAACAAGATAGATAACAATTTATTTGGTCACATAAAAGAATGTTAAATGGAAGTGTTATACCTAAACATTAAACAATTAAAGTAATATCTTCTTTGGAAAACAAGGATTACTTATATTATTTTGAGTTATTATTTATTTTTTGACAATATAAGATAAACTTTTAACTTTTATTGATACTTTTAATCAGCGCAGATACTTTTTAAAAATGTTCTCTATAATTTGTTGTAGTACCTCTCTGGCTTCGGCTCACACTTTTCCTCCGAGGATGAGCGCTATCCCAATTCCCTGCCAGTGGGCCAGAACTCACCCCAGGTGTGTCCGTACAACCTCTATGCGGAGCAACTGTCCGGCAGCGCCTTCACAGCACCCAGAACTGAGAATGTACGCACCTGGCTGTACAGGAAGCTGCCTTCGGCTGTCCACCTGCCATTCCAGCCTTTTACGGGGGCCAAATATTTCACGAAAAACTGGGATGAGCAACCGCCCAATCCAAATCAGGTTAATAATCATTTTCACCTTTATTTATAAAGTAGTAATAAACAATATTACTACTTTAATATTTAAATATGTATTTAGCTCCGATGGAAACCATTTGATTTGCCCGAGGAGGGAAAGAGTATCAACTTCGTTGAGGGTTTGCATACGGTTTGTGGGGCCGGTGATCCCCGATCTCGGCATGGCTTGGCCGTGCACATCTTCTCCTGCAATGCTTCCATGGACTCCTCGGCCTTCTACAACAGCGATGGTGATTTCTTGATCGGTTCGTTGATTTCCATAGAAATTCTGGAGATTTTTATTAATTTTTAATTCAATATTAGTGCCCCAGCAGGGAGTTTTGGATATAACCACAGAGTTTGGAAGGATGACGGTGGCTCCCAACGAGATTTGTGTTATTCCGCAGGGCATTCGCTTTGCCGTCAACGTGGATACGGCTTCCAGGTTAGCATGATTTGGGAAATTAAATAAAATCAATTTAAGTTATGAAAAATTATTTTATGGCCATTAATTTAATTTATCAGAGAGCTTGTTCATTTCATTAGTCTGGTTTTGTTTAAATTTATTTATGGTTATTAAATTAGATATTTTGTTAACTCATATACTTATTTTCCAGAGGCTATATCCTGGAAGTCTATGATGGTCACTTTGTTTTGCCGGACCTGGGACCCATTGGAGCTAATGGCTTGGCCAATCCCAGAGATTTTGAAACACCCGTGGCCTGGTTCAACGATCAGCCCGTGACGGGTAAATATGCCTTAAGATTGAACTAAAAATATTTGTTAATTCTTCTGCACAGACTTTCAGGTGATATCCAAGTTCCAGGGCAGCCTCTTTGTGGCCAAGCAGAACCACAGCGTCTTCGATGTGGTGGCCTGGCATGGGAACTATGTGCCGTACAAGTACGATCTGTCCAAGTTCATGGTGATCAACTCGGTTAGCTTCGACCACTGCGACCCCAGCATCTTTACCGTGCTCACCTGTCCGAGCTTGAGAGCGGGAACAGCCATAGCCGACTTTGTGATCTTTCCACCCAGATGGTCCGTCCAGGAGCACACTTTCCGCCCGCCCTACTATCACAGTACGTTATTATGCCCATAAAAGTATCTTTATTATTGTTATTTTATCCATTGACTAGGAAACTGCATGAGCGAGTTCATGGGCCTGATTCTGGGCAGGTACGAGGCCAAAGAGGATGGCTTTGCTGCCGGAGGCGCTACCCTCCATTCGATGATGACGCCCCATGGGCCGGATGTCAAGTGCTTTGAAGGCGCATCTAAGGCGAAATTGATTCCGGAGCGCGTTGCTGAGGGCACTCAGGTTTGTGGACTAGGCTGGAATTTTTGATTTTATAATAATAAACTATTTCCTAACTATTTGTTTCCTAAAGGCCTTCATGTTCGAATCCTCCTTAAGCCTGGCTGTTACTAAATGGGGCGAGGAAACGTGCCAGAAACTGGATGCAGCCTACTACGAATGCTGGCAGTCATTAAAAGATAATTTTCATATTTCCAAGTAAAAGTAATTGTACAGTGTGATTTTTCAAAATACAAAATAAACTGGAAATAAATATTTCAGCGGATATTTACTGGGATTTTCAGGTAGTTCACCACCGGATTCTTACCTCGTTAAAAAATGTATTGTGTACTTAAGAAAAACCTTATTTTGTAAGGAAATATACAATATAAACTTATGGAGTGGGCCAACATTCTGTTTAATTAATAATTAGCACGAAAAAGCATTGTTTGACTTCAAAGAATTGGTTAACTATCTCGAAAGTGACAGATGTTATCAATAAAAAAAAAATATATATGACAAAAAAATGCTTTTGTCGCGATAAGAAAGGTCTTGGCTTAAGATTTAATAAGAATTGTTTTATTTCCATTATAAATGAAATTTATGAAGACTATCTGCTTGCTCCTAGGAATAGGGGAAAACCAAGTAACAAACAATCCAACTAAATCAAAAAATATTATTTGTCAGTTAACCTCCCGAAAAAGAAACACTTGCAAAACGTTTTCAATAACAAAACCTCATTATTCATCAGTGACGTATAGCACACATTATATTTATTTATTAAAGCCGGTGTGTTGATCGTGCCGATCTATTAGAGCGCGACACTATATTGCTGGCTAAATTCCCCCAAACAAATAAAGAGCATCCGAAAGAGATACAAAGTATCTGAGCGACACACTCTCGTTCTCTTATTCGATTGTATTTAAAGCCGGTCTCAGAGCAAATCGAGCTCATTGTGGATCGTCGCTAGCTGGCGATCGGTTTGTTTTGAAAGGTCTGTTTTTTCGTATTGTTTGCGGTTGTGTGACCAGTGGACTAGAGTGATAAAAACAATGTGGAATAATAAATAATAATTATTCAATCCTCATACATATACGAAACTATGCGGTAACAATAATCAACATTACTTTTCAGTTCGCGTGTGATCCCCTCCAAGATGTTGAGGATCGTTTTGGGTGCATTTCTTTTGCAATATGCCCTTTTAATCAACGCCACTGGGTGAGTTGCATTATATAGGTATATCAACACTGACCACTATCAGTGAGTCAAAGGATCCAAGGTCATGAGTCGAATTCTAAGAAAAGCAATATTATACATATACCCTCGAGGAAAGTAAGATTATTCTCGACCGATGTGCAGCCAGCCACGTATCACCATCAAAAAATATGAAGGTGTCTCACCGATTCGGTTGCGGATTCCCTTCAAACCGGTTGGAAAGCCTTGCTAGTTTGCAGTACAAAAATCAGGGCTAAAGATAGTTTTCTTCGTCTACCTTGATTCCGAAAATGTGTTTCGCTGATTATCGTAACCAGCGTCACCGAAGGGGGTAAACAGCGGGACATTGGGTGGAAAAGCAGAGAGCATCTAATATATATTCAAATGTATCTGTGAGATTCGTTTGGTTGTCATAAACTAAGTGATTAAGTCCCGCCATAAAAGGGGGAAATATTTAAAATGGGAAAATCCCAGACCATTTAAGCAATTCTATTTTCTATGTTAATTTGAAGATTATGACATTTTAAAATTCAACACACAATCTGAACAATCACACAATGACGGCCAACAATATTCATTTTGTCGATTATTGTGTTTGCACAAGTAGAAATTCCACTTAGTTAAGCCCTGTCGTTTCTATTATCAGAATCGTTGAAAAGAATCAATCACAGAGCAGCAGAACAGAATAATTAATTAGCGCAAAAATATACATGAATTTGCAATTAGAGTTGAGAATCCGGTAATTATTTTTCGCAGAATCTCACCGAATAATCCATCTTTTGCAGCTTGTATTCGGTGGTGGGGCCTGGGACTATCCGATCAAACTCGAAGTATAATGTGGTCGTCTCCGTTCACCAGGCGGATGGCCCCAGCCAGATAAGAGTCAGCCTCAATGGGCCCTCCTACAATGAGACAAAGGAAATCGAAGTGCCACCCATGTCCATTCAGAATGTGGAATTCGAAGTTCCCAAACTGGCCACCGGAGCTTACAATCTCACAGCTGAGGGAGTGTCGGGAGTTGTGTTCCAAAATAGCACAAAATTGAATTATGCCGACGAGAAGCCATCCACATTTATTCAAACCGATAAGGCCACCTACAAGCCGGCGGATCTTGTCCAATTCCGTATTCTTTTCCTGGACGAGAACACCCGACCGGCCAAGATCGATAAACCGATATCTGTGGTGATCACCGATGGTGAGCAAAACAGGATTAAGCAGATCTCCGATGTCAAGTTGACCAAAGGCGTCTACACCGGAGAACTGCAGCTGTCGGAGCAACCTGTCCTGGGCACCTGGAAGCTCTCGGTGAGCGTGGATGGTGAATCTGGGGAGAGCAAGACCTTCGTCGTGGACAAATATGTGCTGCCAAAGTTCGAGGTTACAGTGGATACAGCCAAGGATATCACTATACTTGATAATGTGATCAAGGCAACGATCCGGGCCAAGTACACCTATGGAAAGCCAGTGAAGGGAAAGGCAACTGTTACGATTAACCAGAGATACGGACTCACCGATTCGCTTTCCAACCAGGAGAAGACCATCGATATTGATGGCAAGGGCCATGTGGAATTCAGCCTAGACATTGACCAACGCAACTTCATACCGCCCATGAGGGTCTTTGCCGTTGTGACCGAGGAGCTGACTGGGAACAAGCAAAATGCCTCTGCCACAGTGACCATCCATCAGCAGCGTTACAAGTTGGAGGCGGTCGAAAGTCCCGATACCTTCCATCCGGCCAAGCCCTTCGTCTATCAGGTTGCGGTTAAGAATGTCGACGGATCCCCAGTCACGGCATCTGCCAAAAAGGTGAAGCTAATGTTCCACAATGCCCATCGATACTATTTTGATACAGTATCGTCTTCCGCTGGCATCCACTACGAGGAGCCGGTGAACGAAAACGGCATCGCAACCTTTAATGTGACGCTTCCCCAAGGTGATATTACTTACTTTAGAATCGTTGGCACTTTTGATGGGTCGGAGAGCCACATCGGAAGCATCAGAAAGGTTCAACCGGCAACTGAGAGCAGCGAGCCGCTGAAGATTCAGGTCAACACCAAAAAGTAAGAAGCTCACCATAAGTTATATATATATTTATTTTTTTTTAATTTATTAACTTTCAGACCCCGAATTGGTGAGCGTGTTTCCTTTGATGTGAAATCTTTGGCAGACATTCCCTACTTCGTGTACACCATTGTGGGCAGAGGTAATATTCTGCAAAGTGATTATGTGGTTGTGCCCGAGGGTGTCAAGACATATACGGTGGAGTTCACTCCCACCTTTGAGATGGTGCCCGAGGCCAAGATCTACATTCATTATGTTCGCGACAACGACCTAAACTTCGAGGAGAACTCAATTCAATTCGAGAAGGAGTTCAGTAACTCTGTAAGTATTCTTTGGGTCTTTTTCAAAACTGAATCTTAATCTTCGCAATTCCCCAATTAGATTGATATTTTGGCTCCGGTGGATGCGAAGCCCAGCGAGGAGGTTAAGTTAAAGGTGAAAACCGATGCCGACTCCTTTGTGGGCCTTTTGGGTGTGGACCAGAGTGTGCTGCTGCTCAAGTCGGGCAACGATCTGGACAAGGATGACATCTTCAATAGCCTCAACAAATACAAGACATCTACGCCCTGGCAGGCCGGATATGGACGTTACCCTGGTCAAACCTCGGGTTTGGTGACCCTAACAAACGCCAACTATCCCTACAACAAGAGTAAGATCATAACTTTTCTTTTTGTTTATTCAATAAGCGAATCTTTAGAAATTTAAGCTAGAGATATAAGTTTAGGCCTAGATTGTGAACTCAAATTGAACTACCAGATTTCCCCGACTATGTCGAAGATGACCCGGGAGCTTATTTGGAGTACGACAGTTTAGCAGCTTTACCTCCAATGCCAGTTATTTTCTTAAACCGGGAAGAGGAGACTCCCGATGAACCGGTAACTATTCGCAAGAACTTCGCTGAGATCTGGATTTGGCAATCAATTGGCCCGAGGTGGGTGCTTCGAAAATGGAGTCGCACTTTATCGCACTGCTATATCTGCTTTTTAACTACGATCTTTCAAGCAAAAGCAATTCACTTCTAAAGGCTTAGGCTGTCAATGCAATCACCGTACTAATACTCGGATTTTTCCAACAGCAAAATATTACAATACTACTATATAATGAAGGATTTAGAGAAATATTGAAAGTTTAATGTGGATCATAGTAATTGATCTTCACTTCTTGGGCCCCTGTTGGATCATCTCATTCACTCTCTCCCTCATGTTGTTAAAATGTGAATTTTTAGCCAAAGAACATGATTCAGCAGACTACAACTATTCGGAGCTTATTGATATTCGAGTAGAAGATGATGCATATGAACTAGAAGATGACACAGAAGAGCCTCTTGATTCAGTAGATTCTCCAGCTAAAGTGGAGGTAGTGAGAAAAAACTTCGCAGAAGTCTGGATATGGCAATTATTAGCCATCGGGAGGTGTGTTGTCCATTTTCAGTGCAAGAACACGGTCTTATCATTAAAGCTAAATACATAGCATCTAACCCGACTAAAACTTGAGGTTAAGTCCCGGGATAAGGGTTTTTATATCGGACTGGTACTTGTTTTTAACTCACGAATTACTTTTCAATTCCCCAATAAAACAAATTTATATAATTTTGGAATATAACCAAATTTAATTGTATTCACGTATTCAGATCATATTTATGTGTCAGAATTCAACGATTTGGTTTATCAAAGGGCTGATATAGCCATTGATTCGATTGATGTGATTGATTCTGGAACTATAACAAAAGTGGAGGTAGTACGAAAGAACTTCGCAGAAGTCTGGATATGGCAATTCTTTGCCATTGGGAGGTGTGTAGTCGATTTTTAGTGCAAAAGTATCGTTTATTCATTAAAGCCAAACACATAGCATCTAACCCGACTAAAACTAAAGGACAAATCCCGGGCTAAGGGTATATCATTTTGAATATAACCAAATTTAATTGTGTATTCAGTTGAAAAATTAGGTTTCAATTCTGTTAGAAACAAGTTCTCAGTTGTTTAATCTTTTTTTTTAATATCTTTAACTTTACTTTTATTAGTTGGAGGGTTGTCTCACAAATTTCTATGATAGTGAATAAAACATACTCACTAAAACTTATGAACTTTCAATATTAAGGTCCTCGAATTGAGTACTCTCCTGGGCCTGAACCATTCATTTGGGATCGATCGTTTGGACCTTGGACCTACAGATCGGGCTATGTAGGCCTACCTACAGGATTATTGCTCTTTAACCAAGCTAGTCCAAGCAACCTGAACCCTCTTCGCCGAATTAGTTCTAATCCCAGAGGGCCAATTCAACCGACATTAATTCGGAAAGAGTTCCCAGAGACTTGGTTATTCGCAGAGTAAATCCCTATTCAACTCATTGTGCATGCACTTAAGAAACAATGCTTCGTTAATGTTTTCAGTTAAAAATAAGTCATAAATTAGTTGCATGCTTTGGTTTTTATTGATATTCGAGTAGAAGATGATGCATATGAACAAGAAGATGACACAGAAGAACCTCTTAATTCAGTAGGTTCATAGTATAACCCGACTAAAACTTAAGGGCAAACTCCGGGCTTATGGTTGGTACTTGTTTTTATCTTATGAATTCCTTTCCAAATGCCCCATTAAATCCAATATATACAATTTGAAATATAATTGTGTGTTCAGATGACGACTTAGATATTGATGTGGAGGAGATATTCTCTGTTTCATATATGAGTTTTCCTGAAACTAAAACTAAAACAGAAGTAGAGGTTGTTCGCAAACACTTTGACGAAGTATGGATATGGCAAACGAATGCCATTTGGAGGTGGGTAATGGGTTATAAAGAGCATGAAACTGGGACCCTAGATTCAAGACTTGTATACACCATATAGTACAAATGTTTGAATCATGTGAAAAAAAAAAACAAAAGAACGATCAAATTAGCTGAAGCTTGGAAGCGCATGATCCTGCGTTGATTAATTTTGCGCCATATATTGCTATTTGGAGACGAAAGTTACCCGTTGCTACCTTTAGGCTGACCTAACATCATACTAATCATCACATATATCCCCGATGCAGATCCAATCCTATTCCATCCCATGATCCTAGACGGAATGCCTATAGCATTTGCCCTATCGGCCAGTGGGGCAGGTTTTGGAGGGATTCCCGGACCCGGAGGTCTAGGATTTCCAGCGCCAGCTCCGCCTCCGGTTCCACAAATTCGCAAAGAGTTTCCGGAGAATTGGATATTTATCAATGCCGAAAAGTACGACGAATTGTGAATCTTTAAGTTGTGTGCTTTCAATTTGTCAATGTGTATGGGTATCATTAAGCCTAACTATCTGTGCTCCCCCATCCTACTCCTGTAAGCCCCTTGGTAGTTTAAAAATTACATTTCGTGTGCCCCATAGGACGACGGATCTTCGTTAGACCCCTGCAGCGGTTTCCAGCTCCAGCTCTCCCCGCTAATAATCAGATACTAATGAATCGCGTACCACAGGGTGGAATCGCCCCACCAGTTTCCATCACTGAGCCCCAGATTCGAAAAGACTTTCCCGAAAACTGGATATTTATTAATGCTGAAAAGTACGCCAAACCTAATCAAATAATCTTTTAAAACTGGTGTGGATAAAATTGTTAACTAACACAGCAATGTATAAATTCACACTGAAAACCATTCCCAAATCCCTGAGTGTTCACATTTCAGAAACAAGAAAACGTATTAGTTCTCAGTTGTTCAATCTTAAATCTAAATCTAACTTTCAACATTAAGATCCTCAAGATGTCGACTCTCAATATAGTCCACCATTGGAGGGATCGTTTGGTCCATGGTACCGACCTTATGGACCAAGGGACCGACCGTATGGACAATGGGATCGATCGTTTGGTCCATGGTACCGACCGTATGGACAATGGGATCGACTGTATGGACAATGGGATCGACCGTATGGACAATGGGACCGACCTTATGGACAAAGTGATCGATCGTTTGGGCCATGGTACCGACCTTATGGACCAAGGGACCGACCGTATGGACGATGGGATCGACGGTATGAACAATGGGACCGATCATATGGACAATGGGATCGACCGTATGGACAATGGGACCGATCATATGGACGAAATTTCCTATCAGGGGCATATCCAATCGTTCACTTGTCCCATCGTACAACCCAGCACCAATTATATCATCGCGACCCAAGCTTAGTAAACTACATGCCCCAATTTAGTAGTACTCCGAGAATCCCAATTCCACCGGCATTGATTCGAAAAGAGTTCCGAGAGACTTGGTTCTTAGCAGAGTAAATTTAATTCCTATTCAACTCAATGTGCATGCATTCAAAAAAACATGCTTTGATTATGTTTTCAGTTAAAAGATTGCTTAAATTAGTTGCATGCTTTTAGAGTTTCGATTTGCCAAATTTTTGTATTGTCTTCGCATCACCTAAAATTTAGTTACCATTAAAATGTCAGGTGATGTATATTGGGAGTCTATAAGAGGTACAAAAATAATCCAATTCTTCGAGGAGTAAATTAAAAGACCTTAACTAGAGCAGTTTTGATAATTGCGATGAACTTAAAGTGTGTTAGAAACTTCACAACTTGTGGCAGGAATATTTAATTATTGAATATTTCTCAGGATCTTTTGACCTTCTTTGGACTTTGGGCAGACATAGAGCTAGGATTGGAGCTAGTTCTTATTCTGAACCCAAGGCCACTCCACCGACACATCGTACACCACCACCAGTGGCAATACGTAAAGAATTTCCCGAATCTTGGATATTCGAGGATAGCGACAAGTAAATCCATACTTTTGAATGCACATATAGCTTATATATAGCTTATTCGCATCGCATGCCTTCGGAGAAAATTAAATTGATACGTTGAATATTGATATTATTTCAAAGTCACCACCAAAGTCAGCACTTGAAGAACTTGTCTTATTCCGAATTCTTTAAGGGTCTGGTCAGAGACACATCGGCATGGAAACTGTTCCCATCATGAAGGCCAGTGCGGATAGACAGAGTACTAACAAAAAGCGAAAGACCACTAAGAAACCCATTGACCCCACACACGAATCCACTCCCGACGAGGATGTAGTTGAGAATGCTTTTGGCGTGCGATCTAAATTTTCAGAGACTTGGATTTATGAATTGGCAGACGCTTCTCCCACAGAGTAACTAGTTTCCCAGAAATGCTTATGTAACCCCTTTCCCATGCATGCCTGACTCTTCACTAACCACGGGTAACTAGCCCAATTCACCACTGCTCACCCATAATTTACGCTTTTTGTTTGGTCGTCCAATGTGTTTATGTTGAAAGAGTTATCTGTCCTCGGGAGATTAATCCTCTTAATGTAAATCCACAGCGTTGATGGCGAAGGTTTTACACTGACAAAGAAGATTCCGGATACGATTACCTCTTGGGTGGTGACGGGCTTCTCTCTGAATCCCACTTCGGGAATCGCCTTGACCAAGAACCCGAGCAAGATCCGGGTGTTCCAGCCGTTCTTTGTGTCCACCAATCTGCCTTATTCCGTGAAGAGGGGTAAGTAACATCATTACTTATAATTTCCTGAAATTTATTAATGTTCCTTTTAATTCCCAGGTGAAGTGATTGCCATACCCGTGATTATTTTCAACTACCTGGACAAGACTCTCGATGCCGAGGTGGTTATGGACAACTCTGATGGGGAATATGAGTTCACTGAGGCCACCAACGACGTTGTGGAGAAGGCCATCGATGAGGTGCGCAGGATCAAGCGGGTCACCATCCCGGCCAACAGTGGCAAGAGCGTTTCGTTCATGATCCGTCCCAAGAATGTGGGATCCACGACCCTGAAAATTACGGCCACCTCACCCTTGGCCGGCGACACCATCCATCAGAAACTGAAGGTTGAGCCCGAGGGAGTGACCCAGTTCGAGAATCGTGCGGTCTTCATCAACCTCAAGGATCAGCCAGAGATGTCGCAATCGCTGGAGTCCGAAATCCCCTCCGAGGCCGTGCCCCAGTCGGAGTTCATTGAGTTCTCGGTGGTGGGAGACTTGCTGGGTCCCACCCTTCAGAACCTGGACAACCTCGTACGGATGCCCTACGGTTGCGGAGAGCAGAACATGGTCAACTTTGTACCCAATATCCTGGTGCTCAAGTACCTGGAGGTGACCAACCGCAAAATGCCCGCCGTGGAGACCAAGGCTAAGAAGTTCTTGGAAATTGGCTACCAGCGGGAGTTGACCTACAAGCACGACGACGGCTCCTACAGTGCCTTCGGAAAGAACGACAATGCGGGCAGCACCTGGCTCACTGCCTACGTAATGCGATCCTTCCACCAGGCCGGAAAGTACACCGATGTGGATCCCAAGGTGGTGACCGCCGGCCTCAACTTCCTCGCCTCCAAGCAGGCGGAGAGTGGCGAGTTCCCCGAGGTGGGGAAACTCTTTGATAATGCCAACCAGAACGCCTTGGCCCTCACTTCCTTCGTCCTGCTGGCCTTCTTCGAGAATTTCGTGAGTCACATTTAAAATAAATCTAAATAATAGTTTGTAGCAATTGTTTTATATTTCCCTAGGAACTCATTGACAATTACCACAGTGCAATCGTCAAGGGAGTTAGCTACGTGGTCGCCGAGGCAGACAAGACGGATGACCAGTATTCGCTGGCCATTGCTGCGGTGGCTCTTCAATTGGCCAAGCATCCGCAGGCAGAGAAGGTTCTGGCCAAGTTGGAGAGCAAGGCCCGGCAGGAGAACGATCGCAAGTGGTGGTCCAAGGCTCCGGAGAGCAGCGGCGAGGAGGGGCGAATCTTCCACTGGAAGCCTCGCAGCAATGATGTCGAGATCACCTCCTATGTCCTGATGGCTCTCCTCGAAAAGGAACCGGCGGAAAAGAGTCTGCCCATTATCAAGTGGCTGATCTCGCAGCGCAACAGCAACGGGGGATTCGCCTCCACCCAGGACACTGTGATCGGTCTGCAGGCCCTGACAAAGTTCGCCTTCAAAACTGGATCTGGCTCTGGCACCATGGACATTGAGTTTACTCCTTCCGAGGGCACCAAGGACACCATTAAGGTCAACCAGGAGAACTCTCTGGTTCTGCAGACCCATGTGCTGCCCAAGAACACCCGCAAGGTGGACTTCACCGCCAAGGGAACGGGCTCCGCTATGGTCCAACTATCCTATCGCTACAATTTGGCCGAGAAGGAGAAGAAGCCCAGCTTCAAGGTCACCCCGACGGTCAAGGATTCCCCCCATCAGCTGCTGGTGGTGGACATCTGCGCCGAGTATGTTCCCTTGGAAGATGGCGACAAGGACAAGGACTCCAACATGGCTGTCATGGAGATTGCCCTGCCCTCTGGCTTTGTGGGAGATGCTGATAGCATAAGCAAGATCGAGTCAGTCGATAGGGTCAAGCGAGTGGAGACCAAGAACTCCGACTCCACGGTGATTGTCTACTTCGACAGTCTGACACCGGGTGATGTCAAGTGCCTCCCCGTGGAGGCGTCCAAGGCCCATGCGGTGGCCAAGCAGAAGCCAGCCTCCGTATCCTTGTACGATTACTACGACACCGAGCGCAGGGCCACCGAGTACTACCAGGTGAAGTCCTCGCTCTGCGACATCTGCGAGGGCTCCGACTGCGGCGAAGGCTGCCACAAGGCCTAAGATCCGGAGGAAAGCGGTTTCAAGTTTTTCCGGTTATTCAAAAAATAAAGTACATCTAAATATTATATCCTGCGCTTGTTTTAATAAATTTCATTGTTTATTTTGAACGGCAGAATTTTGATATTAAATCAGAAAATCTCTTTTTATTCTGAAAAGGAATATTTTTAAATATATTTTGCTATTATTAATTCACATTTTACTTACCTCTGAACAAAAGATATATGTTCAAGATCTTTATCTTTTTTCTGCTATCCTATCAGTCTGGAAAGGAATATGGTATTTATTAAATATTTCTTAAAATATTTAATCACATTTCACTAACCTCTGAACATTTGGTATAAGTATTTCCACAGCAATATTTTCCTTTGACATTATGTTGAGGAATTGACTCTGCAAAGTGGGGCCTACCATAATGTGGGCCTCCTTTAAAGATCGGTGCCACATATCGTACTTAAAATATTAAATAATGAAAACATTTATTCATATTAATCGTAGAAGCCACTTACGTCATTTCCTTGCGCCAGCAGATCATCGATAACACTTAGTTGTCTAGGAGTTGTTATTTGAACCTTGTATACCTTATAGTTTTCAAAAGATTGTATAGGCAAGAATCTATTTGAACTATGACTTGGAACCGCAGATTTCCCAGAGAAGTAAAAAGCTAGATGAATCAGGAAAACAATTGTGAACCGCATTGTGGCTGAACTATAACTGAATGTCTTACAGAACGATTCATAATAATGGATCTCCGATTTAGGTTCCAGTTGCTATAGCTGATGCATTTAATTATACACAGTCACAATTGTATATATTAAAATTTGTGTCAAGTTATTGTTCCGCATTTGAACATTCTGAACATTCTTCGGAAAGTAAAAACTTTTTTTATACAGCGCTTTTTATACCCTTGCAGAGGGTATTAAAATTTTGACCAGAAGCTTGTAACGCAGTGAAGGAGACTTCTCCGACCCTATAAAGTATATATATTCTTGATCAGCATCACCAGCCGAGTCGATCTAGCCATGTCCGTCTGTCTGTCCGTCTGTCTGTCCGTCTGTCTGTCTGTCTGTCCGTCTGTTTGTCCGTCTGTCTGTCCGTCTGTCGGTTGCTATGTAAACTAGTCTCTCAGTTTTAAAGCTATTGGGCTGAAACTTTGCACCAACCCTTCAATCTGTTGCAGGTAGCATATAAGCCGGAACGGCCGGAATCGGAAAACGAGATCACATAGCTGCCATAGGAACGATTGGGAAAATGTGCTATAAACTCGCCATTTTTCAAGATTTTTTTATTTATTTTTTTCTTGGGAAACTCCTACTAATGATTTTTTTGACATATCCTGAAAGTTTTATCAAAATCGAACCACTATATTCTATGGCTGCCATAGGAACGATGTGAGAAAATAGGTGATTGAGCATAACTCTGGTGTTTTTCAAGACAATTAATTCATTTTTGAGAATTCATAGACATCCCATAGAAATCCCTTTTAGAAAATCAAAAACCAAAAGTCGGATCACTATATCCTATAGCTGCCATACAAACGATCGAACGGCTTAAAGGCAACTGGTCTGCAAGGGTATTCTAAGCTTCGGGTACCGAATCTAGCCTTCCTTTCTTGTTTCAATTTATTTTGATTTTATTTGAGTTTATCATCGCAATTTATTACTAACACATGCAATAATAAAATAATAAAATTGCGATATGTATAATACATAAAGTCTCTTTCTTAATCGATTTGCTGTAAAGAAAATGTACACTCTAAAAATTTTAGTTAACTGGCCATCTGGAGGCAATAAATTTGGGGTAAATTATTCGGTAGTTATCTTTATAACCTCTTTTAATTGAAGATAAACTTGTGCCATACAGCCTTCGACTGACTTCAATGTCGGCAAAATAATTAGTCTCTAAAAAAAAAGCTGACCACTAAGGATGGTTAAGAAAAGTTTCCTTTTAGCCCTGGCCTTCATTGGCCTTGCTCAAGGAGGAAGTGTTGGCCAAGATGAAAGGATACGATATGACAACTATTCAGTATATAAAGTCAGATACAAAAACAGGGAAGAAAGAAAATTTCTTGGGAGTTTTGAGGCAGATCGGGAAAACGTGAGTTAATTTTGAAATTGTTGTAAAAGGGTTCAATAGGATTTTTTTTTTAGTTTAAACACTGGGGTGAGACTAAGAATGAGCTTAGTTTTTTGGTGAGTCCTTTAGCAGTGTCAAAGTTCAAAAGCGAAATTAAGAAGGTCAACCTCACTGCCGAGATGATCATCGAAAATGTGCAGGAGTAAGTACAATTAATATAATTTAATATCCTTCATAAAAAAAATATGATTTAAAATTCAATTTTATTAACTCTTAGACTTATTGACTCTGAAGGAGGTGGCCAATCCAGAGATAACTCCTTTGACTGGAAAAAGTACAATACACTGGCTGAAATCGAGGATTGGCTGGACGGAATACTAGCTGCTCATCCTCTAGTGACCGAGGAGTTTGTGGTGGGAAAATCGTTTGAAGGACGCACTATTCGCGGCATTAAGATCTCCTACAAGTCTGGTAATCCTGGAGTGTTCATCGAATCCAATATTCACGCGAATGAATGGATTACCTCCGCTACCGCCACCTGGTTAATCAATGAGTTTCTCACCTCCGAGGATGAGTTGGTGAGGAGGATGGTGGAGGAGCATGATTGGTACATAGTGCCTGTGCTCAATGTTGATGGTTTTGTGTACACCCACGAGAAGGTAATATTAAGAAGTCGAAAGTATTAATTCAATAATTTATAATTTAATAATTTATAACTTAATCCAATTGAAAGGATCGTATGTGGCGCAAGACGCGTCAACCTTCGGCTATCTCCTCCTGCTTTGGAGTGGATCCCAATCGTAATTACAATGTTCGGTGGATGGAGAATGATGGAGCTTCTTCGGATCCCTGCGAATGGAATTACGGGGGTCCAAAGGCTCTTTCCGAGCCGGAAGTCCAGGCCATGGTTGATTTGGTGGGTGCCAAAAAGGACAAGATCAATGTGTTCTTGGCCTTCCACAGCTACAGCCAGGTGCTTCTCTCCCCCTATGGACACTCCAGTGAGGAACTCCCTCCCAACTACGATGACCTGATGAGCGTGGCCAAAGCGTATGCCGATGCAGTAATGGAATTGCCATATAAATCTGTCTATGATTACGGCACGGTGGGGGAAACTCTCTGTTCGTATTTTCGAATTATTTTTCTCATGGAACTATGAATATAATTTTGACTCTTTCTTAGATCTGGCTACGGGCGCCACCATTGAATATACCTACGAAGAGGGAATCGAGATATCATATACTGTGGAGTTTAGGGATCAAGGACACTATGGCTTCATCCTTCCACCGGCTCATATAATTCCGAATTCGGAGGAGACTTTGGCTGGCATTGCGGCTCTTTTGGCTAAGACCGGGGAATTGGGTTATATGAAGCTTAAAAATATTGTGTAATTTTAGGTACTAGAGGAAATCCAAAAATATAAATTCGATATTAATAAAATTTCTAAATTTAATTTTTTGAGTGATTTTGAAATTACAGTGTAGATTTTGGGCTATCTCTCAATTATCCCATTAATCTGATTCCTGCTCCATAAAGGAATAAATGAATTGGAATTACGGAATCTCCAGTCAGTTGGTTCTCAGCGATAAGGCCTTCAGTAGTCAGTCGTATAAGTAGTTCGATTTTGACCAGTTATTTTTACAACATCATTGAGACTATCGGAATCCCGAGCAATATAGTATAGTAACCGTCTGGACTGGATTTTTGCAGAATAAAATAGTCGCTTACCGCATTTCAGCCACTCAGCATGGCATTAAAAATATTCCTGGTTGCACTGGTGCTGATAGGCTTTGCCGAAGGAGCAAGTTTTGTCAAGGATACGAGGATACGCTACGATAACTACTCGGTGTACAAAGTGAAATATGAAACCGAAGGACAGCGAAATCAGTTGAGAAAATTAGCAGAAGATCGGGAAAATGTTAGTTGCCATTCAAATATATATACAAAATTGTTACTGAGATTTTCTTTTGTAGTTCCGACTCTGGCATGAGGGAAAGAGTGAACTCCACCTAATGATCAGTCCTGGTGCATTCAGTGAATTTGAGACGGAAGTCTTGAAAAGCAATGTCAGTGCCGAGCTCTTCATAAGCAATGTGCAAGAGTGAGTGTATAATAAAAGGATCAAAACAACTTTATTTAACTAATCCTGCTTAGGCTTATCAATGCTGAGGATGAAGCCAACTTCATGGCCAGCAGAGATGGTTCCTTCGGCTGGAAGAAGTATAATAATTTGGCTGAAATTTATGCCTGGCTGGATGAAATATTGGCTGCTTATCCGGTGACTACTGAGGGCTTTGTCCTGGGACAATCCTACGAGGGTCGCACCATTCGCGGCATCAAGATATCCTTCAAGTCGGGCAATCCCGGTGTTTTTATCGAGTCCAACATCCATGCCAGGGAGTGGATCACCTCGGCCACAGCAACCTGGCTGATCAATGAGTTCCTCACCTCCGAGGATGAGTTTGTGCGGCAGCTCGCCGAGAGTCATGATTGGTACATAGTTCCAGTGCTCAATGTGGATGGTTTTGTTTATACCCACGATAAGGTAATCCCTATTCTTCACATATTATTTTAATGTGACTAAAAGGTTTTATTTTAGGATCGCATGTGGCGCAAGACCCGTCAGCCCTCCGATATTTCCACTTGCGTAGGAGTTGATCCGAACAGGAACTACGACTCCCACTGGATGGAGAACGGAGGTGCCTCCGAGAATCCCTGCGCCGAGGACTACGGCGGTCCCAGGCCCTTTTCCGAGCCCGAGATCCAAGCCATGTCCGATTTCGTCAGCAGCATCAAGGATAAAATCAATGTTATGTTGGCCTTCCATTCATATAGTCAGCTTTTGCTCTCTCCTTATGGCCATACGAAGGAGGAGTTTCCACCCAATTACAATGATATGATGGAAGTTGCCAAAGCCTATGGAGATGCTGTCGAGAGCATGCCCTATGGAACTATCTACAGATATGGCTCGGCAGCGGATGTGCTTTGTAAGTATGACAAAATGTAGTATCTGAATGTATATAATGAAGGAATTTATTTCCCTATATGTTAGATCCCGCTTCGGGAGCGACCAACGAT
Organism: Drosophila setifemur; assembly: GCA_021224005.1. NCBI lineage: Eukaryota > Metazoa > Arthropoda > Insecta > Diptera > Drosophilidae > Drosophila > Drosophila setifemur. The sequence goes on along the minus strand of JAJJHY010003831.1, from coordinate 6,190,019 downwards.
TGGGCCTACAATGAGCAGGGCATCGAGATATCCTACACAATTGAGTTCCGGGACACTGGGCGCTATGGATTCATTCTGCCCCCCACTCACATAGTTCCCAATGCCGAGGAGGCATTGATTGGCATTGCGGCTCTTTTAGATAAGTGTGAAGAGTTGGGTTATCTTGAGCTCAAGAGCACTTTGTAAATGCTGGGAAATTCTTTATTTTGCAATAAATCGATAAAGATTAGCTACCTAGTTTAGTTTCTTGTGGGGTAATCCATTTGAATTGGATTTAGTCGTTGTTCGAAATGCGTATTCTGTGGTTGCTTGCCACTCTGGTGGCCCTATCAAGTGCTGGGATCCTTAAGGATGCGCCCAAGGAGCGGTACGATAACTTCAGGGTGTACAAGCTGACCATCAAGAACAAAATCCAATTGGCTGCAATCGAGAAAATTAGTGAGCTCACCAAGAAGGTAAGAAAGTATCTTTTGTATATCCGAATTATTCGCTAATTGAATTTGGTGTATCTAAGTACAACATTTGGAAGGAGTACGATGAGCGCAGCCAGCAGATGGATATTATGGTGAATCCTGAGGAGCTGAAACACTTTCAGGAGCTGTTGAACCTGAATAATATCACCAGTGAGCTAATGATCGAGAATGTCCAAGCGTAAGTATTTACTTTATATAGCTATAGTTCAGTTGAACCACTTGAAGCGATACCATCGCTCGATTATCTAACCATTAGTGCGTGCTCATTTGGGGCTATAAAGATATAGATAAAGATCTGATCCGTTAATAGGCGTATCGATGAAGAGCAAGTCACTGCCACCGCTGATAGCACCTTCGGCTGGACGAAGTATTACGAGCTGGAGGAGATCGAGGCATGGCTGGACGAGATTCTGGCTGCCTACCCCTTGGTGACCGAGGAGTTCATTGTGGGTCAGTCCTACGAGGGACGCACCATTCGGGGCATCAAGATATCCCACAAGACGGGCAACAAGGGTATCTTCATCGAGTCGAATATCCATGCCAGGGAATGGATCACCTCGGCGAGTGCCACATGGTTCATCAACCAGCTTCTGACCTCCGAGGATCCCGATGTGAGGAACTTGGCCGAAAACTATGACTGGCACATTGTTCCCGTGTTTAATGTGGACGGGTTCGAGTACTCTCACAGGAAGGTGGGTGATAAATTCAATTATCAATTGGACTTCCAAATTATAAATTTTTCCTTTCCAGGATCGCATGTGGCGGAAGACGCGTCAACCGCATTCCACAAATGCCTGCATTGGTGTAGATGCCAACCGGAATTTCGACTCCCATTGGCTGGAAAACTCAGGGGCTTCTTCAAATCCCTGCAGCGAGACCTTTGCTGGGGATAACCCATTATCGGAGCCGGAGGCTAAGGCCTTGGCCGAGTACTTGGAGGAAATTCATGAAAAAATCGATGTGTACATCTCCTTCCACTCATATGGACAGTACCTGCTATCCCCTTATGGACATTCCAAGACAGAGTTCCCCCCGAACTATGACGATATCCTGACCATTGGCAAGGCTTTTGCCGATGCCATCGAGGCCCTGCCCTATGGAACTTCCTACCTCTATGGATCCACTGCTGATGTCTTGTGTAAGTGGAGCTAATAATATTATTTGCAACATTATAATTAATAATAACTTCTCCCCATTTGCAGATGTAGCCACTGGAACTTCCGTAGACTGGGTGTTCAATGAGCTGGACAAGAAGATTGGCTACACCATCGAGTACCGGGACAAGGGCAAATATGGTTTCATTCTGCCACCAGTGCAAATCATTCCCAACTGCGAGGAGCTCATGGTTGGCATGCTGGCCCTGGTTGAAAAGACCAAGGAACTGGGTTACTTGTAAACGCTGCTTTTATTGTTCAACCAAAGTAAACCGGTTTACTCGTCTCCATTAAAGTACCTCATGTAGGAGGTCAGCAAGTCGTCCATCTTGTAGCCTTGGGTGGTGCTGCACAGCAGCTTGGAGGCACCGATCATGTTGCCGAACCGGATGTGGAAGTGGTTCTTGCCCGAGCTCCAGATGCCCAACTGGGAGTACTTATAGCTACGAAGAATCTCCTTAGTTTGTGCATCCAGGAGATGGAAGCCAGTACTGTTGATGGCAATTAGAAGGGTCTCCGGAAGGGTGTCATCGTTTTGCTGCTTCACCACAAAGAAGGTGGAGCCGAAGCAACTGAAATGGGAGAGTTCCTGGAGAAACAGAAGCTTGGCCTGGTCCTCCGATAAGTTGTCGTGGTGCAATCTGGGCAGGATTTGTTGCCTCCACTCGGTCACAGTTAGCAAAGGTATCAGATCCTCGGGAACCAAAAGGGGCAGAACCTCTGGTAACCTCTGGAGACTAACATCATGATCAGCGGTGTACACCAGACCAGCCAAATGCGAGGCCTGCTCGCAATCGATGGGATAGTAACCCTTAAGATACTTGTGTAGTTCCTGCGGATAGCTGAATATGATATCCCCGTTCAGATCTTCGCCGGGAAGATTGCTCAGCCAGAGTTTCCTCATGAAGTGCAACTGATAGTGGCCATCGGATGCGGATCGCAGAGTCTTCTGCTGTCTCAACCAGAAAAGTAGTTTGGTGATGAAATCAAAGACGAACTCCTCCTCCGGCATGGCGTAGACCTTGTCCCCGGTCTTCAGGAACACACTGTAACCCACTGGAGACTTCAGCTCCAATCTCTGGGCTATATCCGCAATGAGCTCTGATCCGCGGGTATGCGATTCAATCTCGAAGGCCTCGACAGTACGATCGGGGAAATATATCTTATGATAGATGTGAAGGCATCTCTGTTGAATGCCCTCCACTTCGATTAAGTGCGGTGCCTGGCTCCTTTGGCCCTGTGCCAAGGATCGCTTCAAGCGCTTGAGACAAGCATCGGCCAGAGCATCTGCCCGCATGCGGAGTAGGATGATCAGCTCCCTCATGATCAACACACTGGGAGCCACAAGTCCGGTGGCCAGATAAAGCAGGTCCCAGCCCCGCTTCTCACCCTCGCTGGAAGGATTATCGGTCAGCTGCTTCATCAGCTGACAGTAGAGTTCGTCGCACAGGAGCGGATGCTGCAGTGCCGGCTGGAAGATGAGGTCCGTGTTCACTGGCAAATTGCTCCTGGCAATGTCGCCCATGTACTAGAAGAGATATTTATATTAACCAGGAACTCGGAGTTATTCTTAAAGCTCCTCCTACCTTGAGAATGTGATGGTGGATAACCAGAGCTTGTTGGAAGAGTGGAGCCACCTTTACAACAGCCTTAAGTAAGGGAGCCTTCAGGGGTTCGGGGGAATACTTCGAGAGGGGTGCCATATCCGATCTTTAAAATAAATATATTACTACCATGAAGGATATATCAAATATAGTAGAACTCACTCCATTGGCTCCCTGAACTGAGTCTCAGCCAGCTGAGAAATATTATGTTGACGACGTCGGGAATGATTCGCCCTGGGCGTGGGCTTTGGTGGCTCTCCAAAACGACCCTCCTTGAAGATCTCCTGCAGCTTGGCACTCGGCTTGGTTAGAGTGGCCAGAACCCGAACATTTCCTGCTGCAAATTGTCCCCACTGACCATTGGCACAGCCCCTAAAGCAATCCTGGGCATTTGCAGTTGCGATTTTCACACCGGTTATCCCGGCCTCGAATTCGATGAGGTCACCGGGGGAGAGGGCAAGGAAATCCTCTTGATCGATTTCCTGGGAGTGATCCAGGGCTATGCCATAGCTCGATCTCTGGCAGAGATTATCCAGCATATAGTTTATCATCTCGTTGGCATCTTGAGCCATGCTGCACTGCAGCACGAAATTAACTTGCTGAAAGGTCACGACATGTATCTCATCGTTGACCTCAGTATGAACTTTGAGTAGTTCAGCAAAACTGCAGGAGGCCAGCACCTGTTCGGTTTCGTCAATCAGAAAGAGTCCTGTGGAATTAATGCCCATCATCAGATCGTTGCTCTGCAGTTTTGGTCCCTCCTTGCGGACCACTTCAAACAATCGGGAATGCCTCATGGGCCAGGAGAGGTGGGCAAACAGGCAGATGTCCTCCTTGGCTCTCTGCTGTGACTCCAGTTGCACATCCTTTTGCTCCTCTCTCACATAGGAGCTCTTCTCATAGGTGGCCGTAATCAACCGACTCCAATTGGATATAGCTCTATCGCCCGGGGCCAGAAGATCACTGGGAACGAAGGCTGTGATCTCTGAGGACTGCAATCGACCGATGTCACCAGGACCGTGTTCTATGAAGCAAGCCAGGGCACACACCATGGCTATATCCTTCTCGGACCGACAACGGTATTCCCCGCACTTCAGGCCATTTAAAATCTGCTTGTAAATCAACTGCGTGGCCTTGGCATCCACCGAAGGATCATACCAGGTGGCAAACATTTCCTTCCTCAGGTAGATCTTCCAAGGGGCATCCAACTGGCGCTGTTCGCACTCTGAAATGCCATCTAGGATATGTTCCTGTCCAGCCCCCAGGGGGAATAACTTTCCATGTAGGGACATCACCAGGCCAAAGCCAAAGGTATCCGTCAGTCCCAATCCCTGACACAGTTGATTCACTGCCTCCCGAGCCGTACTAGCTGCATCTACTTGCAGCCTCCGCTGTTGTCCATCCATCAGGTGAATGTCCAGTTTGAGAGGCTGACGAGCCCGAATGGCTTGGAGCTCAAATACGGAAGGCGGTTGATTCCTAGCTCCATTCAACAGAGTCCTTTCCAATCGCTGAAGTGAAGGAGCTGCTTGGAGCTGAGCAGTTCCTTGTTTCATAAAGCTGCGGAGATGTGGTTCAAAATCCCCGCTCGGGGGAAAGCAGCTCAGGCAAAGGGACATTAACACCCAACCCCGGGAATAGGAGTTCCGACTGGGATTGAGGTACAGTTGTTTGCATATCTGGGCCAGGATTTCATCTCTGCAAGGGAATTTGAGGGTAAAAAAAAGGAATTTAGGAATAAATCTTATCCTTACCTCAAACTCTCCTTGAGAATTCCATGGCCCACGATGAAGTGGAGTTTCTCCAAGTAACTACTGGGAATATTGAGCCAGTGCTGGTAGAACTCCTCTACTTCCCTCTGATCACTGCCTGTCGGGTTTTTGGATCGTTTAAGGGTTTGCCGGACAAACAATCGAGGTTTGGAGGAGTTGGAAACGTTGAGGAGTCTTGACAAATCGGTCATAAGATCTTCATTATCCAAGGAAAGAATCCCAGGCGAAGGAGCTATCTCAGGCAGGTCGCCCATAAAGCGCAAGATGGTTAACCAAATGGCCTGGTAATTATTATAATATATTAATTATATTATATTAATTAAATATATTCTATGTCCAGAACTCACCTTGGAGGCCATTTCATCTGTAGAAAGCTCATGCTTTAGCAAAGATTGTTTCAGGGGTTTCCTTTCATGTTGAGCTGTGGCGCCTCCACAAAAATATGTTGAGGCATATTTCAAATAACTGAAGTCGGAGGTGTCCACATTATTTGGAACTGGTTTGGGCAATCGAATAGTATCCCCCGAAGAGATGTTATTTAGTTTCCTCAAGGCAGCCTGAAAAGGGAATTCACAGGGTAAAATATATTCCGAACCCAGCAAACTTATATTCACTCTCTTATACTGGGCACTCAGTTTATAATTCAGGGGTATTAATTACTTCGACAGCTGTAATCTGAGTGGCACTTATCGAGAGGTGCTCAATTCGTAAGCTTTTATAAATATATAGCATGGGTGCGTATATATAGTAGTAATGCTCCCGAAGATATGCCCGCGCGATAAGGATGGAGGCGATTATTTACGATCGCGTTTTATTTCATTTATCATTTGGGGTATTTGTTTTAAACTTCTGCCGCCTCCTGATAGCACCAATCTCGTTCCTAACAAAACATTGGTCTAGTCGCTTGAATTAAATTTGCCTCAGTTTAGTTGCTGACTAAAGACGACTCGGTGTGGATCTGCGTTCTAGGAACTGGTCTGGAATTCTTGGATTTTAAAAACAAGGGCCTTGGACTAATAAAATTTAATTATTTCTGTGGTGCGCTGCGGTTGGTTTTATTGTAGCGATGGGAAAGGATTTTTGTTGTTAAAAAAAATTGGGTTTAGTTAAATGAATATTATATTTAACTTTGATTCCCCACAGGAAATATTTTTAACAATATGATTTAATATAAATATTTATATGATCAGGTAAGATTTATTAAAGGAACTTAAGCCGACAAAGGTTGGGAAATTGGCCCATAAATCAACTTCCTGATAGTCTCGCTGAATGATCCCATAAAACTGGTCAATATAAAAATTAATAAATAAAGTGGTCTAATAATAAAGTGTGATAACATTGGAATCTGAGGAATTTACAAACTATTTTTAAAAAGTTTTAAGGCTTTTCCGTTGAGATAGCTTATCGAAACATAAATGCGAAAATTGGTTTCATTTCTAAATAAATTATGGAAAATAAGATACTTATGAAAACATTTCCCCTTGATTAATCAAAAAAAAAAAAAATAAAGCTTTTAATATTATGGAAAAAAAACGAAAGATTTAAAAGTAAAATAAATACAAAAGTCAAAATTAATCTAAGGTACTTTACTATTATCAAAACTAAAAAATATCATGCTTTTACCCTTAAAAGGTTCAATTGACTTCATTCTAGAAGTGTTGTATCTTCTAGAAAAAATAATTTAACTGATCTTAAAAACAAGAAAGGAAGGCTAGCTTCGGTACCCGAAGCTTAGAATACCCTTGCAGGCTAGTTGCTTTTAAACCGTTCAATCGTTTGTATGGCAGCTATAGGATATAGTAATCCGATTTTTGGGTTTTTAAATTTCTAAAAAGGCTTTAATGTCTATGAAAACAGTTTTTATCAAGATTGAATTAATTGTCTTGAAAAACACCAGAGTTATGCTTAATGACCCATTTTTTCCCATAGTTCCTATGGCAGCTATAGGATATAGTAATCCGATTTTAATGAAACTTTCAGGATATGTTAAAATTGCTATTAAATAGAGTTTTCCAAGAAATAAATAAATTATCTTTAAAACTGGCGAAATTTTGGAACTTTTTCCCAATCGTTCCTATGGCAGCTATGTGATGTAGTGTTCCGATTCCAGCCGTTCCGACTTATATACTACCTGCAACAGATTGAAGGGCCGGTGCAAAGTTTCAGCCCGATAGCTTTAAAACTGAGGGACTAGTTTACATAGCAACCGACAGACGGACAGACAGACAGACAGACAGACAGACGGACAGACGGACATGGCTAGATCGACTCGGCTGGTGATGCTGATCAAGAATATATATACTTTATAGGGTCGGAAATGTCTCCTTCACTGCGTTGCAAACTTCTGGTCAAAATTATAATACCCTCTGCAAGGGTATAAAAATAGATAGTAATAAATGCCTGGTAAGTCACTTAAGCCACTCATGTCCATCCAAATTTCAACAAGATATTGCCGATGAGTCACGCTGATTGGAGCATTCTGGAGTGTAATGGTGAAATGCTGGCCCAGGGTGAGGATCTGATGTGGGACGCTCACTGGACTTGGACAGAAGGTACAAAAGCTGGATCGGTGTTTTCCACACGACCATTTAACCATAACCAACGCAGACGAGTAAACACACGAATGAATTGCGGATTTATGTCTATAGATGCCTTATTAGGGTTTTATTTACAGAGTATATAATAATAAATATGATACATTTATAGTTTAGGAACTGTAACAAAAGCAATCACAAGCCAAGATATATGTATATATACAAGCTGACATTTACTGTATGCTTCAGGTTTTGTACAAGGAAAACCATATAGGAATGGTCTAGGTTGAGGACAAACCAGGGTCATTGGGACAGAAGAACCTACCTAGAGAGTTTCCTGCTCGGAAGGGCGGTTGAATTTGTACACTTATCGGAAAATTGGGTATTATTCTTCTAAATATTTAAGGCAGTAAAAAAAATTTCATTATAATATTGTCTTACATTTACAGCATTAATATTATATTAAAGAATTATTAGTTATGCCTTAACAGGTTTAACTTTTGATCATATATGTATTTATGTTGGATAATTATTTATATTCAACCTAACTACTCATTTAAAAATCTTCAAACTTTATAGTAAAATATAAAATATGTTAAATTTATTTTCGGGATATATGTTTTACTGAAATCTATAATACACAAAATTCCTTTTGCAAATATGGAGAGTCTTAGTTCAAAAGTATCTATGGCAACCAAAAGAATATCTCTCAGTTCTTTTGCATTGAAACAAATCAACCGGCCCTACGGATCAGGGATACTATCTAGAATTCTTGTTCTCCAGTCCCAGTGCTCTCCTAATATCAGCCACATGTGTGTCTAGTTTGTTTTGGGCCACTCCAGTCCCAGCTCGATTCATACTAGAGGCGGGTCTGGTTGACAATTTTCCGCGGAGCCGCCTCATAGTAATTAACCGGGTGCGAGAGGAGCTTGGTGGGCACATCCCTGCGCAGGCGCAGGGCTTGCTCGAACATCAGGGACTTCTCCTTGACATTCGGCCCCAGTGGACCACTCACATCGGGCTCGTCGTTGAGGAAGCGGAAGACATCGTCGACCATCTGCTTGGAGGACTCCACATCGATGGTGCCGGGACTTTCGGGAATGGTATTCACCCGAGTGGTTGCACTGGACGGTCGGTGGGCCAAAGGTGCGGCCACCATATAATGGGTGGGTGGTGGTGGCAGGGACATTCGGGCCTGGAGGGTCGGTGCCTTGGGCGCCTCCTGCTTCACGGACCTGGTTCGCTTCGGTTGCTGCACTGCAGCCATGGCCAGAGCATTGCGGGCTGCAACCTCGGCCTTGAGTCTTTCCTCCTCCTTAAGGCGTTTCTCCTCCAGCTCCTTTTGCTCCCTCGCCTTCTGCTCTTTTAGCTGCTGTAGTCTAAGCAGCTCTTCGGCTTCTTTAATCTTGGCCAGTCGCTGCAGCTCCTCTTTCTTCGATTGCCGCTGTTTCCTTCGCTCCAGCAGCTTCTCTTGGAAGTCCTTGCGAACCAAATAGCCTCGACACAGAGCCTGAAGCTTGATCGTCCGACACCGGACCATCGTGAACTTGGCCGTGAGTTGCTGGGCAGCTATGCAGGCTCCCAGGCGATGGAATCCCTGTCGCATTACCAGGTACTTACGACGCTGCAACCGACCCCGCCAATGCCGCTGGACAGTGATGATGGCCTCACGGTACTTCTTCAGATACCGACGGAACAGTACTCGCCGGATCATCCGCTGTATGGTCACAATGGACTTGAGCATCACCTGGGAACGCTGCAACTCCAGGCTGCCATCGTCTTCGTCCCTCAGGAACAACTTCGTCTTTCCATACTGACGATCGGAATCGGCGGGCAGAGCAGCTTCGCATATTTGTCTAGCCACCTGACGGCAGTCGCAGTTCTCCAAGGGACCCACTGGTGGCACCAGCAGACGATATCGCTCCACGAAGGCGCGGTAGGCGTGGCGGATCGGATAGCCCGCCCTCCGAATCCGAGCGGTCTCCATCATTCCGGAGTAGCGCAACTGTCGCACACAAAGCTCCTTGTCGAAGTTCTGGGAAAAATATCAATAAATATAAATTTGACAATTTTTAAGGAATAATCTAATTTAAAAAAAAGTTTTTAATTTATCTTTGACTTTTTGTTTGAAGCTTTTAAAATAATAATTTTATCAAACCAAAAGTGAAAGAATTTTAATTTACTTTTACTAATTTTATATGAATCTCATAGGTAGTCAAAAATCGTAAAATCATTTTGATGAATATTTAATTTAATTATTATCCTTAAATATTTTTTCTTAACTCACCTTTGGTTCCTTGTACTCATTAGGCTTAATGCATCGAATAAAGTAAGGATGGGATTGTGACAAAGTCCGCATCAGCATGTCCAAGGAGTTCCGGAATTTGACACACAAAGTGGGTTGCTTTTTGGCCGTGTCCATGGGCATCTCTTGTGGGAAGATATCCACTAGATATTTATTAGCAGAACGTTGCACCACCGCTCGCAGATCCCCGCTAAAGGAGTCCCGATTCTTCTCGAGGAATCCCATTGGATTGTACATGACTACACCTGCATAGTGGCGAATTCCAAAGAGTGAAGTTTGAGTGGTCTTTCCCTTGACGTAGATGGAACGATTGCCATGCTGAACGTGCAGCTTTTCGAGGAGGGTTTGATCAGTGCCCTTGGGGAACTTGGACTCCTCATCGATCAGGGACATGAGGTTCATGGGTTTCAGGCCAATGAGGTCCAGGATCTGCTGGTTGTCCTGGAACTCGATGTGCTGCCAGTTGATGTGTTCGTTTTGGTACTCATCTTGCTCCATCTGGAAGAGGGGGGAAATATAGAAGATTAGATATAATACAAGATTATTTATACTGTATTCCCACCTTGAAGATGTGTCCCACGAAAAACTGCTGTAGATTCTCATTGGCATAGTTGATGCACAGCTGCTCGAAGCTGTTATTATCGAAGTTCTCGAATCCGAATATATCTAGGACTCCTATGCTATTCATGGGCCGATCCACTTGCTTGTCTATGGTCTCATTTATCCTTCTTACAATGCGCACAAAAATGCCATCATACAGAGACTTGACAAAGGCATCGCGTCCCTCCAAAGCAGCTTCCTTGGATAAACTGGTGGTCACGTGTTCACCATGAACAAAGATTGTCCTCTGGGTGAGGGCGGCATTCAGAGATGAAATGGGTGTGCCCAACAGCAGAGCCACCCTCTGCAGATTGGGAGTATCATCAATTTCAGCAGCTTCCAGGTTTGCAATCTCTGTGGCCTTAAATCGCAGGTTTCCCAGATGCAGAATGGCTGCCAACAGGCTAAAGATGCTCCAGACCTCTTCGGGCCTGAAGGAAAGCACCTTCATGGCAGCTCGAATATCGGCAAAGTCCTTGGCATCTCCCCTGCCGGGCAATGTGAAGCAACCTCCTTGGGACAAATAGTGATACTGACTCGGTGATTGCTCCTGCAATTTCAAACGCTCCCTTTCCGGAGCTGAAAGTCCTGCCAGCATGCAGTAAAATATGTGATAATTCCTCTCCTCACGACTCTGGAAGACGATGCGGGATTTCTCCAGCAGATACTGCTGGATTCTAGCTCCCTGAATGGCGCCCTCGGTTGTGAATCTGATCTCAATGTACTTCCCAAATCTCGATGAGTTATCGTTTCTCACAGTCTTGGCATTTCCAAAGGCTTCCATAATGGGATTCGCCTCGATTATCTGCTGCTCGATCCAAGAGTGTTTACCACTAATGGCGGCCAAATACTGGAGTATCAGCTTGGTGCTCTCCGTTTTCCCAGCACCCGATTCCCCACTGATCACCACGCACTGGTTCTCCTTGAGCCTCTGGAGCCTTTGGAAGGCATTGTCACTGATAGCAAAAATGTGAGGAGGTAGCTCGGCCAGTGTCTTATTCCTGTACAGCTGGATCTCCCGGTTGGTGTATATGGGCAGGATCTGATAGGGATTAATGGCCACCAACATAGAGCCGGTATAGGTCTGAAAAAGGTAGGAAGTTGGTTTTAAAAATCAATTTTAATTTAAATATCCTTTTAACTCACATAAATTAACTGCTTGGCATAGCGATTCTGTAGATTCCTCAGAATGGTATACTCCTGTAGGTCTCCCAGTGTGATCATGTCCTCCACATCGTCCTGGGACGTGACATGCATGGCCTTGAGGACATCCCCCGCCGGCACCCAAAACTGTTTGTTTTTATCATCGCAGACCAGGGTCTGAGTTTTTTCCGTCCTCACAATTCTGGCGCCAAATGGCACTGCAAATTCGCTGGTTGTATTTTGCGGCTTCACCCACACATATTCACCCTGTAGAAATACAAAAGAATTCCAGGAGATTAGATTCAAGGCATCAATGGGATTATCAATCCAACCACAATCTAACCTACATAGTTTAACCCCACAAATCGTTTAAAAAGTGAACTTCGAAAAGATTCCGAAGGTTTTCGTTGAAGCGTGATATCATTTATATAAGGCCTGATAAGTACTGATAAGTCGAAGATACTTTATTATTATTTTACATGGTGAGTTCATAAATTTTGTAATGGAGTTCATAAAACAAAGAAAACGAGTTTACTTCATAAAATCGGAGATCAATGAACTTTGATTTCTGTGATTTTTTGAACTCTCTCTCCAAACCGATAAAATTGCACAATTTATCTGATTTCCTGATGATTCTAATCGATTCTGAAAACTCGATAAGAAATCAGTAAAGAACTTCATATCGTTGTAAAATAATTTACCTATGGAACCCCTCGAAGTATCCATATATTTTATGGATGGGCCCCACCCAAAGTCGATATGAAACTACAAAGGAAATTATTTTATGGTTCCAGTAGAGTTTTTTTTTTTTTTTTCGTACTTCGAATAAAACTTTCATTAATGGGCGATTTAAATAAAGGCAAACAGTAGCTGTCTGTGGTAAATAATTGTGGTTGTTGCCAGGCATTATCTTATCAGCCGAATGCCGATATACAAAACTAGTATTATCTGCATTCGGGAATCGAGAATCAAACAGAAGAACACTACATGACACGGCAACGAAACAGGTGATGATTGCAAAAAATATAATGCAAACACAAAATAATTTAAGGTCAACTTAGAGTGGTAGTAATTTTAAGGTCATAAACTTTCTTTTACATGGTAACCGAAAATATATTTTGGATCGATCTCAAACGACCTTGCTTATCTAATGGAGGAGATTAGATTATAGGCCAGCAGCTGATGTCACCTATTACCTATTCGCAAACACCTGCTGACAAAGCCTAAAAATCCAGACAAATTATATTTTAAAATGTTCCTTTGACCATAAATTTTGGAGTACTAAACAAGTACTTGAAAGTGTCTGAGAATATGAGATCACCCACAAAATAAGTGACTCATGCTAATCACTAATATGTATACTATATATGTATATATTTCTATAATAAGTGGGCTAATTATTGTTTAACTCTGTTCTTAGAATAATTTGGTTTGACAAAGAAAAATAGATTGATAAGACAATATAAACCCGAGACAATACATTTCTCTATAAGCAGCTGAAAGCCTTTATAGCTCTCTACTGAGCCGATTTCGTATCTCTTTTCCTGTGCTGACCAAACTCAATCAATAATTGGCTTTATTATTTGATAAGGTATTAGCTCAGAGAGCTCTCGACCGGAGGAAATATCCGAAATTTATTGGCAACTATTTTTGGTGTGTTTCAGGGAATCAGTCCGGAGGAATTTATACGGCTTATGGCCAGTCTGATGGACGGCCACAATCAACTGTTAGGCTTCCTGATTGTAAATACTTTAGGCCTTTAATCACGGGCATTACTACATTCCAATTAGCACACGTGTAGGCGAGTGTAGTTGATAAGATGGGAAGTTTAAAATTAAAATCAGCCCCATGATGGGCATAAAGCAGAGCACTGCCAAAGGAATGTGATAAAACGATTCGGTTATCGAGGCAATTTTCTGATAACCAGGCCAGAATGAAAGGGAAAAACTGCCACGACAACCAGGAAGTCACTTCGCATCTAACAATTTTCACTTACATGCTGCCGCACAAATTCGGACATGGCTGTTTTTTTGTTGTTGTTATGTGTGTTTGGTTTAGGCCAATTTCACTTCACTCCACTTTCACAGACACACACGCGCGCTGTCGACGGTTCTTAATTGGCAAATATTTGCCCCAAGATTTCGGGCACTGTTTCCACAGCCGTTTTTTTAGATATCCAGAACTGGGCGATCGATGTTTTTAAAGTAGTTCTGTTCGGTTCGAAGTCTCGCAAACGTCTGAGTTCTGCTCAATGGGCTCTCGAAGGTTTCAGTTGGTGGATGGGTATTGCCAACTGTTATCTCTCCCCTGATAACTAGCATTGAACTCTTTTTGGCAGTCCCTATCGCTGGCCCCTCCATATGGCGGCGCTCTCAGGGGACTTAGGTGAGTAAATGGTTGCCTTTACCCCATGGATTTTGCATACGTCATGATTAACTGAATAACATATCGATGGTTAACTGACGAATCGGTGCTTATCTACCGATGAGCTGCACATTCGATTCGATGGAGTTCCATATACCACCGTAACTGACCCCGCTCGTGAGTCATGTGATTGGTCATGGGTACACAGTTTTTTCTAATGCAAGCTAGTGCCAATATAATGTAATCTGGAGTACCTGTCTGGAAAAAAGGCTCACGTTCCATTCAGAATTGAGGGGAAGAACCTTTTTGTGATTTAAAGTTTTTGGTGCTTAAGCATTATTGATTAGTTTTACATACTAATGTCCATTGAACTACATTCATATTTAAATGATCAGTTTCCTCATTATATTCTTATGTACTAAATTTTTTTTAAACTGTCTTTCCATAATTTCTTTTGATATATCTCTTACGAGTACATTAACAATCAAGACTTATCACCTGTTTACAATTTGACAATAACTCATATATAATAATAAACACTTTACTACGCAGTTTAAATTGAGGAAATAAATACCATAATCAGAAGTCATTTCATGGAAATGCGCTCCCTGAACTACTTATATGCAAAGAGCAGGTGTTAATTATTATTGTTTCTACGCCTTTTACCCCCCAAACTGTTTTCGATACCATTAATTTCGATTTCTATAGAGATTACAAAGTCCATCAGTTAAAACATTTCTGTTGACTATTCGTCATTCACAGTGGCGTTGGTTATCGGTCGCAACGACAGCGCTTGTCATCTTCTTTGGTAATTTGTTAAGCATTATAATCATAATTGAATGGGTTTGTTTATACAGTGACCAGTGGAAATCAAACTTAATAATGATGGGAGTAAGCAAATAAAAATAACTTTACTTCAAGTGCAAGCTGGTCTTCTGAAGTAGAAGGCATAAGTTTAGTTTATCAATTAATATAAGAGTATTAGTAGGGCTTTAAATTGGCTTTAATTGTTGGCGAAAGGGGCCTCCCTTATTGCTCATACGTCCCGTGGCACATGGCGTGCACTTAATACATAAATAAATAAATATTTAAAGCTTAATAAGCCTATCAATACAAAGGATCAAATAAATGCTAAACAAATATGTGAGAATAGAGAAAAGATAAAGTGCTTTTTGCACGCAAGTTCCCATATTACTCATACGCCATGTTGCAGCGAACTTCTTAATGTTTTGCTTAAGCACTGGTTCAGCGGATAATCTCTTTGTTAGCCCTGGAGATGCCTTGAGCTTAACTGATTGTGCTTTGCCCCTCCCCTTTACTCTGTCTTAATCCTCAAACGTCATCGTTTGCAGTGGAACATTTTACCTCAAGCAAGAATGTTCGCCGATAAGCGAGGGAGCAGCTTCAAGTGGCTGTAATAAATATCCGTTGCCCAGGGGGCCGCGAAATGGCACGTGCCGAATGGATTGCACCGAAAGATACATCTCGCGTCTCAGGCATTCGGGGTGTGACTTTCTCAAAAGTGGAGAACGATGTTGCTGCCAATCCGGCCATCTGCGAGCAATAATTCCCCTCGGCTTTTCTCCTCCTTTGGCGGCGAGTCCTTGGCGGGATGCAATGAACCCTCGTTGAAAGCTCGCTATTCAGTAGAGGGTAGCAGGCAGAAAGTCGCGCATTAAAAGCGCAATTAGGATTATCCTGCGAGGGTGCTTAGTTGTAACAACACGCAACCCGACTGGGCCAGCTTAGTCAGCTGAGCGAGCTCAACTCTTGACCCAATTTCGGACGTCATAAGTCCGGTGTCGAGTGAAAATAAGGAAAATCTCAAGAAAAGAGCACGTACAAAGAGGAAATCTAACAATGTTTCATAGAGATACTTACTAATACATACGGAGATACTTACAAAAAAATCAGTTGAGGAATGGAAAATTATTTTTATAGTATATTATTAATTTATCTCATTAAATTAATTGTATTTATGTGACTTGAAAATGTATTTGGAATAATGAACGCGTACAATTTTTCTTGATGTACCAGTAGAGCACCAAGATTTATGAAAATATTACAAACAGTTCACATTTTAACATTTCTTTCCGTGTAGAGAAAGGAGAAATTAAAAAGTCAGAGATGACAACAAAGACTTTTTAGTTTTCTTTAGCGTTGGCAGCGACTAAAAATTGAATATAAGTCGACAGAGGTGGCAAAAGGACCTGCCAAAGAAAGGGAAAGCGTGAATGTGCCGTCATGAATTTCATTGCAATAACGAGGCGTATGCGCAATGCCATGCAATACTGTGCTCCGAGGTGAACGCAGGCAATCATCATCGTCAGGCTGGTTGTTTACAATATTTGCCGTGTTACCCAGATGGAAGATATCGGATGGCAGCATCGTTTCCAATGCTGCACTCGCCCGCTATCACTGATAATTCAGTTGCTGATATTCAAGTACCTTGCACCACCCCCATTGAGCCCACCCCCTTTCCATCCCACCCACTTCTCCAACAATCACCACCCACCCTCCTATCGAACACATTGTTGACCTATATTTGGGCATCAATGAAACGCAAGCAGATGAGTTGAACAAAGCGGACGGGAAAAACAAGCAGCGCACTTGCAATGCTATTCAGTTAGTTGAGTAAAAGCTTCGAGTTGCCGCTTTGCTGGAGAAAGCTTTCGCCTGCTCTCTCTCTCTCTGTCTCTTTTTAGTTTCTGTTGCGAAGCTTTGGGACTGGAAGAAAACACTGCTTCCTCTCTCCAAGTTCAGTATGTAGTTCAGCCCAATGCAGTGGGAAAAAGTCTAATTAAAATAGACTTTATTTAATAATAAAGTGTAAATAATATTTAAAATAATAATAAACCAATAATATACATATAAACAATAATGAAAAAAAAAATTGAAATGTTGGATACCTTTATTAATAATGTGAAAGGTTTAAAGTTGAATAAAGAAGGGCTACGGAAAATAATTATATTCCTTAAATTTAACTATTTTAAACCTATTCTGTAAGATGCCAAATAATTTCTTATATTTTATATCTTCAACATAAAAATATGTTTTTGATTTTATAGATGTTTTAAAATTGTATCCATTAATTGAATAATAATCCATTATTGAATAAAATTAAAGATTCAATCCAATTAAATTTTTAAGTTGTTGGAAAATAATTTTTTTTATAATATAACAAAGAAAATTAAGTTTATAAAACACATCGAGGTAGATAAAATCACCAAAATATTTTTTCCTAAGGCAATAAAAAAGGTAATTTATATTGAAATAATTTTATTCAAAATAAACGAACTGCCATAACTGTTCAGATCTATCTTTTCATGATCTTAATCTAAATCAGCTGGGGAGTGAAATATTCTTGTTCACACGCGAAGCTCCTGGAAGCGTGAAAACAGCTGGAGGAATCCAAAAAGCGAGAGACCGCAACCAAATGACAATGGAACAGGCGACGCTATCGCGATGGGGAAAAGGGTGTCATTGGAAAATCACAAATGGAACCTTATAGATACACTCTCTTTCTCGCACTCTCTCTCTCTCTCTCTTTCTCTTTGGATTTCTCTCAACGCTTCTCTGGAGGAGCGGCGGCAAAATCGTCGAGGAGCCAAGCCAACGGAGGCGGCAAGCGGCTGTCAGCTTTTGGATTTCAATCCAGTTTAAGTCAGCCAGCGGAGTGGACGTTTCTCTAACTTGTTCTCTCTTGCTTCTCTCGCGCGTCGCGAAGTTAACTTACGGGTAAACTTAAATTAAAAGATTTATCTAAATTCAATTTGACTGCGATACAAATTAGAGTTCTCAACGAGAAGTTACACTGCCCAAAAATTTGGCTTGCATTCGCCTGGCATTCGAGAGAGCATACATTATTGAAGGCATTTATTTTGATTCAGTTCCGCTGTGGTGGTGGTGCTGTTGTTGTTGGTGCTGCTGCTGCCTGTCCCACAAAGACAGAAATTGTTTGCCCTCCAGGAGCAACAAAAACAACTGCCCAAAAACGACGAGCGGAGAGCACGGAAAACTTCCGAGTAGCTGATACCGAACACCGAACACCGAAACACCGAACACCAAAGAAACACCGAGCACCAAAAACACCGAATCTCATTTTACGCTCGACAGTCGCGTGAGAGCATCGCATCTGACCGCATCGCATCTGCGAGATAAAGGCGCAACTGGCGAAACACATTCGCATCTCTGAGATACATTCGCGAGTGGAAATTGCAGCGGCAATATGTCAATTAACTAAATCCAATCTAAGACCATCACTAAAGCCGAACTGAACGCAGCAGCAAAAGGGGCGCTCGGAACAAATACAGAAATCCAGAAATCCAGCTCAAAGCTCTTCTCACCTTTTCCTGGTTACAGGTGAGTTTTTTGGATCTTGGGGGTGGAGTTGGGTGGTTGGCGTTGGCTCTTTATGACCTATTTGGATGTAAGGGGCTTTAAATGCAATTATCCTACAACCACAATGGATTTCCCTGGACGAGATCAAAGCATTGAGTATTTTGAAGCATTTTGTGTATTCCTGCGGTGCAAAGTGTAATTTAAT
Organism: Drosophila setifemur; assembly: GCA_021224005.1. Taxonomy (NCBI): domain Eukaryota; kingdom Metazoa; phylum Arthropoda; class Insecta; order Diptera; family Drosophilidae; genus Drosophila; species Drosophila setifemur. The sequence continues at coordinate 6,171,524 of JAJJHY010003831.1, read as the reverse complement.
CGAATCTGATTTGGGGTTTCCCAACCGGTGAAAGATAGTTCACAGATAACCAGCTGCATAATTTGTTCTTACAGATACTTCTGTATAATGTAATTTTACACAATTAATCAATTATGCATTCCATTCGAATCATCATTGATAAATTAAAATCCCAAATGTACCAAACTTATTTTCATCAGTTTGCAATTTTAAAATTTAATGAATTCCTGTCAGAGCGAAGAGTTTTCCATTAGTTCCTTTGTTGATTCGCAGCTGAGCGCAGCTTGAAAGTTCAACAACTTTTCCTTTTGGAACTTTCCACAACTTTGGCTGAATTCGGATTGCAATTTGCCAGCAATTCGAAATGATTTTCCTTTTGTCCTGCTTCAGACTGCATGCGGGCGGGATGATTATGAACACATATTACGCATACGCCCCATCTGCCAAACGCAACTGCAATTGCATATCTCGAATTAGACGAAGATTGCGAACGTTCAATGGTCTATCCATAGCCATTCCCCCTTTCATTTTCCCATTCGGTAATTGCAACGACAACTGCTCGAATTATTCCTAATGAGACGATTTAAACGCAATCCTCCTGCCAGGAATCCCGGCAGTAACCATTTTCCCATTGGCCCACCAACCAACCAACCAACCGACCGCCCCCTCATTTCACTGAAGAGAATCCTTAAGAAATGCGCTCGGCTTGCTTTGAATGCCGCTGCGCTTCTTTCCCAATCTCAATGGGAATGCATTTCGCCCAAGGACATTTGCGAAAGCAGCAGCAGCAGCAGCAACGGCATCAGCATCTGAGCAGGACAACAGGATTGCTGTTTGGATTCGAAGTCGGCCTTTTGCCTTAGCGTTATATTACTCAGTTTACGGCCGGATTATGGCCGTAAACCATTCGGAAGTTTCCCTTTTGGGGTTTTGGGAAAGCCGAGTTCGCAGACAGCTAATGTTGGCCCCTTCACTTGCTATGCATTTAGCCGAAGGGCGACAACACTAAAGCACAGAAAAGGGAGTAAGAATCCCTAAATAGACACTTTCAACTGGAGAAAAGGGATAAACGAGAGGAAGCTCTGGTGAAAAACATGTAAAGGAAACTCAATTTAGTTACTCGTAAGGATTTCCCAAAGACCTTAAAGGCTTCCTCTTTCACTTTTCCTTGGCGACAAATGCTGTTCATTGTTAACTTTAAGGAGGAAAAATCAAAAAGAAGCAACTAAACTTCCAGGAAAGGAAACGTTTTCTTTAATTTCCATTCGACTTTTCGTTCAGTGCATGTCGTTGTCCTTTGCTGACCTAACTCACAGCGATTTGTTTTGTGAGTGTTTTTATTTTACTGCTTTCCCTATTCCCTATTTTATTGTGTTTGTGCAAACATTTTATTTTGATTGCGTCTTCGACTTTTCCGGCTCCCTTTTTTTCATTTACTGATTTGGTTTTCATGTTAATTTTGATCGCACCACCGAATCGATATTTGGTTTGGCGGAGATAACATTTAAGTGTGCCCAAGTGTCGCCTACAATATTTCCGAAATTTATGCTAATTATGCAAACGCCTCTGCTCAAGCAGCAAGTGCCAGGCGGTAAACGCTGCGTATGCGTAATATTTTTGGCATATTTGCCTTTGTTTTGACAAAGACAACAAAGGTCACAAGGATGTGGGCGTAGGGAGGATAACAAGCGCTGAGATTTCCTTGGGAGTGCTTCCAAAAATAGACAACTGAGCTCATGGATTGAATAATGCTGGGAGTTGGCAGAGAAAATGGGCGCTGGAGGGGGGAAAAGTGTCTGGAATCTGAGGAGATTTCTTTTGTTGGCGGAAATCTTGATTCCCGAGCGATTGATTTGACAGGGCTCTCATTACTCATGGCGTGTAGTCAGACAATAAACCTCCTTCCATTAACCCTCTTTCGATGCTCATAACCCCTCTGCTTTTGGCCCAAAATAAACGTTTTTGTATCGACAATATCGTAGGGGCCTTCGCTGATTTATGCGTTGAATTCTGGCCAGAATGTTTATTTTGAGCCCTTTTTTTTGGAGAGCCAGGGAATTAGTTCATCCTGCCATGTTGGCCACGCCCCATCATTCACGCCCACATCCTCGTCCCGCTCTTGCTGGCTTGTTTTGTGTGTTGCTTTCAATTTGTTTGTTTATTTCACTTTCCGAAAAAGGTCAAAGTTGGGCACATTTCGCCTTCGAATTCGCTTTGGGCTCTCGCCCATGCGTGTTTGTTAGTGTGTGTTAGTGCGTATCTGTGTTTCTGTTTGTATTTGTTTGTTTTTTTTGGCGAGTGGGAAGGGGGCGTGGTTTTTGAAATTTTGTTTATGTGCCTTTCTGACATTCATTTAAAGTCCGGCCAGCGAAGTTTGCTTTGAGCAGATTATCGTCTCGGACAGTCGTAATATTTATGGGCACGCCACCACCAAAGTCTCTGGAAAAGGTCAAGGCTTGACCTTTGCCTACCCCAAAAACAACAAATTGGCCCCTATTGTCCCAGTTTAACAAACGACAATAACACATGATCTGAGATAAGAAAATTGAAATCGAAGACAGCCGTCGCCACGAAAACTCGAAGGCGGGCCTGACATTTTACAAATGCCAGCAATAAAATTAACTTAAATAACGATTATTCTGCGCATCGAATTTCACTCAAGCGGGGTTTATTTTAAAGCAAAGTATCTGGGGTGGAAAAGACGAGGCAGCCTTTTGACGGTAAACGACTTTGACAGGCAGTGGGGAAACGAAAAAAGCGGAGGAGTTTATACGGAAATTCGGGCTAACGAAATCACAGGCAGTAATTACCCTAAAGATGAAATTCAAAATAAAAATAAATATAATGGGGATAAGAATACAATAATGTTAAGTAATTTTTAGGTTTTGAAATTCAATTATTTCATTTGGGGTTTAAAATAATTAATTTATGGAAATTGGATTTAAATTATCTAAAAATGTGTATCTCAAATATAGTTTAATCTTCAGCAAATTAATTTTTTTAGTTCGCTGAAAACCTATTTATCCCCAAGCTATTTTCAATGGGGTCACATTTATAAATATAGTATATATATACTTCAGGGCATCCCCGCACTTGCATCATTCAGAATGGAGCTGGGAAAGTGAGCTCTCTTCGATATGACAGCTCTCCCCAAGCGCCACCGCGTGTTTGAGTTATTATGACCTCAAGGCGATGCCCCCCTCTCAATTTCCAAGGCCCCGCCCGTCATAAATCGTGAAATATGGAAATTTATCCTGTGTCAACATATTGACAGCGCACGGCAATATAATTATAATTTATGTGAACCTGTGGAAACACAGCCAATGTGCAGCGTCGTCAGCTTTCGAATAGAGGAGGAGATGAAATTCCTTTGCATCCTCCTTTCCCGGACAGCCAATTAAAAAGTTTGACAATGAGTTTTGTTTGAGGAGAGTCTAACTATGAAGTTAGGCTTAAAAGTAGGCAACAGTTTGAGTTTTTGCCTGAAATCTGTGAAAGTTCACAACAGTTTAATAGAATGCTTATGTAATTATCCCCTTCGGAAATTTGATTATAATTATTAAGCAGGGAACCCAAAACTGTGCGCCTTTTGGCATTTACTCGATTGATGAATTACGAATTCCATTAACAATCAATTTGCATAATAAACGAGCTCACGCACACACACAGCAAAATAAGCAATTAAATGTGCACATACTTATGCGCACAAATATGTTTGCTTATTTAATTGTATACTTTGACCACACACACATACAAATACTCTCAAACATATGGGAGCTGGTGTAAGTATGCCGAGTAATCCTTTCAGGATTCATTAGGTATGCTTCGGTTCGGCATGCGAACAACTTCCGTTTCCGCTACTCACAACTGAAACACAAATCATATTTCCGCTCTGAATTGACAGCAACCCCAAATACAAACAACAACAAAAAAATATAGAAAGGAAAGCAAAACGATTCAGTTAGGTAAATGGCACAAATTTGCTGCCAATTGCGACTAATTGCCAGAGCCCGTAAATACAAACACACACACATACACACAAATGTGTTTGTTCGTGCAATTGGAAAATTAAACATGGCGCTCGCATTTAAAATGCGCATTTCCGGTTCGCTCGTTCGCTTCGGGGACAGTTTCATTTATTCATTAGGCCCACAATCCGTTGGCTGACCGGACCAAGTTGCCAGGGTTGAGAGCCCTACTTTGTCCTACATTTGCCCCATGCAACGAAAATCGCCGGGACCAGGGACGGGCTAAAAGCAAAAAAAAAAAAAAACAGAAGCCTCAGCATGAAGCTTTCAACAGTTGCCACTGCAGGTGGCAAGTTTTCAGGCTGCGAACGAAGCTTGGGGGAAAAGTTTCAGTACTGCGAAAAATATTAAATTTTATATGCCACCATAAAGTTTTTTTTTAATCTAACTTAGATTAGAACACTTTAATTTAAGGAGTTTATTAAAAATAGTTAGTAGTTGAACAGTTAAAAAAATCTATTGGTGACTGTTTAAATATTAGTATTCAACTGATAAGCAAGATTAAATTGTTCTAGTTTTAAATCAAATGTTGCAAATGTTTTGCAAAAACTTTTCTCTCTCTGCAGAGGTTGTCCAAATGGCTGAGTTCACCAGGTGAGCCACACTTTGACGACATTATTACGATGTGCGGCGGGTGTTCCTGTCGCCGTTGTTGGTTTTGTTGTCGGTGATGTTGTCCTGTCATTGGCTTAACAGCTAATGGACTCAAATGGTTTCTTGTGGTTTCCGCCTCCATACTTTTTTTTTCGTGTTTCCCCTCCCCCCCTCCTTCGGTGCCCTGCTTTCTTGGCCTCCTTTGCCGCCACTCACTCGACGTTTGTCATTTGTTTTCGGCTTAACTGGGATTCTCAGACTGGCAATCATAATTAAAACGGTCAAGAGACCGGGGCCGGCTCTCGGAGGATGCAGACTTCTATCGGCCGGGCTTAAACTCTGTCTTCAGCCAAGGGAAAAGGCAGTAGACAAAGCATTCCAGATAGCAAACACAAAGCCGATGCCAGAGGTGCTTTTCGTATGTTAGAACGTCAAAGGAGGACGCTGGGTTTGCAGGAGTACTGTGGAGTATGGACCGCAAACCACATTTTAGCATGCAGTAGTATTAGTTTCTTTTCTCCATCCCCCAAAAGCATTCAGGTCACACCCACACATTCAAAACCGAATATAAATAAATGAAATAAAAATAATACCAAATGCAGGTTGCTCTCTGCTAGGAAAACACTGGAATCTCTGAAGGATTTAAATCCGATGCCATGGCAAATGTTGGTTCATTGGTTTAGTTCTATAAAGCTAGTCAAAGAATTCTTGACTTGTGCTTTTAGCCAATTAAAAATCATCAAAATGCATTCAAAGATTGACTGATTCTTAAATTTAGTATTATATAATTGCAGTTTAATTAGACCCCTTAAAAATATAATATTTATTTAAAAAATCACAACTATTATTTGCTGTGCAAAATGGAGCTACCACAATATGCATAATGTCAAGTTGTGGTCGCATGTTATGACCAAAAGACCTCCCAATGGGCATATGCAAATGATTTTGAGGGCGAATGCAAGTTTATTGTAATTTCTGGCATAATTACTTATCCAGCAGAGATAATGGTAACTGGAACACAGCTTGGGGACTTCTCAAGTCGACGAGAAAACGAGCATCACTTTGCATAATCCTCAAACTAACTGACTGAGAGGAAAGCAGAATTAGCCAAGAACTGCATTGGATTACCAGTTGTCCTTGTCGCTACTAAATGCCTTTAAAAATTTACATAATTCCCTCAACTCTTCTCTGTGGTTGGCTGAGGAATATTTAATTCATTTTGTTCGGCTTGGGCCAAACTGTTTAATCAACTGCGAATGAGGAGTTCCCTGAGTGAACAAACACTTTGGATAGTAAACTATGGGTGGTTGCAGGAAAATCGCAAGGATACAGAGCCGGGATTGAGTCACTTGATGATTCACCCTCTAAGGATGCCCCACAGTTGACTTAACTTCTCAGCGACTTGTCTCTCCATTGACTTATTGAGCAATCTCAAACCCCACTCAATATTTGTTATTGAAAAGTGATAGCCCAAAAAAATAGGAAAACCTCAGCCGTCCCCCAACCCAAAAAGGACAAACAACCAAGGACCACAGTAATTCCTGCGGACAAGCGACGCTTCCAAAAATGACAGACAGCCAAAGGACTTTTGGGGTGGGGGAGAAACTGTAGGAAAATGTGGAAAAATAGAGGATAATTGAATTATGCAAAAGCAGCGAGGACAGCGGTCGGAAGTCCGCAGTAAATGGTCCTTTGCGGATCGTTTGCCAATAGAAAGGACGGGATAAGGACCAATCATTAATCATTTATGCACAGACGTATGTATATTTACGAGAGTGTGGCTGGTTGGACTCCTCATTAATTGGAAACGTTTCGGAAGCTCTGGCTTGCGACACTCACTGAGAGAAATCATGGAGAAGGGGGATATTTAAAAAAAAAAAAAAGTCTAAAAGTCTAAAAATTTTGAATATTAAATGTAAAATTTAAACTTTGATTGTAATTTCCATATTATTGAAATATTTAGATCCACCCAATTGTTGCTGTGCATTTCGTGCCTTGCAGTGAAGGGGGGAAAGACAAAGGACTCTGTGTACACGTGTCACCATTGTGAAGTGATTAACGCTCCGAGCCTTGGGCGCTTATCCCCATACAAATTGAATGCAGGATACATGAATAGATTTTAATCATATGCCAATCAAAGTAATCGACACAACAGTAATTAACTGCTGGCAAACAGTGCCAAGTACTTAACAGTTTAGGTCCTTTGTGGCCATTAAGCTCAGTAATTGCTGTCCATCCGCTGGGCAATCTACTACGGAGTTTCCTTTTTAGCTTTAAGTTATGATTGCTGTTGGCCGTTTAAAAGCTGGTAAATATGTGAAAACCGTGACAGTAATGGGTCGAACGTGGTTACCAACTTTTAATGTGGGTCACCGAGTTTTGAACAGGGCTTATTATTGGGCGTCTGCAATTAGGTTAAACTATTTGAAAACTGATTTGGTGGCCCCTATTACGATTATGAAAAGCCTTTTGTATTTTAAGCTAATAACCGTAATTTTGGTTTTGGCAAGGCCATAAAATATCAATAACTTTTGGGTGCATAAATTTGATTGTGATCGTTATTATGTCGGAAAACAAACACCAAAGTTTGTAAAAGTCAGGCCAAAATGCAGTTAAGTTTTAATTAAATTTAGGAATTAAATGGCAAACCATTTTTAAAATTGTACAATCTGCTAATTATTTTAGCAATTATAGAAAATTATATGCAATTAAATACCAATTTTTAAATAGAATTTTTACCATTGTTATGAAATTTCATTATTATTATTTAACTAAATTTTATATAAAATGATTACAATTTTTATAAAATTTCATTGTTAAATTTAGTCCATATTTAGCTCTTTAAAACCCACTCTTGATTTATTTTCCTAAGTGCTAATGCTGATTTTAGTCAGTTTGGACAGTGATTCGAGACCATTTCCATGTCATCCGTCAGCAGTCAGCTAACAATTATCCCAATGCCAGCTATATAATTCATCTCTGGGCTCCACAGCAATTTGTTCGGCTGATTGCAGCGAAAACAAAAGGCTCTGACAACTGTCAACGTCTTTTGACGGATTCCTCGGGACACCAGCGGAATGATCAAAGTTGGTGTCGCTGCGGTTTTTCGACCATTATGGGGATTAATTGAGGCATTGTCTGCTGGATGGTAGGATGGTTGGTTGGTTGGTTGGCTGGTTGGCTGGTTGGTCGGTCGGTTGGTTGGCTAGGATCCTTGGCTATCTGGAACTTTGGGCATATGTCAATGACGTCAGCACATTGTGTGCGATGATTTCCCCGGGAAGTTCCCATTCAACACCGCTCGAGTGTGCGCTAATTAGCTGGCAGAGATGGAGGAAATGTGCCAACTGGCAGGCGGAATCGGTTAATTAATCTCTTTACCGGTAGGCGGCACTAAGCGATAGCGAAACCGAAACCGAAACCGTTTCACCATTTTGGTGGCACTTCCGTTCTTTAGGGGAAAATGTGTGTCAGGGCTGGAATGTTGGGTTGGGTGGCTGGGAGTTGGTTGGTTGGTTGGGTGGCAGAACGTCCTTGGACAACATTTGCATGCAAATCAGAATGGTAAAAACATTTTCCAAAATGCGAGACGTCGTCGACGACGACGACAGCAAAGCAAACAGAACCACGAAATCGCAGAAATCCTCCTTGGCACTATAAAACTTGCATTTTATGAATCCGAATCCACGAAGAACTTTTCAATTTTGACGGGGAATAACACAATGCGAGGGAATACGAAAAAGTTCTTCAAGAGATTGTTTGGTGGGAGTAAGGATTTCTGTTTGCCCCATAAAATAATAAAAACGTGTGAGCACAACTCAAAGAGATTTCTACTGAATTCAATTTACTCTGGCACCAAAAAAGAAACCCAAAGCATTACAGTCGGAGCAAAAAAAGCAACAAAAAAACAAACCGAACGTCAACAAGGACATGGCAGCCAACAGGCAACTGGCAGGATTCGCTGTCTTGATTGTTTGGGGGTTTTGGGCAGGGGCGGGATTGGGATTGGGAAGGTGTCTGCTGGGATGACATTTTAATAAAAATAAATTTGATCAACGCCGCTGTTTGCTCAGTTTCGATTTCATGTTCGATGCCTGCGGTGGCCGATTTTCGCATATGAATTTTATTTATATAAGCCAGAGAGAAATAAAGGCACGAATACAAATAAATATGTCCAATAAATTTGAGAAAGTTATGAAAATGAAAATATTAAGGGTGTAGCTTGGATTGTAACTCAAAAATCTTTTTTGTCTTTTAACAACATTTGCATCTTTCATATTTTAAATTTTCTTTGGATGTTAAGGAATATAAATTATATTGTATAAATGATTTTATACATTTTTGATATAATTTTACATAGCTTCCAAATATCATAAGGACGAACTTCTATATTTAAAAAATAATTTAATACAAACTCTATTAAAAGGGTCATTTAAGCCATTTCTATAAGAAACTGAATTTTATCAAGATTTGAATTTCAGAAATATTTAAAATGTAATTATAAATTAATTTTGAAATATTTCAACTTTTGATTTCATTTTTCTATGCCTGACAAAAAATGCATAGGGTCGAGTTTCTATATTTTTAAATCAATTGAATTCAACCTCTACGCAAGGTGACCTTTTAGACCATACAAGAGTTCTATAAAAAAAATGCTTTTTAGATAGCAATCGCGATTTATGGTTGTGCCCTCCACCTGAACTATATAGTAGAGCTGCCGTTTATTATGACTTTTTTGCGAATGTCACCGGGGTTGGCTTCGCTTCCTTGGCAATTACAAATGTCACCTTCCACATAAACACATTGTTGTGCAATCAAACAGACCGTAAATAACAAAAACCACCCAAATTTACGAGCCACTGGGACGGGGGTTGGGTGTTTCTGCACTTCCGTTGCATGTCCGTCTTCGTTCGCTTTTATTACATCCGGTTTTTGGGGGGGTAGCAGGGGGTGATAGTGCTGAAAGGGGATCGAACATGGCCATGAAGTCCGGCGGTATCCGCACCCACATCCGCAGACGGTGACTCGTTGTCATTACTGGAACATTAAAAACGCATTTCGAGACCGGAGGAAACCCGGCGGGCGGTCATTTACTTCCTCAAGGGTGGGACATTCCTGACCTGGCCCAAACTTAAATCAGAGTGGAAGCTTTTCCCTGCTTTTCTCTGATTTTCTTGATTTTCCCTGCGTTTTTTTTTTGTGTTTTTTATTTCACTGGTTTTTGTTGTGGCCCTCTACCGTGCAATCAATTTTATTGATTTGAATTCGCATTTGATTGCATTGCAATTCACTTTGATGGGAGTCAAGTTACACTCTCTTTAATTGCGTTTTCTACCCGAATTCGATTTGCCAACTTATAGATACACTCTGATATACATATACACATCCACTCCGTATATATATAGACATAAATAAATAGAGATAATTTCGCACGTACTTTTCGGGGCAAATAGCCGGCGTCCATTTTCCATGCAGACTTGTGCGGAACTGACCAACAAAATACACAGATAGGCCCAGAGCGAGATTTGTTTATTTGCTTGTCACATTATCTAGCTTCCCCGTGCGTTTTCTTTGCCTTTGTTTTCCTTTCGGCCCATTTGTCCGCTATTCTTGGCCATTACCATTGCCATTGCCGTTCGCTTGATCTGCGGAAATGGGAAATGCGAGAGATGAGCCGAAAGGAATGGCTAATGCGAGAGAAGAACGAAATGTAATAGCAAAACATTTCACATCACATTTCCACTGCATTAACATGCTCAATAAAACTCAAGAAAACCCTTAAAGTTTCGTTCTTCAAATACTCAAAATATCTACTAATTAATTCACTAATACAAAATTAAATAAATCAACTAACTTTGTGTTTATAATATTAGCATTGCATTAGCTTATCAAAACACTCAAGAAATTCCCTAAATTATATTCCTCGATCTAAGTGCCTTTCATTACCCCAAACCAAGTTAGAACTACTTTTCCCCTCCAGAGTCGCATTAAATTTTCCTCCAATTAAGTTTTCCTAATGCCATTCTATGGACACTCGGCAAAAATAAAATGGAAGTAGAACGTAATGGCTTAATTAATATTATTAACCAACAGTTCTCGCTGTTCGCGCAATGACCTTCTAATTAATGTTTCGCAAGCGATAATCATAATATCCTGGAGTGCCACGCCCCACGCTAAACGCCCATTTGCACGCATCAAATTGAGCGACAACGAATTTCGCAGCGAAACTTTCGCCGTGCCACCAAATTATGAGTTTACACGCAACAACAAGGAACTGTGTGTGTGGTATTCTAGGGGGGCCTTGAAAGTTTTCACCATTTCCCACCGATTTTCCCCTTCACATCCTTCACCTTTGAGAAATGGGTGCGGTTTTCCCTGCACCGGGAAATATTTAAATTCATATTTTTTTTATTATTTAATTTTGGCAATTTATTTGTCCATGTAATATTTGAAATTAAAATAAAAACTGAGCCGCATATGTTTTGGGATAATATTAAATGTATTTAAACGTATTTTTAAAAAAATACAATATGAAAACTGTACAAAACTATTTCCCATCAAAAGGAAAAAGCATTAAAAATACCATAATTTCAAAAATTATTATTTTAAAATCCCACACTACTTTTTCGCCAAGTGTAGCCCCCCTGAAAGGGCTCGACTCTTAGCAAAAAGTTGATTTGACTGGCGTCGAGACAAATCACGCTGACTTGCCTCAACATGACAGCTGCCCCAGGACCCCCCATCCATAGCCCCCGCACTATCCTTGATCCTTGTCTGGGGGCCAAGGCGAAGCGATGATAGATGAACCCGCTGAAAGTGACACTGATTTTTGGTCAGCTGCAGTTGATTTCCAGTCACAACGTGCACACGTTGCGTATGAGTAATGTCCTTGTTGTCAGCCTTTTCCCTTGCCCTTCGCCGCATTTGGTGGCCCTTATTTGATTTGCGCCACGCATGTGGCTGTCGCATTATTGACAATTTTATTAGGCCATTTTTGTTTGCCTGTTTATAATGCCACCCGCATAAAGTAAACTCGTTAATTTCATAGCATATGCCAACACATTTGGATGTCGGAATGGATGGAGGTGTTCTGCTGCTCCGATGTTTGCCGATGTGTTGTTGATGGGACGTTGACAACATTCATGAGTGGCATAAAAACGACATCAGAGCCTGGGGAATAAAAAGCGAGTGCCGGCCTGCAGTCTTTGATCGTTTGTCATCAACTCTGATTACCCGATTTGGGGGCGGCTGTATTCATATAGGTATAATTGCTATTTACAGTGGAATCGAAATGGGGAAAGCATATTTCCACAATGAATATGAAAACAAGGATGCTTAAATTTGTACATGACTTAATTGTAATGGAGAAGAATTCAATTCAATGAAATTTAACTGTCCTTAAACAATTTTCACATTCCTTGCTTACCTTTCACTGATAAACCATCTTCAATTACAGGCAAAGCCGCTTTTCTCTTTATCAATTTCGAACAGGAATGCCATTCCAACTGCCAAACATTTGTAGCTATTCAATCGTTTTCCCCTTACTACACGATACTCCTCTATATATTTCTGCATAATTTGGCCGTTTTTGGTTCTTTCTTTTTTGTTGGGCTTGGAAAATCCATTTATGCAATGCACGCAAGTGCCACTATGCAAATTCCGGGCCACCAGAGCCTTGCTTTTCCACCAGCAAGCCAAAAAAAAAAGAAAGCTGATTACACTTCAAGAGTCAGTTGGGGGAAATTTGCATAGTTTTTTGTACCGGAAATATGGAGAATCGGTAAATCAGGTCAAACGGAGGGGGTGGAGGCATTGAATGAAGGGGCGTATTCGAATCGAGTTCGGGATATATATCTCAAGTTCAATATGGAATGGATAGCTTGGATTTCTTTTTTTAGTCCAGATGTCATCGATATATTTACGTAAATAAGTGTGAATGCGTGATAGCATTCGATTTTGATATTGATTTGAAGGTAATTGGGTATAGAAAAGGATTTTGTTAGGAAGGAAATGGGTCCTGTTTAAACTGCAATTTCATTCTTTATTTATTTTTTATTCAAAATTAATTTTTTCTCAACTATGAAGTGCAGTCAATCTATTCGAAAAAAAAGTCAAACGAATTCAGATAATTGAATTTTGATTGAATTTGATTCGAAAATGAACTTAAAAGTGCATATTTAAATATTTTGTTTGAGTTGCATTTTAAAGTTTAATTGATGGAAATGGTGTAAAAAAGTTTGAGTGAATAAAGATATTTTTTTTGCCATTTCCTTCACCTTTCGTCTTCATTTTTCGTACATAAATTAATGTCAAACAGTCGCTATATGTCCATAAAACTGTACTTTGGGCCAACATTTGTTTTAGCCGAAAAGTTCAAAGTTCAGGCGCGTGTCCGAGAACATGACTGACAATTCCTAGGGGGACCAGCAGAGAGCAGGGAGGAGAGAAATCAACAGTTTGCCATTTTCACCACTCTCATTCTCTGTGGCAATGCCAAAAAAAAAAGTAAGGGAAAGCATTCAAAACCAAAAGATATTCTCCTCTGCTCCTCATATTCGGACGTCTGAGGATGATAATTGCGAAGGCGGCGTCCACTAAAACATTGGGAACGCTCCATTGAACAAGTCCTCGTAAATCAAACGCAATGAGCTTCGGTGACCGAGGCCGAAGGAGAAGTCGGAGTCGAAAACTTTGGCAGGAGGCCTGGCAGGACTTCCGACCACCATCTGCTCTTCTCACACCAGCATCCACCCATCCCACTGACTCATTCAATCTGGACAGAGTGCTCTTAAAACTCGATGAGCAGAGCTAATCGTCCCACTCTGTTAAATGTTGGCTCAGATGGGCCCACTCAATCAACGGGTGGGCATCGGCATTGTTAGCTATTTTGGCAATAATATTCGGGCCAAAAGCGAATCAATAAATGTTTAATTACAGGAACGGGATTGAGGGTCATTGAGTAAATGGCAGAGGCAGGGAATTCCAACAAACAAAGGCAAGTTGAAATATTTCAAGGGGGACATTGTTTCATTTTGGATTTAAAGATATTTTATTTTCTGTTTTGCTATCACAAAGTTCAAAGCTAAACTTCAGGAATTTATTTCAAATCATTTGTTTTTAGAAACTTTCTTTAATTACTATTGTATACTTTTGTTCTCTTATTCAATGAATAATGAGTATTAAAATAAAATGTCATTTACAATTTCTCTACTAATTAATAAGTCAAGCTAATAAATTTATTTATAGCATTTTGGCCAAAATAAAAGCATATTTTAAAAATAAGAAAAGACTCTTGAAGGTTTCTTTGAATGAAAACCTAACTTTTTAATTGATTTTCCTTTTCTGAGCGGAATCTTCTTTAATTTAATCAACTTTGCGACTTACTCCAAAAGTAAACTTTAAGATACGAGTATGCAAACAATACTTCCAACTTGCAGCTCAGTCGAAACTTACCAAGTTGGAATATACTTTGTTTTTCCTGAGAATTCCCCAACTGAGTCCTAATTCAACCCAATCTCTGCCATTTTCCATTGCAGCTAAACCAACTGTGACGTGCTCTTAGATGAAAGGAACGTGCGATGCAATTGAATCCAAGCAGACAAACTGAAACGCACTACTGGATTGTAAGTATCTGCGGAGACCTTGAACTTTGAAGTATCTTATGATAATTTCCACAACTTGACAACTCTTTGCGGCTTGGCAGCAATTATCGAAGCGTAAAAATGGCAGGCCAAAAAGTCAAAATCGTTGCCCCACAAAAAACACAAAAAAACACAAAAAAAAGGGAAGCCACAAAAAATGCACACAAATGCAGAATAAAATGGTTGGAAGGGGTGATGTGGCATTGTCTCTGAATTGGCAGGATGCCAGGCTGGCAGGAAGCTCCAACGGAGGCAGGATGAGCCCCCGAGCCGGAGACAAAGCCTGCCAGTTAGTGTATGTACGAGTATGTATGTCCTGGCAATAGAATTTTATTGCACTAAAAATTGTTTGGAAAATTACGAATTGTCGGAGCCGGCGCGCTTTTTGGCAATCTTTGCAAAGTCTCGATTGAAAGAGTGAATGAAATACATATAGAACAGAGGCCAGGGGCAATATATTTAATCGACCGACTTGGTTGAGGAGGCTTGGCCACATTTTGACTTATTCCCGACCAATTTAAGAGTTAAAGCGGCGGCAATTTATTTAATTGACCGACTTAGAGAAAGATGTCCTGTCACTGGTATCTTCTCAATATACACCCCCTCCCAGATTCCCGGTGATGTATATTTCATGGATACCTCCAGACATATAGTCAATAAATCATTCCTGACCCTATGCCACAGTGAATCGACAGATTCCGACACACACCCTCTGATTTCTATCGGCTCGTGTCAGGAGTGACATTCTTTGGCCTCGTCTGTGACCTGAAATGCCAACTGCAATTGACATTTCTGGCTGCAAAATTGATGATCCGCCTCGGTCGCCATCTGAATCTCAGTCTAAATCTGGCAATGACTTGTCCGTTCCTGCCCTTAAAAAAGGGAAAGATTCCGTTCGCAAATGATTTGTAACCTCCTTCGCATAAAACATAAAAACTGAATTTGAAAAGTCCAAGGGACTTAGTTGAATGATTGAAGGATGGGCGGGCGGATCTAATGAACCTTTTCAGGGGGTACGATAATGTCAAGTTGTTAACTGAACTTTACTTAAGGAAAAGCCAAATTAGGAAAAGTTATATCGGCTTGGCCAATAACCTTTTTTTGCAGCGATAAGCAGCGATTATTAAGAGGTCAACTGATGAAAAATAATTGATTCATTTTGGGTATGGAAAAATCCAAAGCAAAAGATGAAAATGATAATCCATTTATTGATATTTGGGATACCAAAAAGAAAGGATAATTAATTATAAAACTATAAAATAAATATTTCCTTAAAATCCCTCACTCAATTTAAATTAACTTATTTATTTCAGACCCTTTTTTGGTGTGCCTTAGGAGGTTTGATATTGGGTGGAATTGTTGTCATCTCATACTGGATAAGACGATGCAGGTATGTATTCAACCCTAGACCTATACCTATATCTATACCATTTTCCCCTATTTATGAATTTCGTAAATTTTGTAAACTATATAATTGGTGCAACATGCGTTGGACAAAAGCGCAGCAGAAGAACTTTTCCAATCCAATTAGCAACTTGTTTTGGGCATAGTTTTTTCCCCTTATTTGTTTTCGAGAAAATTGCTTAACTGGTCGGTGGACTAAGTCCCGCGACACGTGACGCCTCTAAAATGTGGAGACAACGTGAACGGGCCAACGACCACCGGGAGGGGGGATTCACGTGGGGATTGGATAGCCAGCTGCCTGTTTGGCTGCCTGAATTCTACCAGTACAGATATGCTAAATAGAGAACTAGGGAGAGCTCGTGGTGACATTAGAAAAGACGCAAAATTGCCAGTTGGACGAGCTGAAACAACTGAATAATTCAGACCGGCAATTGGACGGACCGACGACTGTTTGAGCAATTAACTTAATGATGCAAGGTCACTGGAAATGGGCCTGGCCAAAGCCTCGGGCTCGGGCTCGGACTTTTATCCCCACCCCTTACAGAAAAATGGGTTCACTTCTCCTTTCCAACAATGACGCAGTTGACATTCAGCATTACAGAGGGCGGTGACCAGAGGGCTCTTTCCTCATCTACCCATCCCCATCCCCATCCCCATCCCGGGGATCCATTACAATAGTTGGCGCCAGCTCGTCCACACAGACAATGAAAAATATATGCCATCAATTCACAGTCGTAATTAAATAAATAGAACCAGAAATTATTTAATCTGAGACATTTTTGGATAGTTGATGTTTTTGTAAATATTGTGGCTATTGTTAACAAAAATAATAATAATTATTTAACTTAAAGAACAAGAACTACAATTTTGTTATTTTTAACCATTTGGATGTTTTGAAATTTGCTTAGTAAAAGCAGTTTGTAACAAAGTCCTGAAAGGTTAAAGTGATTATGCCACTTAATTTGACATTTTATTTTGAGTACTACAAAATGTTGCCTAGTAAAGTAGGACTGTGTAGCATAAGTTGTATATTAAAGGACACGCAGCAGCAAAACAGCACAGAAAAGGACAACTGACCGCGCCGAAGGGCTTCCTTTTTCCATTGCCATTTTCATTTTCCAACCGCCTCTCCTCTATTTTCATTTTGGCTTCACGCGAGCGCGTAAAAAGTTTTCCAATTTCCATATGGAGCGATCAAAGGCAAACCCGCAAACAAACAAACTGTAATATTTGCATACAACCAAATGTCCTGGGAGTGATGGCAAAGGATGTGGGAGTGGCTGTTTCGCTGTTTCGGGTGGCCAACACTCTGTCGCTGGTCAGGGCGAAGGTAAACAGTCGTTGAGCGGGTCATGATTAATGTGTCACGAAGTGGACAACACCACGAATATTTGCCGCAAATACACACAACACACACTTTTAATGGCAGACATGGCACATTGGTAAAATATTATAAAACAAAAGGTTTAGGAAATAGAAAAGGGAAAATTATAGAAATTATAAAATAATTATCTAAGAGGAAGTTTGAAGTGGTGGGTTTTACTTTTTTTATATTCTGAAAATTAATAAATGTTATAGAAATTGTAAGAAATAAATAACATTTCTTCCTATCAATAACATGGTAATTAGCATTTTGTACTAGCTAATTAGTTTATTAATAAAAATTACAATTAGATGGAACAAAATCCATAGTAGATAAAAATATTAAAATTATATTCGACAAATATTCTTTGAAAGACAAGAATCTTAAGGGAGATGATTAGTTTGAGGTGTTCTTTTTGATGAGGTGTTTTACTGATCATAACTTTAATTAAATAATATAAAATATTTTTAAATATAGTAAAATATAAATAACTACCCACCTAAGCAATTTCAAACCTAATCATTCTAAACTTGACCTTGCCCTTCTAAGGCCCGACATTTTGGGTCTTTACTTTCGCACCACGGTAAATTATCCATACATTGTTAGCTCTGTGTCAAGCCAAACAGACTGGCATGCCAAGTTCAACGGCGATTGGTAGGCGGGTTGTGGGTTGGGGATTGGGTTTTGGCCAGGGAAGAGCAAATACAAATGCATGAACAAATACAAATAGAAGTGGTATGAATGCGAGCATTCTTTGCGAATGCCAGGCGAATGGCGTCGACGACACTCGCCGTGAGTCAGTTGGAAATTGTCATAAAAATTAAAAATCAATTTTTATAATCCAGTTAGAAGGGGGAAACGTATACCGCAGAGCGGGACGGAAACAAACGGAGAAAGAGAGAGAGAGAGCGAGCGAGTCGAATCGACGAGTCGACCGCAAACACAGCCGCAGACATGAAGCGATAGGAACACGCAAACATTCTAAGCCACTGAGCCACAGAGCCACTCACCCACAATCTGCCACACAAGCACCACACAACACACACACTATACACACACACACAACGTATACTATATACTTTCATATACTGAGAACACACCTCAGAGTCCGACTGGAATGAAGGAATTTCATAGTTTTCGCCTCAGTCGAAACGATATTCGAATCGCACCTTCATTAACGGACGACCCGAGCACCGTGTTGGCCGCGTTTTCATGGCTTAAATATTTAACCAACTTATACCGCCGAGTGTTCTATGTCAAATTTTCGGCGCGTCGGCTGAGTGAGAAAACTTTGAGAACTTGTTGGTGAACTTTGGAAAGTTAATTTTGCGGTGCCACCAAAAAAATTGTAATCCATTACATGACACGCGGTGATAGTGCGCCGAACAGAAACTCAACTCTTTGCCAACTCAAAGTTGGTTACGCACCCGAAACTATTTAAAAATTTATTACAATTTGTCTGACCCAATCAACAATGAGTGCAACCATAATGAAGCCGAAGTGGTCGTGGAAAGTGCTGGTCTAGGGTGGAGAACTGAACTCCCTGAACCCAATCTTCGAAAGCAGGTGCCACTCTCTCTCTCTCTATGGAGCTTACTCTGCCCATCATCATCTCCCATCATCATCGTTTTTAATGTGCAATTCCATTCCGGTAGCTGCCATTTGTGGAGGAAGATTAAATGAGCTGGGTGGCATGTAATGACCAAAATTATGGTGTGGTTTTGCACAAAAAGATGAGGGAATTTTGAAGGAGATTAATAGAGCTGAGAAATTGCCACAGAATGTATTTAATACAAAATTGTTCTAAAAATATATTTTTGAACAAGACATTCAAAGAAAATTGCAACAGCAAGACTGAGTTTAAGAAAACTAAAAGTGAACAGTTTAAAAAGGGTTTTAACAAAGTTTTGACGATTTTCCAATCTTGTTTTTGTAAAATGTGAAACATTATTTTAACAATAGTACCAATTAAACAAAGATTTGATAACTTAACTTAATGTTACTTTACATTTTGAATTAAATCAACAAATTTTAGATACAACATTCTAAATATTTATATTTGTGGAGTTTCTAATTGTTTATCGAAACACACATCAATTTTTAATGGAAAATTTCCCCTACTTCTGAATCATTTTGTGCTAAAGCCCAACTAAATCCAATACAAATAATTAGTAATTGATCAAGGGCATGGAAAAATTAGATAGCTATATTTAACTCTCAGCATGAGTAATATCCTACCCATAAGCTCCTTCCAAATTCGATTCAATTACAGGGCCTAGTCTTAATGTCTAGAACGTTGAACTAAGCCCCGGTTAAGCCCCAGACGGGGAAAAAAAAAACAAAACACCGAACGATATTGATTAATTATATCTGTTTCCATTCGAACACGTTATAAGCAACGAAGCGCCACATCGCGTTACTTTTGGCCATTTACCAAAAATGACAATTTAATTTGCGAACGAACTAGCTAGTGACGGACAGGCTAATGCAATAATCAAAGTGAAGGATAAACCTGAGCTCGACTAGCATATCGTGATTGCGATTCCGATTCCGAATATGAATATGACTTTGACACCAGATGAACGAGGGGAATGTGTGGGGTTTCTCAGGTGCACCACTGAGTCAAAAAGAAAATAAAACGAACCACTTACGCCGACCCGCGCCCGAAAAGAAAATCAATAAAACGTCTTGAAAGTAAACGGCAAAAAAGCGAACAGGGCCTGATTAGATAAATGGTAAATGGAA
>JAJJHY010003831.1:6081446-6151746 GCA_021224005.1 Drosophila setifemur | reverse complement strand
TGTTGGGCAGATGCACAAGAAAGGAAAATCAAATACGATTAAATCAGGCAACAACAATGTACATATATACAGAACAACTACAACAACTTAAAAACACAATTTAAAATTAGAATTAGACAATTAGACAAATGGGCCAAAGGGGTTGGCGGGGGATGTGCGGGGCACACGTGCAGTTCACATGGCAGAAAGAAAGATAGCTGGTCTATATAGTCTATATAGAGCTCAATGTCACGCAGCCACAAACACACGCTCGAACTCGCGAAAACAAAAGGGAGGCGCGGCACACGGGGCGTATGATTTATTTAAGCGTCTATTAAAGTCCTTTCCATTGTTCCGCTGCTTTGGCTTTGGCTTTTGCTGTTGCTGTTGCAATTGCTGTTGCGAGTGCTGTTGTGGTTTACTTTTCAGCGTGTGAAGGACATTCGTTGAACTGCCACGCATTTGCTTTCGGTGAAATAACTTCAAAAGTTTTCCATGCTGAAGAGGCGTGTAGTTTTTAATTAACAGAAAACAGAAACAGAAAGGACAGGCAACAACAATACAACCAGTCCAAGTGCTGGCTGCTTGAAATTGAAATCTGATCTACGTCAGATATTTTTTAATTGCCAGTCTGGCTAAAACCAACACCTGGGCACTTGGCAAACAGTGAGGCCTCGACCTCTGAAATATTTCATCCTGTCAAGCGACACATATTTGATGCCAACTAATTGATTATATCAATTATTCCATTTGATTTCAATTCACATGAATTGCAATGATTTGGTAAGCCAATCGAAATGGAAACAAATTAATGGCAAATCAATGTTGAAATTATGGGGAATGTAACTTAGTGGCAAAAAGGTCAAAATAATTATATTGGTCAGAACAAAAATGGCATTACGAATTTAAATCAAATGAGCACAGCCTTGGGGAAAATATGAAATCCGTTGCTCATGATATTCTCTGTACCAATTTAGTTGGAATAAACGGGAAATTTAAATAATTCAACATTTTCCCTGATAAACGAATTCCGGAATACCAATTAAGTTGTTTAGATATAAGCTTAAAATCCATTGTGGAATGGGGTCAAGTTGATTTCGCTCGCATCACAATTCATCAAATATCTTTCCCACCACCCCTTATACCCAAAAAAAAAAAACAAAATGCGAAAAATCGATTTGTAAACTAAATTTCTGTAACCATCGAACCACGGATTTAGGTGTCGCGCCTTTTTGGACTGTAGCGAAGTTTGCCTAAGCGATCGCGATCGGTAGGTAAATTTGCTTTCCTTGCATCAGCAAGTCAAGTTATAGAGCGAAGCAAATTAGCCAGCAAATTGAGAGCAAATCAAATCACCAGAGCAAAGCAAATAAAAAAAAACAAAAAATTAAACACAACTTTTTAAAACAAGCAAACAATTTATGATTTTTGAACCTCAATTGGCTGAAAAAATTATATAAAACACTTAAAAACACGCTAAAAATTCGTTCAATTTTCTTTTCGATTCCACGCAATTTTTTATGCAAAATTTCCTAGATTACGCTTTTATACAAATTGGCTGCAAATTAGTTTAGTTTAATTGAAAAATTGGCGTATGACCGAAAGCATGTTTTACCCATCATTTGATATTCGTTTACCTTAACATTTCCGCTTCCGTTTCACACACACAACCACACACGCCCATCAATTACCAACAAAGAACTTGGCTAAGTTCGCTACCCCATAAGCTTCTTTGTGATTGTCTTTTCAGCAATAATTATGGTTGAATTATTTTACACCTTTCGAACAATTGTTGAGCGAGTGCAACTGGTGCAAAGGTGACATAGCTTGGATATGACTTTTGATTTATAATTTCCCCATTCACGTTCCACGAAGCGCTTTTCTTCATTTCGTTGCTGTGCTAAGCCCGCCGTTTTCCTCCGTTTTACCGGATAAAAAAAAACATTTTAAAAACGTTTCTATCGCATATTTCTTTCCATTTCCTTGTGGACACACTCAACTTTTGTTCGTACCGAAAATTCCCCACAAAATGCCACTCGAACACTTGATAAACCACCATCAACACCACCAACTCCACCACCACCACCACAGGACACTTGCAGCGAGGTCAGCGATCCGGCAGCGGCGCATCCGGAGCCGGAGCTCATCATCAGCTGCCACCGGGGGGATAAGCGGGATCACTGCGAACGGGATCATCTCGCGGGGGATAGCAAAGTCATCACCCGATCACAATCATCGGCGTCGGCGCCGTCGCATGCTCCAGTGCATCAACTGAAGCAGCAGCAGTCCCTCCCCACCCCGTTGACCCAGAAGCCGGATCCGCAGACGCCGGCCCAGACGCACCACAACTCGCATCCGCACGCCTCCAAGTCCGTCTCGATCCTCGTCTACAAGACCCTGAACACGGTCTTCAAGAGCAGCCGCAAGATCATCGTCCGCGTGTGTGAGGTGGCTAGTGCCAAGAAGTCCTTCACCATGTTCAAGTTCAACAAGGCCGCCCAGCAGCAGCGGATCGACAACCGGGCGAGTGCCGTCACCGGACACGACCAGTTCGTCCGACCGCCGGTGCCCGAAAAGTGAGTGTCATCCTGAAATCCCGGAACTTGAGAAGGAGGGATCTGAACAAAGGGTTGGAAAAGCATTGCCGATAATTGGAGTTTTTTTAAAGAATTTTTTACTCTTTGAAAGCAACTTTGTATGATGGAAAATAGTGCCTTAATTCTTGGCAAAAACTTGAAAAATATATAATTGGCGTTACTACTTTTACTAAAGACAATCATAATCATTTATAAGTAGTCTTTCCTTATTAATTTATTCTTCTAAAATAATGAACACTTTAATAATGAATTCAAACTCTTTTTTTTACAATTTTACACATTTAAATATTTTAAGTTTGTCCGTCTGCTAATCAGTATCAAACATTAAAAAACGATATCATTATTACTACTTTTACTAAAAACAATCATTTTCATTCATAAGTAGTATTTTATTATTAATTTATTCTTCTAAAATAAATATGCCTTCAAGTATGAATATAAAATCTATTATTTTTTATAATCTTACACATTTAAATTTGTCCGTCTGCTAATGAGTCCAACTAAAACTATGAAAGACAATCAAATTAAACACCATGATCCCCGGAGAAATGCATTTCCAACTCTTGATCGGAATGAAATATTAAACCACGTACGCCAATGACTGCCAATGTGTGTGTTTATTTCTCATTTGATGCCCGGATTCGAATAATTGGACTTAATAGGAAGGTGAAGCACATTATGAAGAAGCTGCACAAGGCGAATGGCCTGAAACGCTCCAATTCGGCCATCGAGTTCGATGTCTCGGCTTTGACCGCAGCAAATCGCCGTCAGATATATAGCAGGTGAGTGATCGAGAATATATATATATATATATATGCACTCATGTCCGTGTGTGTGTGTGTCTATATAGAACTTTTGCAATGTGTGTGCGGGTGTGTGTGTGTTTGGCAACATAGCGAAGAGAATCTCGAGCCACGCACACACTCTAGAAACACGGAGCACAGTGCACAGGTTCCTGGTGTTTTTTACATTTTAATTTAATTTTTATTACACACACTATGTTTTATGTTTTTGTTGTGAAGCTTCTTTGAACCAGACCAAAAAAAAAAATACCAAGAAAGAAGAAGAACACATACTTATCGCTGTACTTTTATATTCCTTTTTGGGTTTCCTTATTATTTTGCCGATTTTCCTCCACCAATCAACCGATCAACCGATCAACCAAACAACCAAAAACCAACCAAAAACACCCACCGCAACCACCATTGTGTACCCTTCTATTTGCAGCAATCGGTCGGCGAGCTCGGAGCAAGATAACTCAGATCATTCCGAGCATTCGGAGAAATCGCCGCTGGTTAGCGCGAGGTTAGACAATCTAGCTAGGCTCTTCTTTAGCAAGTCGATGCCAGCGGAAACCGGAAGTAGAGATACCATAGATTCAGTACTGACAACAAGGTTGCATTTACTACTCTACTCTTTAATAAACTAATCTAATTTATATTTAGCTTGTACTAATACTTGATACTTGAATTTGAAAATCAGCATCAGCCTCACTAGAGCACCGATATCGATTATCATTATCTCGAGTGCAAATTTTTCCTTTTTGCTTGCCGAGTTTCGTTTCGTTTGGTTTGGTTTGGTTTTTATTGATTTTGTATTCTTATTCCAGCTCTACAGCACTTTGCATGCCAAAAACCGAATAGAAATTAATATTAAAAATGCTTTTACTGTTTTGCCACACGTAGATTTCGTTTATGGTCAACAGCAACAACAACAACAACAACAGCAACAAGAACAACCAAATATTAAACAATTATTTTTCCAATTTATTTTTATGTACCACACATGCACAAGTATACATAGAGATAACACAAGTAATCCCAAGAAAAACCATCTGATGTGTATAATGTTTTTTCAAGAGGATGGGAACCGCAGCCCCAGAAAATTAAAAAAAATATATATAATTAACTTGAAAGCTTTTGCCGGGCAACGATTTCAGTTGGACACGAAAAAGATACGAATTTCCCCTAACATTAAGCAGATACGAGTATCTATCATTGGCTCTGTTTCTCTCTTCACCGAAAATATTTTGCACAACTTTATTTGGAAACTTTTCTCATTTCGAATGTTTAGCCAAAGGCAGCGTCAAAGTCAAAGTATTAAATGTGACTATAGAATGCATTTCCCCCAACTCTGCTCTCTTTCTGCTTTTGTTCGAAAAGGCTGGCAGGCGAAAGTTTGCCAAGGTGAAAATTTCTCAAATTAGATGCCCCGGCACAGCACACGCCCAGGTATTGCAAATTAAATTATCAACTCGGCAAAAGTTCGCTGGAAAAAAGACGAAAATGCCGAGCCAGAAAAATTGATGGGCGTGTGTGTGTGCGTGTGCGTGTGCGTGTGAGTATCTGTGTGTGTATAGGTGTATTCCTCTCACCCTTCAGATACGTGCTGAGCCGTATGATGAATGTGCAAGCGAGCGTGAGCATCTGTTCGTGTGCATAAGTGCCTGTCGATGTGTATGTGTGTGTGAGTGTGCCTTTGTGTGTAGGAGTGTGCCCCAAACGAGCAGTTGAATGTGTGCGCGTGTGTGTGTGTGGGCGCTGCAAAGTATGCAATAAAAAATTTCACACACGGGCACGTTAATTACGCGCAGCATCCGAATATTTTTGAAGAACTTCACCCCCCACCAATTGAGTTGCTATCATTTGGGCCTAGGTTTCCATGTATCCGTTAGATAGGTTAGGCCGTGGCAATTTGCGGTTCGCTTATTTTCACCAGTCGCAGATGCCGGGCTTTTCAAATGCTGTTTTTGTATATTGAAGAGGACTGCTGCTGCTGGTAGTCGGGTTTTTTAAAGGGAATTCGTTATTTAATGTAATTGGATTCGCTTTTTATAGTGTGCTAAATATTTTAAATTCAAGCAAATCTTGTATGAAAAATAAATACTAAAACCAAATTTTAATTATAATTAATTATATAACAAATGTGGTTCCTGATTTTGATTTATCTGCTACAAAATTAATTTCAGCTGCTTAAGAAAGAAAAAAGGAATTTGCAAACTCTTATGGAATATTCGTTAAAAAAACTTTATTTTCTACTAAAATCCTAAGTTTCATTTCAGTATACTAAGTCTCCTGTGTATTTTCCACCACTTTTTCCTCCGCTTTTCCTTCACTTTTCAGAGTTGGCAAACAAGTGTGTCGAGTGTTTGGCAAATATTTAACCTGCAATATCACCAAGAAGAAAAAAAAGTCACTTCTCTGCTCTGCATCAAAAATTAGCTTAAATCAACAAACAGGCAGTGCACACACACACACACACACACAAACACACTTCGATGCTAAAAACCAGTTTCAGCTGCAATCGGATTTAAGGCCTTGAGCAGCAGGGAAATGAGAAATATTTCGCATACGCACCGTTGGCCAAAAGCGCAAGCCAAGCGTCTAAAGAGACAGGCAAAGGCAAAGAGTTTTCCCAGCTTTTGGTTGTTCTGGTCTTGTTAACACATATATATTTGCACAGAGAACCGAATTTTCGAATTTCAATTGTTGGATTAAACAAATTTCAAGAAAATAATATAAATATAAATCCTAGAAAAAATACATGAAATATAGTTTGTTTAAATAAAAACAAAAAATAACAATGCAAAATATGGAAGGAGTTAACAAAATTATTTAATCCAAGTAAAAGACTTAGTTTATCTGATTTTCTTTTGTGTGTATGTGTGTGTGTATGTGAATGTTCTTATTTCGCTTTCGTTTCTGCAAGTTCTTGTGACGCAATGAAAGCGAAATGTGGTCATGGAAGAGGCAGAAAACCCCTTGGCCAACATTTTCAGGCCACACACGAAACACACTTTCCCTTTGCCACTCTCTCAGTCTCTCGTTCTGTCTCCGCCAGGACCTCCACTTTCTTTTCTCATCGCTTTTCTGCTCTTCTGCTTCTGCCGGCTGCCTTATTAAATTTTCAAACACATGCTAAACTTAACCCGAGGATGTGCTTAACCTTCGCTCTGTTTTGATTGAGTGGCCGTAAGTGTTTGTTTATGAGCCCCTCCCGCTCCTGCTCCTGCTCCCTTTCCCCTGCTCCCCTCCACCCCCCACCTCCCTTTTATCCTACAAGTGTTGCCAACATTTAGTAAGGGGTTTTGTCTTTGTTATTATTCCATCTCTCTTTATCTCTCGTCTACGTCTCTCTTTTTTAAGCCTCCCCAGTGAGTGCAGTTTGTTTAGCTTTTCTTGATTCTCCGTTCTTTTTCTTTATTTCGTTTGACACCGTTTCCATGTTGAGTTCCTTTTTTGCACTCTTCTCTTTGTACAACTCTTCACTTGCAACAATAAAACAAAATAATAAATTCTTTCTAAACAAAAAAAAAATAAACAGAAAATACGAGTGGAAAAAAAAGAACGAAATGAAATGATAAACTCTTGCTTCCGTTTCCGCTGCGCCATTGTGCAGGCAGTTACTTCCTCTTCCTTTTCCCGCCCCTTAGTCCTTTTTGCTGTCCTCATTGAGTTGCAAATTCCTTTGCCCTGCGGCACCTTTCAAAAGCTTGCCAACCAACCAAAAAAAAAACTGTTGCTGTGCAAATTATTTTGTGTCTCCCTTCTTTTTTTTTTTGGCAAACATTTCAGCTGCAATTGTCATGTGGCCCGTGTGTGTCGATGGTTTTTTTTAGGCATCAAAGGCAATATGAATGGTTGAATAGTTCGTGACATGGAGAAGCTAGAACCTCTGCAGCACTCACCAAAAATGGGATGATTAAAAAATTCATGACTTTCGCAAACATTCAAATAAAATATTAAATAGCAAACTAATTAGAAGTTATTGTAATGAGCTGTGTAGTGTTTGCTGAAGGCCTAATTCTGTATATAAATAACACGAAACCACCAAATTGCCAAATGGAAGGCAGAACCTCGAATTAATTAGTTGATTGCATTGTGTTTGCTGTCATCCAAATAATGTAGTTTTCATTCCATGTTATTCAAAAGTTGACATCAAAATCCTGACCCTGTATATAGACCACAATTCGAATTGGAATTGAACTTTTAAAAAAAATACGTGTGTGTGGGGTAGCGTATTTAAAAATGACCTTTTAAATTTAACATTGTAAATAATTCCGCCCTCGAATGGGTGAATGCCAAGACAATAGTGAGCCCAATCATGATTAGTCCTAGTTTAATATTATATCAAGAAAGTTTTCTTAGTTAGCTAATCTTTAATCTTAACTACGTATGCTCCCTTACATGAATATAAAAATCATTTATGCTACTTCAAACAACGAACGTGTAATGTGGACATATTTTTAGGCCCAACATAAAGTATCAGTACTCCGCCTTGGACAGTGGCAATGGGATCGTGGAGCGAAGTCCCAGGGAGCGAGCTCAAAGGGAGAAGGCCTTGAATGCCACCCAAGAATGGATTCAGAGTGCCAATGGGCGCTACGAGGTGATCGCCCACCTGGATGATATCGGTTCGAGGCACGGCAAGAACTGGCTCCTGGTCACAGATGCATCGGTAGGGGATTGGTCATACACTTTATGGAGTTCCCCTATGTTAAGAAATTATTTTTCTGTAATTTCCAGGTCCGCACAGATCGTCTGCTGACCCTGCTGCCTCTGCCCCCCGACTGCGTGGCCTTCGAGGATCTGCCGCCCAACGAGAGTGCCACGGATATCCTCATGGAGCTGCTGGGCTCCCTGCACCATCCGTACATATATCCCGTGCTGGATCTGGGATTCTTACGCAACAGCTCCCACAACTACGCCTGTCTGGTGACGCCATTCAATTCGCGCGGCAGCCTCAAGGATCTCATATTTAAGGTGGGTCCCCACTAAAAACTATTAGTTTTAAATCAAATCTTTTAATTTTAGGGTTTGAGTACTAATCAATTTAAATTGTAACTGAATTTATCCCCCCCTTTAGGCACAGTGGAACGAACCGTATGCCAAGAAGTACACGCGAAAGCCAAATGGTCTGCCAGTGAGCCAAGTCCAGCGCCTGGGCCGACAGATCCTGGAGGCACTGCTCTTTCTGAAGGAGCGCGGTTTTCCGCTTCACGGTCACCTGCACAGCGGCAATGTCATACTGCAGAACGGTGCTGCCAGGTGAGTTAACCATCGCACGGTCCACTTGGGTCCACTCAACTGTGCACTAATTTAATAATGACTGAAATATTTGATATCGAAACGGTGGACTCCCCTTCCTCCTCCTCCACTTCCGTCATGCAAAATTCAAAGGGAGAGAAAGAGAGATTTTGTGCCCAAAGGGCGAATTAAAAACCATTTTCAACCGAATCTCTGGCCATTGCACAGAGCACTTTAAATGCATGTTTCTGGGCAGGACCCCCCGCCATCCCATCCCATGTTCGATCCTTGTAACTGTTGTGCGACAACGCGTAAAGTGCCCAGTCCCACTGAAAAACATCGAATGGGTGTAACAAAAATAAGGCAGTAGCTTTTCGCCATTTTCGCCATTTTAAAAATAAATGCTTGGCACGGAAAAATTGCTTATATTGCAGAGCTCTTTAGGGGGATCCCCCCCGTCCGGTTATATGTGCATACCAGAGGCTCCCATATCCCCCATAGGTGAGAGTGCGATTAAAGTGCGAATTTTGTTGTTGTTGTATATGTTAGTTCAAGTTTGCGGCAAGTGCATGACCCAATTTGGTTGCCTCCATCGCCAGGGAATCGCTGCTGCCGGCATTGAAAAAGCTGATTTTCATATAAATTGCTCATACACATGTACAGTCATCGATAGCGCCGCAATGCAAAGGAAAAGAGCAGCGCAAAGAAAACAGTTAAAGGGAAAAGCGTAAGCTGAAAAGCTGGTTTATAGAGTGGAAAGGAAAATACTTGTTCAATACGGGGATTGCGATAGAAATCTCTACCCAGCTTTGAATAGTCAAATCGCAGCAAGACTATCAGAAATCAGTGATAAAATAACATTATTCAAAATCCTTTTATTGCCAAGTAAAAACAATAAGAACCATTGAGTAAGAATCAAAGATTGTTTGACTTAAAATATCCTATTGCTCTAAAACTTAAATGCATTGTTTAGCTGCTAAGGAAAACTAATTTATTTCTCTTACACTAATTAGCATACCCTTCCACTCTGGAAAACCCTTCGAAATTGCCTTTTGTCAGCCAATTTGGCATACCTTTTTCCGTCCCGTCCAGTCAGCAATATTCCGCTCTAATGAATACTGGCAGGACCCTCAAGGTGAAATCCCCAGGCAATCCGCAATGTACAACATTGTGTAGTACCATAATATTGTCATATCAGGTCTGACATACGCTCTTTGTCATAAAGGCGTATCGCAAGTGGCGAAAGAGACGGTAGGCAATGATATACACCATACACCTCCCGCTCGCACATAAATCCATAAAAATAGACACTTTGTGGCCACCATCGCCACGTGTGTGTGCCATCAATATATATATATATATGGCAATGACAATGGCACCGGGCAGAGCCGCCATCGAATGTGTTGCATAATTAAGACAGGGGCCCCAAGGGAGGGTAGGGGGATGGGGATGAGTCCGCCATTTAATTATGCATTAAGCGTGACATTTATCCTTTTCCAGGCTGTCGGGGCTGGAGAACGGCCTGCTGGGTCTCAACTCGCGAATAAACGCCGTGATGTGGTCGCGCTCGGTAACCGAGATCGAGAACGTCGACATCGTCTGCTTTGGCCACCTGCTCTACGAGATGACCACGGGCCAGGAGCTGACCACCGCCAAGCCGTCCATGCGGGTGCTCGAGATGGAGATGCAGCACTATCCACAAATTGGCCAGGTGGGTTATCGAAAATTATATCTTAATAAAGGAGGCTAAAATTGTATGGTTGAATGAACCAATTTAAATTGTATATTATCTATATTTTACAGATTCTAGAGATATTAGGTCTAATCTTTGAACCGCCTAGCGGTGTCTGCCCCTCCGTTGAGGACCTAGTCCTATGCGATCTCTTTCGCAGCATCGATCTACGTGAGCTGCGAGGTCCCTGTTTTAGTGTAAGCTAAGCATTTTCCACTAACTAACAAGATTTTCAAATGATTTTAATTGGTTTCTTTAGACAATTAAGCCGAGCCTGAGCAGGTCCACCCTGAACCTGCTGCATGCGGTAAAGAAGCGCCAATGCGCCTCCTTGGGTCATTCCTTAAGCGAGGCGAACTCACCCTGTACACCACCATCTACGCCGCATGATCGACGCACTGGGTGAGTTCTCCCGCCGTCAGCTTAGCTCTTTTGCCACCTAGAAGCAAACTCTGCAAACTTTTCACTCTGTCGGCCACTGGCACACATACCTCCATCCCACATCCCACGACACACAGTTCATACACAGTTCATCGTCGCTCCATGTTTTTCGGTGTGAGAGGTACAACAGGTCTTGTATGCTCATGAAAAAATTACCAATTCGGTTCTTGTTTTCCTGTCGGGGAATCCGTGAGAAGATATTTACAGGCATGTAAAACCAAACAGAATGAGTCAATCAACATGTTAGGTATCTGGTTTGCTGAATAATAAAGGGCCGGTATTCAACATTCCACTAAATTTAGCAAAAGCCTTTTCTTTTATGTTATTATGTTCTTAGTGATTACTTTTTAGATTGTTTGGAGATTAATAATTATTTTGGTAGTACATTAGTATAATAAATACAAAAATGTAATATCTTTAAAGATCTACCTCTGATAACTACTTTAGAAATGTAATAATTCTTTGGTAGAATTTTATATTTGTGACTTCCAAAATCTAATTTCACTAAAAATGAACAGAGCTCAGTGAAAAAAATGAATAGTGGCCCCAAGTTGGGCGCCAACTAATCCCAGCCCCGGGCCTGCTAATCCAGTTGGCGTGCACTCGCATTTCGGGCTAATAAAGGGAAACACACGCACACACACACACACCCATAAAGAGCCATGTTGAACAAAAAGAAACCAGAAAAGGCGAGCAAGCGAGAAAAACTAACACTCTGACAGATGGAAAAGCGGGAAATGTTTCCATAAGCTTGTGATGATGTGCGTGCCGTTCTGTGCATGCCCTTGTGGGTGTGTGTGTGTGCGTGTGTGTGTGTGCAAGCGTGTCTAAAGGTAATTATGGTAATGTCCTGGACTCTGCTCTTCCTGACCCATCCGCCCGAGCCTTAGGCTGAATTTAAAATTATGCATACAAGACAGGAATATAATTGAGTGATACTCAAAACGTGGGGATCCAGCAACCTAGCAAGAGAAGAAATCCCAAAAAAATAAATGAAAATAAATACAGCCGAAAATGTCCTCATTTGCTGCTCATGTATATTTAAGCATCTTTGCCCCCGTGTAAATTTACTCCGCTGCCTTAAATTAAAAAAAAAATATACAATTAAATACTCAAACGCATGAATTTCTTATATAACAAACAAATTACAATTTATGTAGTGGAGGATTTTTTCAACTAAAGTATTTTTTCGTATGCAATGTTTTACTCTCTCTTTCTCTCCTAACGCCTACTACTACTACTACTACCCAAACAACTACTACTCAACTTTGTTGTGTGTGTGTGTGTGTATCTATCTATCTATCTATCTATCTTAGTGTTGCGAAAGCGCCCAGAATACCGTTACCGTTGCAGTTACCGTTACCGTTACAGTTGCCGCTACACCGAACCCATCATCTTCTACACACATACAGATCCGCTCTTGAATGTCTCTCAACGTTCATTTTTGTTTACATTACCTATGTGTGTGTTTTGTTTTTGATTTACAAACTCTTGCATTTCTGCATTTGTTTATTTACATAACCCGTTCGTCTAACTAAAACCAACAACAACAACAACAACAACTACTACTACTACTACAACAACAACTACAACAGTGTTCTGCCTGCGCCCTATGAAGTCTTTCGTATGTACTAAACCAAAAAACCAAAATCAAATCAAAACCAAAACGATCCGATCCGAACCGAATCCAAACCGAACCCGACCCCGAAAACCAACTGCGAACAACTCACAAAAAATATATCTCACAACAAAATTTCAATTAAATTTTACAAAATGAATATCGTGTGAAACCCAAACCCAAAAAGAATACCTGAATAAATGAAATGAAATCAATAAACCAAAGCGAGTGCAAATACACACAATTTGTTGTACAAAAAAAAATGAATTTTTATACCAGACGGACGAAACCAAGATAAATATTGCAAATGCGCAAACAGTATTTGTTGTAGCTAAAAGTAAAGAAAAAGTGGTAAGTGGAATTATTTTTGTATGATCCAACAACCACCAACTACCACACAGCAAGCCAATCCAAGCAAGCGAGCCGCATTCGCACCTCAAAATCGAATCGAATGTCCATCGGAGAAGGGGCCAGCAGAGTACCAAACTATATATATATTTATTCAACATGTGCAAACCACTTTGTCCAATACCTTTTTTGTTTACAATTGACTTTGGATTCGCTGGTTTGCATAATAAATTTCCATATATTTTGAATGTTTTCCTTGCTGTAACTTATTTGCCCGACTCTCTAGCTCCACTATTATGCTTTTTATATAGTATCTTGATGTTTATGTTGTTGATTGCATGCCGTAGATTATATACACCTTCAAGTACATACAAAATATTTGCTTTCAATTACACCGTAGAACAACGACAGCTAAATATGTTCATAACCAATTTAATTTTCAATAAAGATAAAGAACGTTATTATAGTGCCAGGCAGAAGGAAGTTTTATTGTTTGCCCATTACCCATCTTTTGGTTACAGCTTTGCTAAACTTTAATTTAATGCTAAATGAGTATTGAAAAGGTGGTAACAGATTTTTGAATTACTTAACTTTTGCTAGTTAAAACAACGAAATGTATTCAATTTAAATCGGATTAAATGTGCTAGTTACAGATAGAACTTACATACATGAAATACTTGCTGCTTAATTGGGTTTTGTGGGTCAACCCAAAAGGTATCCATGTCACACTTTTGATATTTCAACATTTGGGGCCGTTTTCTGGGTCAATAATTGAATTTAGAGAGTCTGGGAAACTTGAGCTTGATTGAATACTCGCACGTATTGACGCTTTTCACTGCAGCACTCATCCACCAGCAAAATACCACACAACTATGCCCTGTCGTGCATTCATCGCATTCAATGACATGCCATGGCTTTTCTGCATATACCGAACACAATAGAAAATCGAATCAGGTGCCCAACAACAACAACAACAAAACAAAAACAAAATTTCTGAAATTCCTGACGGTTTATTCTATGCCTTTTATTCAACCTCTCGCATTTTGCCCCCCTCTCAATTTGCCGATTGGTACGCCAGCAGGATCAGCCGAACAATGGACTCATTTGACATATCAAGCGACTCGGAGGAGGGTCTGCTGGAGGAGATTGTGGTCGGAGGTAGCTGCCATCGCCAGCACCTGATCCGCCTGCAACGCTGGCACTCCGCCCACTCGTATGTCCACTCGTACGATGCGTCCTCGGAGTCGCCCATCCACTACTGCGACCCGGCGGCCTTTTACTCGGATGATAATAGCCAGGAGCTGGTCCAGGAGGCGGGCAAACCCCCGACCATTCGTTGCAGCACCAGCAGCCAGAGCAATCTGAACGTTATCCTGGCCGACGGTCCCTTGACCGAGGAGGAGGAGGAGGAGGATGAGGATGAGAATGAGGAGGAGGCGGCTCAGGAGGCCGAGGAGTTCGATCCCGAGGAGGAGGCCAGTGGCTCGTCGGGCGGTGCCCAACGGCTGCATGCCCCGCCCTGCACTTCAACCTCGGCGGGGGCCTCCTTCAATCACCAGCTCACTGCGGACATGTGCAACTACAAGAACTCAAAGAGCAGACGGCTCGAGTACTCCCTGAAGTGCCTGAAGTACGGGCGCAGCAATCCCTCGCAGGACTCCGCCTTCGGGTCCCTGACCGACAATGATCTCTCCATTGGCTCGTCCAGCATTCGCTTGAACAGTTTCCAGTCCATCTCCTCGCCCATCGATGAGGGGGTGGAGGATATCATCATTGCCACCACAACGGGTGGCTATGAAACCTGTCTGGAGCTGGCCACCATTCCGAGGAGCATGGTGTCTCAGGACTCGGCCATATCCTCGCCCTGTCGCGAGAGTTCGCCCAGCAATTTCCTGCACATCGACGATGCCATGTCGGGATCAGGGTCAACATCATCGGGATCTGGCTGTGGGTCCTTTGGACACATACGTCCCCAGCAGTTTCCCGTCTCGCTGTCACCGAAGATTCTGGTCACAGCTACCACCAACTCGAGCAGTTCTTCGCTGGCCTCCACCAGCAATGCCGGCCAGGGACAGGGCCAAGGTCAGGTGCATCCCCAGCAACAGTTCGATCCGCCCAAGATCCTGGTGAACGATCAGAACTCCATCTACACCACATCGCCCTCGAAGCGATCAGGAATGATAGAGGTCTTCTCGCAGAAATATCGGGTGAGTAAATATTCTAATATATTTTTAAGTAAGTTAGGAAAACAAAAAAAATAATTTAA
This sequence comes from Drosophila setifemur, assembly GCA_021224005.1. Taxonomy (NCBI): domain Eukaryota; kingdom Metazoa; phylum Arthropoda; class Insecta; order Diptera; family Drosophilidae; genus Drosophila; species Drosophila setifemur. The sequence continues at coordinate 6,136,739 of JAJJHY010003831.1, read as the reverse complement.
AATAGTTTTTTTTTAAACTCCTGAAGAGATATCCTAAAGAAAATTACTTAATAGAATATTAACATAAATGCATTAAAAATAATATTACCTGAACCAAAATTTAAGCCAAAAGCTACATCAGGAGACTAACTAAAAATAGTAAAAAGAATTTATAGTAATTTAATTTTATAAATTAAAGTGTCAAAATTTAAAACAAATCGTAATCCTCCCATTTTAATTATATTTTCTTAACTATACCAATTTAATTCCTATATTCCCTTTCAATTTGTAAATGGTCTGTAAAACATAGCTTAATTAGTGTCCCTTCCAGGTGAGCTCCTTCGAGGACATGTCACCGAAGCGAACGTCCGACAAGCAGCACCTGAAGCATGTGAACCGGCTGGCATTTCGCTCCTTGGAGGAGGAGCGTCGGATCGATAATGCCTTCCTCCCGATGGCGGATCGCACCCACTCAGACAATCGCGTGAATATGCAGAGTGAGAAGTACAAGAAGCTCACGCACGCATCCTTTCGCATTAGCAAAGGTCAGGGTCAGGACTCGCCCACGGCCACGCCCACCAGCCAAACGCCACCCAGTCATCCGGGTAACTGTATGGAGATGCAGAGGACGGGCAGGCAGACCCTGTGGCGGGACAGTAAGTTCTATAGGAAGAACCGAATAGCCAAGAGCAATGACTCCCTGATGGAGAACAATCCGTCGCCAAGGATATCACCCTGTTCCCTGAGGGACAACCAATACGAGAGCAGGAGCAGCTCCCAGGCCAGCCGGAGATCGCTGAGTGGCAGCCACCAAATGTTGAGTGTGACGACCAGTTTCTGTGGCAATGGAAGTGGCTCGAGAAACGCAGCCCGGTACTGTAGCTCAAAAAGCGAGGATTTGGGTGAGACCTCCGACTATTTGAGGGTCATGGATGCCAGGAAATCGTATTCCGAGCGACACCTGGTGCGGCTCAAGCAAACAGCGATTAATAACACCCACAGCGAGGACGAAATGAGCTTCAACGATGACAATAATCCATCGGTATCATCGCAGGGCCAGGGACTACGGCAGCATCACTACAATCAGAATCAGAATCAGAATCAAAATCAGAATCCGCATCAGAATCAGCACCACCAGATGCGCTATCAGGGTGGCAGGTGGAGCAGTAGCTGCTCCATCGGCGGCCACCTGAAGACGACCAATATCAAGACCACCTCGCTCTCCGCTCAGTCCAGCCAATCGAATTTAGTGGCCACTGCTGCGTCAACTGCCAGCCATCGCACGCCCTCCAAGGCCCTCGACCAGAACAACCAGAACATCCCGAACCCCACCCCGAGTGCCATGAACCACAACAAGAGCAACAACACTAACACCACCAACAACACCACCACTAGCACTACCAGCAGCAGCAGCAGCGCCAGTTCGGTGGACGAGTCCCCATCGCGACTGACCTTGAGTGGTGCAGACCTGTCGCGAATCTTCGTGATGGACATGGACGATGCACCCGGCAGCAGTTGCAGCGAGGAGAAGACCCCGCTTCTGGACAGTGTGGAAATGTCGCCGATCAGTCCAACCGAACCGGAGCAGCCCGACCTGGACAAGCTCTAAGGAACTGGGGTTTCTTGGGCGGGGAACCACTCCCAATCCCAAACCCAATCCCTCTACATATAGTACACTCGCACACACCTAAAACACGTTTTGAGCAGCCGAAATGCAAAGCATGTGATAACGAAACCAAATGTTACAGAAATCGAAAGGGGAACCATCAGGTTAAGGAACTATTAGGCTAGGTACGAGATGGCAATGGGGAAGGTTTTACCAGGGGAGCTCTCCTCTGCTCCAAGATTTCTTGTTTTCACTTTTTAAGCCACCTACAAAATATTTAAATCAATTATTTTTTAAACAGTTTCAAAGATTTACTTGATTAAATTGAAAGAAATTTTGATTTCAAGGAACTTGAAACTTTTTTTCAAGGAATGTATCTCCTAGCGGAGCTTCTATTTAGGACTTTCCCCACTGCCAGCGTTGGTTAAGGCAATCTTGGTATCACTCAAAAAAACATTTACACAATCCCACAAAACACTCAAGAAAATATAATTGGGCAGCTATCGCCTTTGCTAAATCCACACTCAAAGCTTTCTTCTGGTAACAATAATATTATTCTCTTTATATTGAACTTTAGCCGGTTGCTTTTACAGCAATGCGAAATTAACTAGAATATCTCTCCAATGAAGCTAATCTCTAGACTGCTAAAGCCACGGGAGAGCGCAGAAAAACCAAAGCAAAAGCAAAACCCGAAACGAAATCGAAATCGGAGAACCATCCTTCTGATGAGTTAATTTTTTTAACCAAAGATGAAAACCAGTTTTCGAATTATATGGAATTATACACTTTACTTGGTAGTTGATTGAATAGTTAAGACTTAAAAGCTTCGCAGCTTGGCGCATTGAAAATGTTTTACTGTAGCCTAAAATCGTTTTAAGCCCCCGAATGGGGTGTGTTTTAAATATATGCAAGCATTTTAGGGAACTCAAACCACAAACTACAAAAAAAAATAAATAAATAACAAGAACAGCAAGCTAGGCCAAATACAATTTGCCCATTGAATGGAATTCGATGGGGAATTGTGGGCAGAGTTCGAATTAATTACAAGAGATCGCTAGTTACAATTTCTTTGTGTTTATATCCTTTGTTCGGAAATACCATATAAGCAAGCACTTCAATATCTCAATGGAAACAGAACGTATACCCCATAAGAGTTAAACATAATCGTAATACAATACAGAAATGCAATCAAATTTACTAAGATATCACAAACGAAAATATCACACAATCGAACACGAAATATGTACACCCTTAAAGTCATATATATTGATGGTAATAAGTATTAGACGCACGCACTTAGCGAGTCGCACTCAACTAAAAAGATCCACATCCAGATCCAGATCCAGATCCACACCCAGAACTCAGCCCCACCCAGCCCATCCAAAGTTCTCAGAAGATCTGCCACATTCGCCCTTAGTTTTATTATTATTATTGATAGAGTTAACGAAAGCGTAGGAAATTGTTTACGGGACCCTTAGGATGTATCTGTGTGCCCCAGATTATGTGTAAGTTCGTTTAGCTTGGAATGGTTTACCGTCTTACTTGTGTATATGTATTACCCCAAGTAATCCCAAAAAAATACAAGAAATTCCCCCCGAGAAATAACAATTAAACGAGAAAACAATGGAATGCCTTCATGAATTTTATTTAATGGGGTCGATGGATTAAATTTTGTATTGCGGAAATTCCAAAAATAACAAAATAAATGTTATGGGCTTGCAGGCGCCACCTAGTGTTAGTTGGCAGTACTTAAACATAATTTTACATTACATGTATCTTTAACATGAACGAAGTAGAGTTCCATGTAGCGCCTGTCGACATCATGTATGTAACATGTCAAATTGACATACACATTATTCATATAGCGCCATCTAGGCTGATTTTACATCTTTACACCGCTATATTAATTACAACGTTTCAGAATTGCACTTCTTTTAAAACTCCAATCTGCTTTAATACTGCTTATTGAGCTGCTTACCATTCTGCTTAGAGTACTTCTTGTTTTCCTCGTTGAAAATTTTCAAATTGAAATCAAATTAAATTAAATCAAAAGGAAGAATAAAATATTTATATTAATACAATCTTGTGGTCGAATACAACATTTTTTAAATATCAATTACATAAAAATATTAAGCAGTTATTCAAAATGGTTATTTAGGATCGCTTTGATATATTTAAAAAGTGAATTTTTGGAAGCACACAAAAATATTTTGTTTTCAGCCCTTCTCCAAATAATTAAGAACCTAAGTTCCGAGTTGCGCAAGCGTGACAAACAAGCAATGTAAAAGGGATTCACACAGTCTCAAAGAAGGGAGGGGAGGAACTACAATTTCATAATTTAGTTGCCATATTTATGATTATGTCCTGTCATGTCCTGTGTGTCCTGTGTGTAGCATCCAGCATCCTAAACAAACAATCGATGAGCATATGACAGCAAACTAATAAAATTTGCCACCCCACCTACCTGACAAGGGTTTCATCATCCGCCGTCCTTGATGTCCTGGTCCTGATGTCCGGTGTGTGTGTGTGTTTTCCCCCATCCATTTCCTGATTGCCCGGCCTTTGTTTCAGGAGCTGCAATTATGGGAATTTGGCAATTTTACGGTCCCCCGAACGAAACTGGGCCAGTGGTCAGTCAGCCAGTCAGCCAGTCGGCCAGTCGGCCAGTCCATCTAACAATATAATTTACAGCGCTTTTGTGTAGCGAGGCGTGAATTTACTACTCAAAACTGAACCCCTCTGAATGAACTGGATTTTAGAGTCCGGCAATGTCCTGCTGCGGCGCCTGGTCCAGTTAATCGCATTTGTTGGTTTTGTAATTATAATTCTGGGCCATGGAAATGATTTTAGCATTTCAATTTGTACCGCCGACCGCAGTCGGTAGGCATTTCTCAAAGCCAATGTCCGACCCCTTTTCCCGTGGTCATTTTCGATTTTCGAATTGTTGTATCCTTGGCGCAGGCGCAGCTGCCAATCCACCAATTTCCCCTCCTTCGCTCCTTCGTCCCTTTTCCCTTGCAGCGCGTGCCGTTCGCAGCGGGACATTGTGTCCATTGAAGTCCTGCCAATGTTTTCCCTCAGTTTTTCACCTTTTGAGTGGCAATTTCGCTGCCCGTTAGTTTGTGCAGCAAAAAGGATTAAAAGGACTTCTCGCGGTTGGCTTTGTGCTCAGCCAATTTACCGTAAAATTCACTGCTCTCCATTGTATATATATTATTTTTTGGCTCCTTTATTGTGGCATCGCTTTCCCTGCACTTTCTATTCCTTTTTTAGTTGCCTTTTTCCGGAGTTTTCCCCGTTTTTTTTTGCACACATTTATCAATTGTTTTTTGTTGTCGCGGTGAAAGTGACAAATTTTCGGTGTCCCAACTGAAGATTTATGTGTCGATTCCGCATTTGAAGTGGTTCAGTGGTTGAGTGGCTCGGTGGTGCAGGCCAATTGTTACTATCTCTCAAGGGTTGAGGGGCGTGGCCGGTATGCGATCGAAAGTCAGGAACAAAGATTTATGCCCTGCATCCGAAATGTTTCCGGCAGATGATCGTCGGGGGAATTGATTTTGATGGAAAAAAAACTAAATGTTAACTCATCTGATGGATATGTTCACAAGAATGCAAAAAGAGTTGCAACTGGGGAAATGTAAGAGGGATCAGAGAGAACAAAACCAGGTTAGTTGGAATTTATATTACCTTTAAATAAAATCAAATATAATACCCTCCTAAGCACTCATCTTTTTATGTCCACCCTCCAAAATCATGTAAATACAGTTTAACATCTCTTATAATAGCAAAAAATCATTTCACATACCGAAATCACTTCACTCTGTCCAGTCGGCATGAATAAGTACCAAATAAAAAGAGAAGTGAATTGGAATCATCCACCGAATAAGCGAAAAATCATAAATAAACGTTGACAAAACTTTGACTAAGGACGATTACCCACCCGGCATACAAAAAGTAATTCCTTACATCCCTCGAATGTAGGAGGTCAACACGAGGAGGTCACTCGTAAAAAGGCCGTAAAAAAATAGTGAAATCGGCGTTACACAACTCCCGAATAGATGGATGATTTATGGACAGCTGGACTCCCAGGATTCCCAGGATTCCAGGGGACTGGTAAATTCAAATTGCGCAGGCGCACAGCATGACGATCGAAAGCACTTGAGGCTAATTTCCCAGCAGTTGCCGCGCGCCGATTGAAAATATTTTTTTAATTAAAAAATCGACATGCATTTTAATGGCCAGTAGCGGACAGCGAATATTGAATGAATAGGTGAGCGAGTGAGAGAGTGAGTGAGTAAATGAATGAGTGCGTGCCGCTTTGAGTGCATAAATGCATGACAATGTTTGTGCACACGCGTATTGAGTTTCCCCCGCGCGAGACAAGAACATGTTTTTGCGATTTTCATGCGAAAATGTGTTCGCATGGCGGAAAACCGAGCCGAGGTACGGCAAAATGACAAAAACACTTGCCCGCCAAGCTGTGAAAATGGACAACGGCCAGGGGAAATCGGACACCAGACACTGGCATGCACATACATGGCATTGGCCAAGTCCAAGATCAGGGAACTCAACAATGCAAATTCACCTGGTTTACTATTATTTTCATTTATGAGGTTGTTTAATATGATACATTTTATATAGACATTTTTACTGCATGCTTTGTTAGGATAATAGGATATTTCTTTATCATTCCCCTACTTTTCTCCTCTACCTTTAAATCCAATAAAATAATTATATCCCAAAAAAGATATCAGAATAAATAATTTGTTATTAACTGAATATTTTTACAGAAGTAAATAATGACTCATTATCTCATACATATACATATATCCATTTTCATTTTGTAACACGCTGCCAAACGGAAATATGTATTTTTACTTCCTTGTCTGACTCATAACCCAACAAAAGATACTTTAAAGAGGTGGGTGCTCTGGCAAGTATCTGTCTGTGTCGGTTTCTTTATCGATTGCGCTTTCATGACCACCACATCCGACCGCAATCGACGGACAATTATCGGGTATTTAATTTCGCGTAACAGGCGTCCAAGGATTTCCTATCCGTCCCTCTCTTTTGGAATTATCGAGCATTTTCGAACGCTCGACGGGTGACAATTGCAGGCACGGCATATAAAGTACGAGTATATTCAATGTCAGAAACCGCAACGGCGAATAAAAAAAAAGGTGCAAATGAAAGGCGAAGAAAATGCGCACAAAGCGATTGACAAAAAGGGAGACAGATAAAATCAGGGAGCACCGCAGGATACTCACAGAAAAAAGGAGGATTACACCACCCAAAAAAAGTCCTTCAGAGGGGGCATATTAAAAGTAAATAAAATTAATCACTCGCACGTGCGATAAATGCGGATTTCGAAGATCCAAAATCAAATCAATCGCAGCATACTTGAAAATGTATTCAAAGATTCCACTTCGTCACTGAAGACGATAATCATGATGATGATGATGGGGATACTTGACATGTCTATCAATATTATATATTGAACATTAATTGTTTGCCATGCGGCGACGAAAATAAAAGAAAGTTTTATACCTTTGGCAATGAGCCATTAAAGAAGCATCAACTGAGCTAAACAAACAATTTGGTAATGGAACTACATATATATTTAATTATGTCATAATGGTCGTTCATAATAGACCTGCTGCTGTGAGGTTGCTGATGTATTTTGACTTGAGATATTTGGTAATTTATTTTGAATACAGAATAGGCAAATAAATACGAGCTCATATGTACGCTGATTAGAAATAATATCTAAGAGGAAACTTTGAATTATACTCGGCAAATTTTATTTAAACATCACAATTGGAGAAAAAAGTTTGTTTTAAAAATCGAGTTTAAAAATCGAAATAAAAATGTATTCATTTCTCTTACGTTCTCCCATATAATTTCAGCTAGAAAGTATTTTCAAATAAATTATTTAACATTTTTTATAGACTATAAAGCTGATTAAAAATCATCCATAAGAAAAGTTTAACTTAAACTTCAAAAAGAAAAAACCTAGCTGAAAGTTTAATTAAAAATCACAATCGGAGAAGAAAGTTTTTGTTGATATGTAACTTTTATTTAAAATATACACAAAAATTGATTTATGGCTCGTACGTTATTCCATTTAATTTCAGCCTGAAAAATATATTCAAATAAATCATTTAGCATTCTTTATGAGTATAAAGCTTCCTGTTATAATGCGTACAGTTGAGCATTTTTGTAAGGGACCCGTCAATTAACGACAATTTATATGGCCACGAGCTCCTGGCACGTTCCCTTGTCTAAATACTCCCCGTCCGTCCTTCCTCCCAGTCTGGACTTTTTGATATTTCCGTTTCCTTTTCAAAATAACGAGTAAAACGAAACAATTAACAATTGTTGTAGCTGCGCCTGCGCCCGAACGGACAACAGCAAAACAAACAACAAATCAAAGTATGGAACATACATTTTGTGTCCGTTGTATTTCTGTTTTTTTTTTCTTCGGTTTTGTATGTGATGGCGCGAAATGGAGTGCGCTTTAATTTGCATAAATTACCAGCAAAAAGGGTTAAAAACAGGAGGGCGTAAGGGGAGGATTTCCCTGCGTTGAAGAGGTCGCCTGCACTTGAAAAAATCTGTTGCAAATGTACAGACACCACATGAGTAACTCCTCTTTGAGCCCGGCTCCATCCGCTTTTTTTTTGTGTTTTGTTCTTGTGGATGCTGAAGTGGTTGATTGCATTTATGGACGAACCAAGGCTGCAGTTGAAGCCCCGAAGCTATATCCACATATATGAGGTGTGTCCGCTTAGCTCAGCCGTGAAAATTGTAATGTACATGGCAATTCCATTTAATATAGACAGCATCCAGATGCCGGAGAGTTACGCAAATAGCCAAGGGGCATAATCAGAGAGCACCAGTATGAGCCGAAGGAGGAGGAGGAGGAGGAGCTTTGGGTTAGCAATCATTTTAAAACCCGCATAATTGTCGGGATTTGCACGCCAACCTCGGGTGAGAAAAAAACTGGTCGGCAAAAAGAGGGGTTAAATGGTTCAGAGGAGTGGCCGGCTGGATTGCAACTGAAACCGAAGTAGGTGTTCCAGGGAGAGAACTAAACATATATATTTTCTATATGCAGGCGCACAATAAATGTAGAGATTGAACATTACAATTAGTTTAGAACCTTTTCTATATCTCAACTTATTCCTTAAATATTCGGAAAGTTTTTAGTTCAATAAGAGTTTGAAACTGTTTGATAAATAATATTTTCCTTTCATTCGACCGACATATCCATTCAGATAAAATCTCAATTTAATCCCAAACGTTGCGAATATATATCCCTTGATTCTTTTTGAAATATTTGTATTCTTTGGTGCTGTCAAAATATGAAAACAAAGCCGAACTCATAAGCATCAAATATGTTTTCTTATCCGCGTCCACATCTCCTGCTCGATTTTTGCTCTCTTTCTGACTCAAAATATTGTTTTGGGCGTGTCAAAATAAAAGGAATCGAGATTGAGATTGTCCAGGAAAAGGACTCTGACCATTTCCCCTGCGCTGATGATTTGTGTTGATTTTTAATCTCCGATATTGCAGAGACCACTTCAAATGTACGTCCGGGTCAAAATGTTTCAATTCTGAGCGGAGATTTTGACGCGGATGCTGGGAATCATCCCTCGGCATCTAAATCTGCATGTTTGTTGTTTTTTAAAACGATTTTAATACGAAAAATGTCATAAAAAATATCAGAAGCATTCGTCTGATGAGAAACGGGTTCATTTGAATGACAATCGAGGGAGGATGGAAGGGATGCGAGTGAGGTGAGGGGATCGAAAAAAGGATCTGATGATGAGGCTGCGTTCGAGTTTTTGATGAGCTTGTAATGCTCTCGATGAGCTTGGGTTGGGTTTTCAGGGGTTTTTGTTTTTTTTTTTGTTTTGGGTGCTGCAGCTGTCCGAGGCTCGGAAATGTTTTGTATTACTGAGGTTTGTAGATCGCCGGATCTGCCAACTCCATGGGGCGTGTCCGCTGCTCTTTTTTACTCTCTTTTTTTATGGTAAGCTGACGTTTTCTAGTCGCAATTATGCATGCCACATTTAACAATTTTCCTAGAGCCCCTTTTTATATCGCCCAGCAGGTCATCCTGAACCGAAGATTAAACTGTCATTTGTGGCGAAGGATTATAACTTACTCTCGGAGTGAGAACAATTAACTATAATCGTTGGTATGAATATTTATGTTAGTTCAAATGTAAACTACTATCAACTTTATTCCTAGGTAAAGGCCATTGAAATTGTGTCATTTGTGGCGGGCTTAAATCAATTGTGGATGGAAGACGGTGCCCTTTCTGATGCCCTTTGTCCCCGCTCAAGTGCCGCCTTAAACGCCTGGCTGTCAAGCACTTGACTGCTTTGTGTTCTTTTCAATCCCCCCTCGCCTCACTTGCATTTGCTTTTATCTTAATTACAAAAAATGTCAGGAATGAAAGGAGTAATTTGCAATGCGGAAATGCGACAGTTGCGCCTCCTATGAAGTTCTTTTGCTTACGGAACGTCCTGTAGTCGGGAATTACAAATTCACAGATAGGTTGGAAATAGTAGAAACGGATTTGAAAAATGTGATTGTCTTTAGTCTTATGTGCATCTAAAATGCGAAATGATTTTCAAATACTTTTCATATTAATTTTCTTTTCCTAAAGATATTACAATTATTTTAAGTACAATTTTGAATATATTTTATTTTCAAAATAACTTCTATTTTGTTGGATACGACTGTGTGTAGTTCACCCATATATCCCCTCTAGCCGGGCATTTTTAATCGTTAAATGAAATTGCAGCGGCTTTGCTGGGTGACGGCTGGTTTCAGTTGAAGTGTCGTGGAGGTGCGCAAAGGATAGTGTCCTCCAGTTCCTGTCCCGCTCCTACTCCTCCTCCTCCTCCTCTGGCTATGGTGTCCTGTCACTCGACTATTTTATGCTGGGGACTCCACTCATGCTCGGTGTTAACTACCAGAATCCTGTGCAGCGACAGTGGAAAGGATGTTGCATATTTGTAATCCTTGAAATAGCAAATCAAAGGGAATATAAACCGACTCTTACAATTTTGTTTGTGAAAGCTAAGCTAAATGCACACAATAAATGTAAGGCACACACAAGGTGATTGTCAATTGTTGTCCTTGTACAAATATAATAGTTTTCATCTCTTAAATAAATGGACAAAAATATTTACTGAAATTTCTGGCAATTGTTGCTAATTATTCAAACAAATGTAATATAAATATTTTCCCATTGTACAACATCACCAACTTGAGCATTTCTCGGAAAATTTTAATTCTCATTGCTCTGGATGAGTTCATGGCTGGGTTTTTGGCTCCAGTTGTCTATTCTCCTCCAGCTCCTGCCAAGTGTAATTGCACTAAACAGCAAACAGAATGATAATTATTATTGCATATCCTTGCCCTACTGAGGGTTAAGCATTCGGAATTCGGAGTTCACCATTGTCAACGGACCATTCTCCTCCGTTGTTATTTTGTTTCTAGGCTAATTCCTTGCTCGGAACGAAAACAAAAAACAGTCGCATATAATCAAAAATAAATAAGCAGCCAAGTATAAATGAGCACACACAAAACCAAAAACAACAACAACTCCGAACACAACTTTTAAATAAACAATGTTGCAATGTTGCAACAAAAGAAAATAGTCCGCAAATTGGAAAATGCGTAGCAAGAGGGAGCTATTGGAAAAATCGAAAATGCATCAGAAATTCAAATGCCACGAGCCAGGCGAAAAACCTTTTTGGTCGCTCACTTCAGGTTATAGTTACACTGGAAAAAATAGTTAAACAAATTAAGGGGGAGCTACTGGAAAAATCGAAAATACATCAGAAATTCAAATGCCACGAGCCAGGCGAAAAAGATTTTTGGTCGCTCACTTTAGGTTACAGTTACACTGAAAAAAATACAAATATTTAAGCAAATACAAAATTTGAAGTCTTGTTAATTATTAAAATAACTTATATAAGTATAAATAATCCAGGTTTTATATAATTAACCAACAGATCCGTCACAATTGGTTGGAAGATAAAATTTAAACTTTGTTCATGCAATTGTTTTTTTTTTCGGTGCTCTTATATTTACTTACCTTCCACTATTTGCCATGTCCTGGCTGGGAATTTTCCTATGGACGGGGCAGGAGATGGTTCGTTCTAGGGGCGAGGATTCGTCCTGATTCTGGTACCCGGGTCTCTGTTTACCCGCCTCCGGCTGCCTTGAGTTGCTCTTGCGTGTTGCTTTCTGGTTAAGTGAACTGTTTTCCTCTCTTTGTGTTGTCAGGGGCAGGAGTTTTGAGAGGGGCGGGGGGGCCGGTTGAGCGGCTTGAGAGGATTTCAAAGGGGAGCTGCGAGTGGGAGCTGTGTTCTGGATAGCTGCATACTTTGCGGCGTAGTGCGTTCAATTAAAGTTTCCAGTTTCCGTGACTGCAACCAAGGCTGAGGCTGGCCGGGTAATCTCTATCTAAGCTGATTGAAAATAGCAATTCTTCGAATTCCAATCAATCTTATTATCCACTAGTCATTGGTTTTTGTTGGTGCGAATTTAATCATTTTATGGAAAATGGAAACTCGGATTTATTGTTGTCCTTTAACCAGTTTATTTTTCACCTAACTTTTTTCAAGTTAAAGTCCATAATTGCACTTAACCAACCTTTTGTAAAAAGGATCAAGTTATTTAACAAAATGGAACTAAAACTTACCCAAAACTAATATTTAATATATTAAATTCTATGCTCAATTTCAGGTTTCCGTTTTTGATTAAATTAGGATAAGCCAAACTTCTGCATTTTGGGTAGACTACATTCCTGTGCAATGAATTCCCATGTTCGGGTTTTATTAAAATGTGCTTTCAATTTGTGCCCAGGCTTATCTCAATTTATGTAAATATCCTGTGCAGTACAGTAGCCATATCCAGCTTGTTTGTGGCTTTTGTCTACGCCTGATTGGCCGCATTTCGACGCCTTGGCATTTGTTTTGGCCCCGAACACATCCTCCTAGCTCCAGATCCCACTTTATGGCCCCCATATCGATTGCACTCAATGCAGGTGTAAGCTTTTGTCTGGGCTTAATCGACAGTTAAGTGAAAGGAGGGGGCGGAGGGGGAAAGGAAATGTGGGGGAGAGGTCCTTGTTTGCCTAACTGAGTGCCACGTTTAGCATATTGCCACAGAGATTGCTCAACAAATTGCTTCACATAGGAGAATTAGTCGCAATTTGCCAGGGGGAGAATCTATGGAAAAATACTCTATCTGAATGGGAAAATGTGATATTAAAAGATATTTAATTCAGATATTTTATGTTTCATATAGTGTATGATATTTTGTAGAACTTTGGGAAACTGAATTGTGAGATATCTAATTAATTTTCTTAGTGTGCGATATAAGAAAGTAGATTCAAAATATTGTTTAAGTATTTTCACATATGTAGAATAGCAATAAGTGTTAAGAAAAAGATTAAATATATTCTTTTTGACTAAAAATTGTCAAAAACAGTTTGTTCCACAAAGTGCATTCAATATTCAGCATCACATATTTTTTGTGTAACTGTCATGTTTGATTTTCGATTAAAACTCAAATTAGTTGGTCTTTATGGCTTGACCAATTGTTAATTTATTCAGGCGACATCTGCCAGAAGACGAATGCAAATGTAGTCCTCTCCGAGGACACTCCCAATGATTTATGTGTACAAATCCAGCCAGGATTTCCAGTATCGTATCCTGTTTGCAGCCTCCTCTGCCCCGTATGCAAATGACAAATGACCCCCTTCCCCCTCCATCCTCCGTCAGGTAAATCCCCTTAACCCTTTCATTTTATTCCAATGTTCGGTGCAACCCTTTTGCTCTATGGGTTGCGACAATTTTCCGCCGCTAATCAATGATAGAATTTTCCCTAGATTTTTTCACTTAATTTTTATTTGTTTTTCTAGCCGATAACGAAGAGAGGACCAAATAAAACCCGACTGTAATCGTAAGCGTTTCGGCTCATTAAATATGCAAATTATGCAAAAACCACTTGAATGTGTAAACATTGCCGGCAACGATAACGATAACAAACCGATAGCAACTGTACTTCAATTAGATCGGACTACACTGGAACAAAAAGTTTGTGTTTGAAAATTATACCAAGAGATCGGTTAATAAAAATCTGACTGTTTATTACACTATAATTATTTAAATATATTTATTTTTTCAAAACTAAATTCCTAGAATACATTTTTAAAATGTATCTATTTTCCCTACTGTGTGACTTAACTTCCCCCTCCCCCTTTCTACCTCTCTAATTACGCTTAGCACGTAAATCCCATTAAAGGCGGACACGCAACTTGACCATAGCCATCATAGTCATCATCATCCAGTCATGGGGAATAAAACCCTCGGCGGACTTTTGTTCTAATTCAATTTCCTTCTGGTCAGCAATACCGGCTGACCGCTGGTCACACGTCACTCAGTTTCAGTTGGTCAGTTCGTTGAGTAGAAAACCAGTTAACCTTTCCAGGTAGTCCGTCGGAATTCTCCAGTTCCCTTCTCTTCGAGCTGCTCCTCTTATCGCCGTCGGGACATCGACTGCGTGTCGCTATCGTGTAATTGAGACAAATGTTAATTTTTAATTATAGGATACTATACCGACCAAATGATACTCAGTACTGGGATTTGTAAAGTCTTTAAAACGATTTAATAAAATATATAGTATAAAATTAATAATTAAAATATATGTGTAATCATATCCCAAAGATTGGCAATAAGAATTTGAATATTATATATACCTCTAGTTTATTTAATGATAGAGTTAACTAAGTGACCTTAACCAATAATTTTTTTTAACTTTTGTATAAAATAATTGAAAATTATAGAAACATATAAATAAATTAATGGGAATCAAACTGGGATATGCGGATCAACTGGGCGTGTGTCCGGGCGTGCCATATTGAACAGTTTTTTGATTGACATTATCGCGTGGGTGCGATACTTAAAAGAGCTCTAGATGGTTAGTTTGATATGATGGATAGATCGCAGACAGTTGTCGGAGTTCCAGGAGTTTCCAGGAACTAACACATATGTCGGGCATAACGAACCCTCCCCTAGCCCAAATTGAACCCAACCCAACCCAAAAGCAATCCCAACCGAAACCGAACTTCTGTTGTTTGGAAAATTTGCCTGTAAAACCCCTTCGGTCTCTTTTCAATATGCATGCAATTTGGAAAATTTTGCATGCTCCCGGCAAAAAAAAAAAGTCATAATTAAATTATTAGGCGCGTTCCAACCCGCTCTGATTTTTTTTCTTCTATTTTTTTTGGCACATTGGCCATTGTTTACCTTTCTCCACACTTTTGGTTTGTGAAATGTTTTGTCATAAATTTGCATCGCACAATGCGGGGCCAGGGCCCCGAAATCGGAGTCTATAAATTTGTCACGGGACAAAGAATTGCGAAATTTCTTTCTTCGGGGATCGGGGAAAATTATAGATTTGATTCCTTGCAGTGGCAATAGATTCGTTGGCCGGATGAGCTGTCATAATCATAATTTTTGGTAGTTTAGTACGGGGCGTGGCAGTTACTTTTCCTGAGGGGTAAATGAACAGCTGCTGACCTTGCACAAAATTGGCAAGGATATGCTTAATTAAAAGGGTTTTGTAGGGGGTTAAAGGAGTCAGAAAAAACACCCTTTGATATTTGAGTCTAAATTATAAAGATATATATCAATAAGTAAGTCAAGTTCATTTATTAAAACCTCGACCCACCTGCTCATATTATCTCTTCATTAACTTCAATCTTTCGCTTCAGTGAAATGTATCAAATGTATCTTAACTGCAGCACTCTAAATCCCATCCCCACTTACCTTATGCTAATTTGTAACCCAGTAAGCGTATTCAAATGCGGTCAGTTCACTTTAGTTGGATAGATAATCGAAAGTGGTAAACACTTCATAAGCCGACCACTAAAATCTACAAAACCGAAACACCGCCAAGTTATTTGTTACAGCTCTTTATTACATAAAGACGGAGAAACCACGCTCAAATTTGTTGAACAAACTTCGGAATTGGAATCACAAAATGATGAAGCATGCGTGGGTGATCAAAATATATGGGGGGTAGAGAGAAAAACAGAGCCAGGGGGGGGAGACTCCAATAAATTTTCAATTTAATTCAATGCTCTGATGACACATTTATGTGACATTTGTGGCTCCGATTTGGAGTCGGCCGGTTGAGGTAGCTCCTCCGCTTTTGATTTAGCTCCTTATAAATATTCCCCAAACCCGAAACATCGCTGATTATGCTTTCGGCTTGTATCGCCATATATAACCATTTTACCATTATAATCAAATTAAAAACACTCACCGAATGCAATCAAAAGTGCATAAATTACATTTGCTTCGCTCACTATCCAAATAACCCAAAATAGGAGTTATGCGGTTATAATTTTAGCTCATAAACAGTTGGTACCCTACAAAAGAGGCGACGGACTTGTGAACAATTACTAATCCTGGTAATATTTTTGTATCTTTTTATAATATAAATATAATTAAATAATACAACAGAGTACTAACTCTCTTTCTGGTAGATTTATAGAAATGAACAATGTATTGAATTCTTCTTCACAAAAATGAAAGATACATATTGGTTTAAAAATATTATATTAAAGCAGATAAAAGCAGCTTCTGATTCCATTACCTTTTTATAAATTATCTCATCTTTATCTTTCTTAAAGTATCTTTTTATAGAGTATCTTTTTTAGAGCGCATCTTTGACTCGACTTAGTCCAATCATTTACCATTTCCTCCACAAAAAAAAACTCATTTTTTATGACGCGTGCTGGCAATATGATGACGATGCTGGCTGTGCACCACACGCCTTGATGTCGGCAACTGAGCAACATCGCAACATTGCAACTTGCAACTTGGCAACTTGCAACATTGATGTCTAGCTGGACGGCAACTGCATTAGCGGCCCACGCACAACAGGAAGCCTTTTGGCCATCCGAGTCGACACGCATATGTACACATATATTTACCCAACTCCTTCCTTTGATCCGATCTGTAAATCGGTCTGGCCAACTTAGCTTTTTTTCCAGCCAAATTGTATTATCTTAGAAGGTTGAAACCCGGAAATAAAAATGAATTTACAAAAAAAATATAAACACAAATATTTAACAATCAAAATATATAAATAAAAATACAATTTTCTTTTTATCTAAAAAATTGTATTACACCTAATATTATTTTTCTCAACTGTATGTTTCAGATACATAAATAACATTAATGTCTAATTATTTTTAGCAAGATTTACGGGGTTTTAAAAAATTGGCAACACTGCTACAAAATCGTTTCAGGTGGATTAGAAAATAAAGTTGGTCGGCGGCAAATTCACAAATCATTCAGACCACTAACAACTATGACAACTTTCGGTGTTTGTTCGGTTTGTTGTTGTGTTGTTATGTTGTTTTTTAAATTTATTTATTTAACTTTTTTTTTGTGATACAAGCGCTAGTTATGTTCGATGTTTGTTGTTGGGTCAATACAGACACAGATTGCTGCTCTCGTTGTTAGTGGTTTGCCGTTTGCTGTTGCTATGTTTTGGCAGCAATTAATCGGCATTAAAATTTATAACGCCGGCATAATTAATGGTCTGCTAATATGCCATAAAATTAGTTACTTAGCAGCCAAGCGGCGTGTTCAATTAAGGATTTGCTTGTGTACTCGACCATTGCCTTCCCGATGGCATAAATCAAAATGCTTATCACGCACTCCCGATTCCCGACTCCCTACTCCCGACTCCAGAAACCGAAACTGGCCCGCCTTCGGAGCGGTTCCTTAGTCCGTCGTACCTCCATCCTAATGGCCAGTGAAATTCGCCTTGATTGGCGTAATTGTATAACTTGTGCGACCCTCTAACCCCAAGACACACAATTCAGTCCCGATGTTCCACCTCGGAGTCTGTGTCCGCCGGTATAGGTCAACAGGAAGTGCCATAATTTGCCATATTGTTGTTGATTTGAGCTGGTCAAAGAAAAGGCCAAGCGAGGGGTTGCTGAATGAAAAGATGATCGAGTTGGTAGTACCCTAAAAAAGATGTATCAGAATAAGAGCCAATAAATTACCAATTAATTGTATTTATTTTACAACTTTAGTGTATTTACTTTACAAAATAAAATATATAAAAAAAAATATTCAATGTTTAGAAACTCACAAAATTGACGCCATATTATTTGCAGTATATATTTGTTCAATTACAAAATAATACGAATCATTTAATAGTATTTCCCTTTAAAAACTAAAAATAACATTTTCCATGAGTTGACTTAAAAATCTCCTGGGAAGCCGTACTTTTCCGCTTCGCTCTTTGCTTTCAAATGTCAAATGGGAATTGGGAGAAGCGATGCAAGATTTTGCCCGGGGCCACTCATAAGTCAATAGGAGGGATCTCCTTCGCTCAGGAGGAAGTCGGCAGGAGCAACTGGTTTCGCTTCTTTTGTTCGAGGAGCTGATGCTCCAAAGTCTGCCATTCATTTGAAGTTTCTTGTAGTCAATCCCAGACGGCATCGCTTCATCTCCATCGGGCATCTCCATGAGCCATCTCCATCGCCCATCTCGCATCTTCGCAGCTGCCATCTGCCATCTACTTTTGAACTGACCTTTTGGCTTTGCGAAAATTGCATGGAAAATGCGAAAAGTCGTAGTTGGTGGAGGGGATGGAGGATTGGGAAAATCTCAGATGAAAATGCCTTCATCATCATCATCATGATCTGCCAACTCTCCCTCTCCCTCCATCCTCCTCGATTGCGCCTTTTCTTGTTGTTTGGCTTTTTAAATTGTTAAAGCCAATATGATTTATGTTAATGCTAATGGCAAAATGTCAAGTGTTGCCCACGGAACTTCTTCCCCTGCTGCTTCGCTTGTGTTTCTTACTTTCTAAATGGTAAAATTTAATTGGGTTTTAATGTTATCGAAGGCAAGCCAATGTTTTACCAGGTAATTGCCTTACAACCAAATAAAGTAAAGTACAAACAGAAAAAAATCATAAAACTTAATTGTTTAACCATGGTTGGACAAGTTGTAATTGATATAAATTGAGAGACAACGAGGAAACAATAAAGCACTTGCAATAAATATATAGTTGCACCTTAGAAGTTATGCAAGTTATTAAACTTCTGTGCTACAAATATTGTTATGATTTTTTATTATACCGGAAAGTGTCTACTGGTTATTTAAGCATTTTGCATTCAATTAAAGAAATATTGATTTGAAATAACAATGACGTTTTGTTACCAGCTAGAACCAGTTATATTTCCTATTCAGTAAACGGTTGAATTACATAATTAATTATTTAAGGCCTTACGTTCTTTCCAAAGGGGCAACTTCGGTGACCTCAAAAATGCTCAAAACTTCACCCAGAACCTCAACCTGCTCCAAGGGGTTCATGGGGTAACCCCTCCCAGCCCCAACCAATTTCAGTGGGGGTTACCTAGGTGCCAGGCAATTATTTATTTATATTTGCAGACAACAAGCCCGCCGCAAGGCTGCTTCTGTCCGTTGTGTGTGTTCTATCTAATGGCTTGATAAATTTGTTTATTTGCGCCCAAAATAAACCAGAGCCACATAGACACACACATGTTTGGCTATGGTCCCTTTCATATTTTGAATGCTTTGCGACTGCATTTTGATTAAGTAGAAAATTTAATTTGTTATAACATTTGAACTGGTGCGGTGCGGAGCTACTCCCAGTTACTTTTCGAACAGAATTCCGTACGCAAACGCATAAATCAAATCAGCATTGACAGCATTTTATTTTTGTTTCGACTTGGGATTGGGATTTGTTTTTCTCCATTTTTCAGTGATAAAGTTTTGTGTGTTTCTGGGGGCGGCTTTGAAGGCAGTTTATCAAAATACTTGTCAGTTACTTAGTTGCGCCTATCTGGCGCGATGCGGAGAAGTGTGCGAGTGTGTTGCAATTAAGAGAAATTGCTGGCCAAGAGACATAAATAGAAATTAAAAGCGCAACGCGAATGGTATTACACCATTAAATGCGCCATTTAAGTGCAAGACGACAAGACAGCGATTTAATTACAGCAAATTGCTAAGATGTTTCGACATGGAGCTATGTTCGAGGGGAGTCGCTAGCTAGCTAGGCAATGTGTTAATCCAATTTGTGGGCCATTAGATGACCCACATTGAAAGTGGGCAATCGGGCAAATGGGAAGCGGAGATGTGCAGATGGATGGCCAAGGTAATTGCACTGGACGGAACTCCGAGCTCCGAGCAAACGGAACACGGAGCATTGGCAATGTCAAGGTAACCAGTTTTGATTACAACCTGGAACACGTCTTCGCCTCCGTATCTCGAACTTAATTGGCAACGAGTTCGTGTCCGATTCGGGAAGACCACAGAAAATGCACTTCGGAAAACCATTAACAGAACAAATTGGGATGAAATTACTTACAATTAATCAGAATTTTGTTATGAATACTTGGTTATAAGATGTGTAAAATCGTATCTCTTCTTAATGAAACCCCTTTTCTTTTTAGCTAAGTTATAAAAATTAGTAGCTTTTAAAATATTTACCAGTGCAGGATATCCGTTGCATACTGAAATCTCATAATTTCGAGCAAAATGCCTGGAGCTGAAAACCTTTTCCCCACAAGCCTCGTACTTGACTTGATTGATTGCCAACTCAGTGACTGCCAGTCGAAAGCAATTTTCACTCGAGCTGAGCTCACGGGAGAGATGACAGCGACTTCTGGCAATCCATGAGGACGAGTATCTGTATCTAAGCCCGTTGTTCCATATGTGGGTCGTCGATTCGCCGTCGCCAGTGCAAATTTACAGAGATATTTGCATGTGTCTGGCATATTACCCTGCCTGACTGACTGACTGTCGAGGGGGGGCATTACAACATTGGGATGGGCTTTGTCAGGCAGATGATCGATTGGGTTGCTTTCCAACCGATTACCAGGCGGTGGGAACTGGTCACTCAACTACCAGAGTTGTTTACTAAAATGATTATGCGTGTGTGCAAGGGAAGGGAACAACACTAAATAATATTAAAATATTGTAATATTTGGAGGTACAATTTTTAATTATCTTTGGAAATTATAGTTATGTAAACAGTTTTGTAAAAATGTATTGCAAGATATTTTATATAGTTAACAACATTTTACTAGACACAATATAAGTTAATAAGGCTTTTAAATAAATGTTGTTTATATAAAATAACCTCGATTTTATTTGAAATGTATTGCCATCAAAATTAAGTCTACATTTTATTGGGTAAATATTAAATGAGTTTAATTATTTCTTCATTTAAAACTTGTTATGACAGATCACCAATATTGCTTTCCTAATAAACGTTAAATTAAAAATACTTATTACAATAATTATTAAAAATACAATTCATTTATTTTCAAAAATTACTTTTTATAGCGAATATTGCCCGTTTGACTTTTCTCAGAGTATCTACAACTTCTTTTCGTGTTGTGCCTTTGTTTTTCCATTACTCGAGTGAAGCAGATGTCGTTGGCATATGTATCTGACTACTACTCAAAGACCCCGAAATCCCCCCCTCCTCGCCTGTCCAACCCCTTCCCTCCGTCCACGCCCCTTTGGGGTCCCACCAAGTGTCGACGGGTAAATGACTCCAATTTGATTTGTTTGGGTTGTTGTGTGTTTGGGCTCTCCTATTGATGCTTGTATATGTTGAATTAAAATCGTTTTTTCGACTCGAAGCCGTCTAGTCAGTAAGCTGCTCCCAGGCGCCCAATCTGACATATATATATATATATACATACAAACATTTAACGCTTATACATAGATGTGCTTGTGCATTGTATAAATTGTAAATTGTCTTTATCAATTTGAAGTGCTAGGCGGATTATTTATGCAACTTGCCATGAATATTTTCATAGATAAAGTGCGTGCCTCAGTGCCTCAGACTGCAGCTAAATTCGCTGTTCTCATGTCTCAGTTGCAGTTGCAGTTTCAGTTCGAATCGAATCGAATCTCAAGTTTTTGGGTCACTTTGGGCTTAAATTACGCACCGCAGACCATGGGCAGAGATTGGCGGCCGTTGAAATATTTAAATGCCTTGCCGCTGACAACTTCATTTGAGTGGAAATGTGTGTGATGTTAGGCGGGAAGTGGTAAATGGGGACTCCGAATTCGAATGGATTACATTTCCCCAAGATATTACTTTAAATCGTTGGAAAAAAATGTGTAAGCTACAGTCATTTTCACAATGCTAATAATAACTAAAGGTACGAGTATTTATTTTATTACTGATTATCAAAAATAAGTGATTGCTTTATTATTGGTTATGGACTAAATTTTCCCAAGTTAATACTTTGAATGAATAAAAAAAGTATTGCAAAATATCAGTCATTTTCCCATGGTTAATAATAACATTAAATTTATTTCGATATAATGTTGAGTGTGCTAAGAGATTGCTTAATTATTGGTTATGGATTATAATTTGTCCAAGATATTGTTTAAATAGTTAAAAAATAAGTGACTATAGTCATTTTCACATGGGTATTAAAAAATACATAAACTAAGGGGATTAATTTGATTAAAAATGATCAAATTTATTTCAATTTAATATTTAAATTCATTATGCAAAGCGATGGCTTGATTATTGGCTGTGGAATTCATATTCCCAAGACAATGTTTAAATATAAAAAAAAAAAAAACAGTTGAGAAATTAAAGTCATATTCACAGGTATATTAATAACATAATTAAAACAAGGGTATTTTTTTTTAAATAATTANAAAACGAATGTTCTAAGAATGTGCTTCATTATTGGTTTTAAATATCAATTCCCTAAGAATTGAGTAACTACATTCATATGCACAAGAGTAATAATATCATCAATGAACTAAAGGTTTTTTTTTTGTAATAATTATCAAATTTATTTTGAATTAATATTGAATGTGCCTCAATTCAACATATCTATTATGGTCAGCATTCAGAGCAACTCCCTCGATATGGTCAAATGCGAAATAACAAAATTAGAGCAAACAATGGGAGGATTAAAATAGGAAGCTGGCCACACAATGGGCAATCAGCGAGGGTCCTCCCTCGTCCTCGTCCTTGCTCTCCTCCTGGCACTGTTCCTGCTCCTGCTCCTGATGCTCTCATTTCCTCTAACTCCCCCTCCATGGATGCTCTAATTGCACTTCCTTTGTGCGTGCTGGTTGTTTGTTGTTGCCGGGGCGTGAGTTTTTCGACAGTAAACAGGATTTGCCTGTCCGTCAGTCCGTCGGTCACTTTCACTGTACTATACAAAATCGGAATGGGAATCGAACTAGTAATCGCTTTACAATGCTCTAGCAACCGCACAATTTTTGCGCAAAAATATCGACAGCTGGCGGAAAATATCTCCTCCTATCCCTCAAATCAAATGAAGCGAATCTAAGCCTTTAGCTACTGTCCCATAAAAATCTCCACGCATTTTTGTGGATTTTTTTTTTCACGCTTCGTAATTTGGCACTCATTGGAATTGCTTCATTTTGAACTTTCACTTTGTTTACGGCTCGTTTTTAATTATTTTTGTATTATTTTTTGTCCCAAAAAAATATTGAGGTTCGATATCTTTTTCTTTTTTTTTTACCCCTTTTGACCCTTGTTTTCGCTGAACACTTTTGACAGATTTACGGTTGAGTCTTCGGAGGGAAGGGGAAAGGGTTGATTTTTGTGTTTAATTCAATATATATAGTAGTTTGCACTTTGTTCATGGGACAGGGGAGAACGGAAGGATAACCCGGATGGAATAACTCCCTTGATCAGCTATTGAAAAAATATATCACTTTTTCATCTAATTTTTTTGAGGGGTCAAAGGCAATCATAATTTCATATTTACTTTGCAAAATTATGTTTGTTTTACTTTTGGCGTAGCAGCATTTTTTTTTTTTTTTTGTGTGTGTTTTGGGGTACAAAAAAAAAAGAAAATTCTATTTGCTGGGAGGGTGATTTCCTTCATTGAGTTTCAACTCTAAACTAAAGCATCACAAATCCAACTTCGATGACAGATATATGTGAAGGTTTTTGGTTATTAAGCACAATAAATTGGGGGATTTATACCATTTATAAAAGGTAATTCTTTTATTCCACACAGATATTTGTATTTTGTCGTACATCATCATTTTTAGACTAGTAAAAAAATGATCTAAAACTCAAATGTTTTATTAACTCAAGGAAATGGAATTAATATTAATATAATTTTTTTCGTTAGCTATAAATAACTTTAAGTCCAAATACTCAAGTTTCATTTCTCGCATATCATTGATTTTGTTTATTGTTTTACTCATAACTTGCTACCTTATTAGTGCTTTATTTTTGGAATTGTTTTTATTTACTTAGGGCTTAATACTCCAGTGGCAACCTGTTTGGTGTGTTTTGCTACTCGACTTGAGTGTCACTCATTTGTTCGTTGTCTCCATATTTTGACTGTACTTCGGTGGCAGCTGCCGCGCCCAGCTTGCACTTTCCCTCGAAATGACTATATGAAATACTAAATTGCAGCGGCTACTTGAAAATGGGGACGGGGCGTGAAAATTGTGAGTTTTTTTTTGTATTCCCATCTAACGACTGCACGTGCAGCGAATGCAGAGATAATGACGTTTGACATATTGTGTGTGAATCGCTTACGAATGACGAATGTGTTGTTATGCCAGCGGAGCGACACTTTCAAGTACAGTGGCTCCTGTGGCAAGGATACAGGACACAGTACCCAGAACACAGGACCCAAAAAGAGGCAACATTCGGTTCACGCAGGCGTAACTGTCACAGGCAATTTGTCACAAATCAAAACGAAAGCAAAGCTAAGCCCGGAAGTGCACAAAAGGGGTGACTACTCATCCGGGGCTGCGCACGCGCTCTTACAGATACTGTGTATCTGTGTATCTCTTCCTGGGCGTTGTGTAATCCATCAAATGGCATTCGGCATGCTTCGCTTTCTGTTGACGAAGCGTGTCAAAGAAACGCCTACCAGCTGGTTCAACGAAGAACTCATCCTTTATGCACTGAAAAGAATTATGTTTTTAGAATATTTTTTAATAATTTAAATTAAGAATTGCGGTTAGCCTTACATATATTCCTTGACTCTATGATTTATTTGCTATCAAACATTTTATATACAATATTTGTTTCTAATATTTTGGAATATATTTTGAATTCTTTATTTAGGAACAAGAAAATTAATAAATAAAGCTCTTTTAAAAAAATTACGAAAATTAATGGTTGGATCACGAAAATAGTTAATAAACGTTATATTTTGAAGACACCAGGTATTCTATATTATAAAAAGTTTCGCGAGATTTTTGTTGCTGTGTAGAAGAGCATCCATCCTGTAACATTTGAAATGGCCTCGTTAAATTTCGTAGCTCGTGCCATAAAAATCATCGACCTGGAGACTCTTCCTGATTTTGTTGTGACACAATGCAGGAGAGGCAGAGAGTGGGTTTTATGTGCTCGTAACTTGCCCTAATTAAATGCAATTAGTTGGGCCCAGCGACCAGCTGGCAGGACATTTTCTCAATTAGCCAGAAAAATGCATAAACATTTTTTTTATATATGTATTTTAAGAGTGTCACAAAAAGAAATCCATAAAAATGTAACAAAATTTCAGTAACTTTCATGAGTTTTTATAATTTTGATGATGCCCTAAAGCGGCTCAAAAGGGGTTTCCCTACCTCCTACCCCCATCCACCCCTAAAATTTTCCCGCTCAATGCGTTTTCTATGCTAAATCATAAAGAATTTTCCACTGCACAGTTTTTTTAATGTATTTTTTATGAATATTTTGGTTCGTTACACGCCTAATGACAGTTGATGTTTAATGGGGAACACACCCCGGGGCACAGGCACAGGCAGGGGCACACACATAAATCAAACAATGCCATTGCCGCCCAGATTTCTATATGTGCATTTGGAATCAAAGAAGCATTTTTGCCGCCTCATTGCGGACCTTGACTTGCCCCAAGCCAACGAAGAAGAAGAGAACTCGCCTTGTCGACACCTGAGGCGAGCCTCACCTTTTAATTAATTAGCAGCCGCATTTGGGCAGCGGAGAGAAGAGAGGGGGAAAATGGTTACTCATTTGTTTGCCAAGCGCCTCCTCAGATTTTGGGCCAAAACTCTCTGCATAATTAGGCCGAGATGCGCCCCCGAATAATGAGTCACGTGTTGTGGCATAGTGCTCCACCTCCGCCCACGTGCTATCTGGGGCTCAAGGTTGCCCTCGAATGAACCTGGGACCTGGCCAATTCTGGATGGAAGAAAACACTTTATTGGCTTGGAGGGAATGGCAAACTACTTTTGTAGAAGTACGAGTATTCTTCAACATTCTTGGGGAACTGGTTTCCGACTAATGAATAAAAAAGACTCACAACTACAGCAGAATCGATGGAAACTAAAAGCAAAACCAGTATAAATTTTATGATGAAGAGCTAAGTGGCTTATAATGAGGCGAATAAAATCAAATGACCAACTTCTTTTAAAAATATTGAATACCACAAATCATTATATTTACTCTTGAATTCTTGTGGTAAAATAAAGTTGTAATCCCTACGAAAGAAATTCCTTTGAGACCGCCGACCAACTTCCATCAGGCAGCAACTTCATTTCCATCAATTTCCCACCCATTCTGTAAGCTCTCTCAAATGTTTGCCAAAGGAAAACCATCATGCAAGGCAAACAGAACTTGAGACTTTTCTATCTGAATTGAAATTGCAATTCGCATGGAAGGCACGTACATGAGATACTCGTACAAGCGAGTGTGAGCATCCATAAGATACATATTCAGTGTAGATGTTGATGCTACGGAGCATATTTACTTGCGGCTGTCGGCTCATAATTGAGTCAAAATTTCCATTTGCCATTGCACAGAGAATTTCCAATTAATGAAGCATTAAAATTTTGCAGCACAAAGGATCGCAATGTGGTGATAAAAAGAACCGCAGAGATAATAAAGCAACTGGATGGAGGGAAAGCGGAAAGTTGATTGCAATCGGGAAACTGTCCCCTGATTATGGATCATCCAGCTGATGAGGTTGCCGGGTTTTGCCATCCCATTCAATTGCGAATATATATATATACTATATAGAGCACTCTGCCGCAGCGGGGGGTTGCAAATGTGTTTGGCGAAAAAAATCTAAACCGAATTTCGGTTGCAAATTCTGGATTGTGAAGTGAGATACAATTCACGCTCGAAGGAATTCTCGACAAGCTGCATAATGAACTAGAATGGGTGCGAGTAGGCGAATGCCTGCACAGAGAGAAAATATAGTCTAAACAATAATGAATAGTCTGGTATATTGTATTGACAAGTATTTAAATTAATTTACAGGAAACCCGTGGATTGGAAATGGGGTTGCGGAATAGAAAAATAGAAATTTGGAGTAGAGTTGACTTGAAGTACTTATCATTCTTTTCCTAAACTCCTTTCTAATATAACAAATAAAATCGCAAAAATAAATAATTCTTAGTTATAAATAAGTAATAATTAAGATAGGCCTTTTAGATTTTCCTCAATGTATACACCAGCACCCAAAACATTCAGTTTTCGATTAACGAATATATCAATTTATACAAAACTATTTAAACGATCCATTCTCCGCTGTCAGAGAACGTCTATCCAACTCCCTCCCTTCCCTTGGTTTTTTCTGTTCATTAGAAGCCGTAAAACGTGGGAGCCGCGACTGCCGGCCATATATCAATCTCGATCTCAATCGGAATATCAATCCCCGAAACCCAAACCGAATCCAAATCCAAGCCCAAGACCCATGGCAAAGCGTGCCACCGGCGGCAACAACAAAAACGAGCCGACTTAAATGAAATTGGTGCAATTTTGATTGATTTATAATTGAATGTGAATTGTTGATAAGATTATGATAAACGACATTCACATCTGCGGGTATGGAGAGTAGGCCAGCGAGCTTGGTGCTTGGAGCGCGGAGCTTGGGGTCCGCAAAAATTATGTGAAAATCGAAAACAGGTTAACCCACCAAAAAGAGCCTCCGGGGAGGGACTCTGGGGTCCACTTCATCCATCGCAGATAGTCGGCGTCGGCGGCATTGCCAATTTGATGGCATTCGCTTCTCGTTTGTCGCCACTGCAAGAGGACCAAAAAACTGACGAGAGGAAACGGAGAAAACCGTGGAGCATAATCGAATATGAGATACTCTTACCAGTACTAGAAGTAGGGAGAAAAATGAGTAAATAAATACTCCCACTTTTTATTTTATTATTAAAAAAATTAGAATATGTTATAAATAAATATTGAGCGCCTTCCCTTTATTTATGATATAAAAAACTTTTTTCTTAAATTTTAATACAAAAGAAACCTATGTATGAACATGTTTAGATACGTATTTATTCAAAGAACCCCTTTTTCTACCGCACAGAGAGCCACATTTCTTACCTTTCTTTAAAGCCAAAGAACCTCTCCCACATCTGAGAGTATTGTCGTAAAATAAGTATCGTCGTCGAATTGGTTTGAAATGCATAATTTTCATTTCATATCGATGGCGATTTGAATTTTTGTCGCTTTTGTGGCTGGCTTTATGCATAATAAAAATCAATAAACGCACATTGCAAACTGCATATCAATGCGGAGTTCGATTCGTATCGGTTTTGCTTTAGCTCCGTCTCTCGGCACAGTGCTCGACAAAAGTCTTGTTTTTGAAGGCGACATTTAATTGCCTGCGATTGGCTTTTGGGGGGTGGGGGCGGGTAAAAGGGGGTTTTCCTGGCGGATTTAGTGCGTGGAGTTTGTGAGTTTTTTTTGTTTGTCACTAGGAAATGCAGTTGATGTGAGTTAAGAGCCGAAATGCGGGCCGAGCTTAATTTAAACAGGAAATTATGAATGTTGACTGCAATTTGTTTATGCAGCTGCTGAGTCAGGCCCCTCCCCACCCCTCCCGCAGCCCACATTTTCAATGACTGAGCAAGATTGGCCAAAAGTATGGGACGATAAAGTTAATTTACTTTGCCGTTTTGCCATTTGCTGTCGGTTTTCTTATGTTTTGTCGTTGTTTTGATGGCGAATATTTCACGCTACTTGCAGTTACTGCCACTCGGTCAAAAGGTGCCTCCGATCAACGTCTGTCATGCATCATTAGCGGGCGCTGTTCAGTTATATAGTCTACTATATTGTAGACAAGCTGCAATGTCCATAATTAGTCATGTGCGTCGCCTGTCAGTCCAGCTCCAGCTCCGACTTCTGCTGACAGATGTCCTGATCTATTCTTGGCCCTGGTCTGAACATCGGAACAATAAGAAATTGCATTCGTTAGCAAGGGGCCGCCGAAGGTTATTAGTCATTGATATGCACTATTGTAAAACCGCACCTCCAATATGTGTATCTATGAGTATAGTATCTTTGGGTCTGTCACTGGGTTTTTGGGCCCGGCTCCTTCTTTGTGCGGATTCAATTCACGCAGTTGTCGATCTATTAACAAAGGTGTTAGCCACATGCGGTAAGGGTTATTCCTGGCAGATTATGAATGGTTAATGTGGGAGCGGTTTCATTGTGTTCCTTTATGGGGTAGAAGTACTGGAGTTTGATCAGAAGTCATAAGTCATCGTGGGTTGTTCTTTATTTTTGGTTTATATTTATTTATTAAATATTTTGTTATAGTTTAAAATATGAAGATTTTAATGCTATCAAATACAGATACAAAATAATAAGATAAAATCTATATAGTTCAAGTAGCTCAAAGTATTCATAAGCCTTTGACTATTTTTGTCCATTATTATCTCGAACATTACTCCTCTTAACATGATTGTTACCAACTATCATTAATGCATCAGTCATCGTTATTCAAATGATTTAAAGCGAGTGCATTCCACATTTCTCTTTTCTTTTTTTACCCCCCCAAAAATAAAAATAAACGAACTCTCATTAGGCACACGCCAAACAAGCTGCGAAATAAGCATTCACCCGACGACGGGTTTTCTCATTTTCCCCGGGATGCCACACTTGGTTCAAAAATCGCCAGCTAATGTCCAGTCCCAGTCCACGAGAGGCAACAATCTAGCAGCCAATTAATTACCCCCGAGAAACAAAAAGTCTGTAAATCATTTTGAACTTGACATTCGGAGCGAGGCGAGTGCAAATTCAAATCCCAATCCCAATCCCAATGCAAATGCAATTGCCTGGTGAGGTGACTCTAGGTGAGGCAGGCAATTAACGGGGGCCTGGCTTGGCTTGGCCCGGAGTAGTGTCGCATGGTCTTTAAATTTATGCCAGGCACCACTGGACACCAGTCAGGGGGGGCACTTTTACATGGAAGAAGTCGAAAACTATATTGGCCGGCCACATGATTTAATGAGCATTTATGCAAATGAACAGGCCGAATGTGTCCTGCTGTTGTAACTTTTTCGGTGTTATCCTTTAAGCATCCTGTATGTGCCCAGCTCTCTTTTGGCTCGTAAATCATTCAGAGAGCGAGTGAGTGTGTGTGTTTGCATATGTGCCGAGGGGTGTGTGGGCCGACGGATCAATTCAATAGAGCAAAAATCCCTCAGTCCAAGCCGAAACCCAAACCCAATCCCAAACCAAAACCCAAAACCTACAAACCATCAGAGATAGGGAACAACAACACAACACAAAAAAAAAAGATACAGAGAGGGAGCTGCCGATGACACTTTCGACTGCAATCAGGCGTAAAAAGATGTTGCCCAAAAGCAATTTTCACTTTTGGTTTATCGGTTTTTGTTTGCGTTTTTCCTTTGCCAATCGCTGGGCATCAGATACAAAGAGCTGGCCAGGAGTCCGAGGGACTGAGGTGGGTCTTATCATCAATATTGCAACAATGCGACACAATTTCTGCCTAAGGTCTTTATGTAGAGGAAGATATAGATACGAATGCAGGATACCTTAGTATTTACTATTTTAGGCGAATTAAATTTCAATAACTTTAAAAACATTCAAAAATTGTTTTATTTTATTAGAAAAAAAAACAATTTTCAATTCAATAATATTTTGATAAGATAAATTCTAATAATAAAATTATATTATATTTTAAATATATTCAGAAATTAAATAATTCATTTATTTGTGCCCTACGTTACTGAAGTAAATAATATCTCATTTCAGAGAACATTTTGCATAAATATTGATAAATAAAATATATTAAAGAGTCCCAAATTTCGATGTTTTTTATTCACAAAAAATTTACAAATACTAGTAATAACACACATATTTTATATTTCAAAATATAAACAAGTTATCATATTTTGTTATGAATTATTTATTAAAACCCATTTGCAAACATTTTGTATATACTATTGTTAAGTAAGGAAACTAATAAAATAAAAATTTTTTAATTACACAAAATGTCTTTATTTTATAATATACAAAAACCAAAAATGTTAAATAATACTTCTGTAACATTTTGCTTCACTAAAACATTTACCAACATTTAAGCAAACCCGCAACTCACTCCGCATAATGGGTGAGGCATTTGTCTGGTCCGATCCATGCCTGAATGGTCGGACACCCAGGCCGCAGTGTGACAATCTCAATCCCGATCCCAATACAAAATCCCCAGCCGACATTCCCCACCCATCGTCGACTTCCCTCTGCTGATGCGGTTGCCTTTTGGCTGCTTATTGATTTTGGTCAAGTTTCGCCTTCGTGTTGTGGTCGGTCTGTCAATGGAACTGAGAAGTCTGGGTAGTGAAATCAATTGGAAAATGCGCTTAATGATTTTCCAAGATTTGTGCTCTTGCTCTAATGGCTAAACTGTACTTTGGAGTGGTGCTGGGGCATTGGGCAACAAATATTGCACACGAAATCCGCTACTGTGCCACACCCATTTCCTTCAACTGCCGGAGCGGAATGCTGATATTAAATTTTTGGAGGGTTTAAAGGGCAGATGCACCCAAGGGTGGACCCTATTTGCCGAAAGGGGGTTGCATGTCCTTTGGTGGCATAATTGTGTCAGCTCCTTGAACGGCTCCTTGAAGTGCCGATAACTTCATTTCTTCGGGGCGGAAGTGTGCTCCGATCGCAATTTAAAAACGATCAAGCGTAACTCGGACGCGATGAACCCAGTAATTATGGGTGCTTCTAAAGACGGTTCACCACGGGACATCGGAAGGGTGCAGAGAACCCTTCCGGACCGAAGGATTCTCCTCAAGAAAGTTCGTCAAGGATATGGGTTGATAAGTATCTTTCGACTGCAACTGTACACAAAGCGTTGCACTCGGGGTTTCTGGGTGCATTACAAAATCTTGTTGCAATATCTTATTCAATTTTGTGATCTTTGGACTCCTGCTGTGATCTCTTTTATTGCAATACAATAGCTGGGTTTTAATTGAACTTGCATTCCTTTAAGATTTATTTGTTCGTATCTTGACTCTCAAAGATAGGTTATATTATATAAAATCAACTCAAACAAAGTACAACGAACCATATTATAATGTTTCAAATTATTTTTCCCAGATTATACTTTTGCAGAAACAACTTCATTTAAAAGTATGTATCTTAACCAATCTTTAACCTGTTTTTACCCACTATCTTTAATTGAAATTAACTAGCATCTGTTGCTATCCAGTGTTCCTTGTTTTTAGTAGATCCACTTAATCCCCTTCTAAAGCTTAAAGTACCAAATCCAATTGCCGAATTTTCAATTAATGTGATGGCCACCCCGCAGGGTAAAGATAACACGACATTCTAATGCATCGCATATGGTTCGGTCCGAAAGTCAGGCCAAAAACCCACTCGAATAGCCCTGGGATATAGCCACACTCGAAATGGGGGCCATTTCAATCGAGTACATTAACAATATTGCCAGTGACCCGGCTCAAGTAGAGGCAAAAAGGTCCAGAGCCAAAAGGGCACTAAACATGAAAATTATGCGTGTCCATTCGAGTTTTGGCCCTATCTACGAGTATATTACCGCCCCCTCCGAAAAACCACTCCAATCCAAGGTGGAAAAGCTTTTAATGCCCGTCGAGAGAATGAGTTTTTTTTTTCGTTATCGGGTTTTAAATTTCAGTTCAGTTTAGTTTCTGTATTTTCCGGGGCGATTTCCGGCACGCGCCCAGAAGAAGGCTTCGCACCTTTTTTTTTTATTTTCGCTCCGAATCGTTTACAGATGAAAGTTGCAGATTGGCAAAGACGATTAATATCACTTAATTAAGGTGAAAATGTAGATGCCTGACAGCTGTCAAAAGCGAATGAAACGTATCAAATGGCAGCATGCCAACAAACTACATAAAAAGTAGGAAAATACAGGAAATCAAATATCGTTTTTTATCCCTATTTTTCGTGCAGTTTTTTTTTTTCGGGTGGTTTTTCGTCTTCGCCCAATTGCCCATGTTGGGATTAGGGATTGTGCCGAAAACATATATTAATAGTTTCTGGGCCTGCAAACAATGACAGCAATCAAATCGCATTTGCTGTTATGCCAAAAGCGGATTTTTTGATGGCAATCAATCAGAAAAGAGCCCCGGAAAAAAAAACGAAGTCCATAATCGGTTCTCGAATTGTTTCCTCTTGTTTTTTTGCCAATCGGTTTTTCTCTGATTCTGGGGTGAAATCAAAGCGCATTTAACTTTTGTGGTTGTGCAGATATTTGAGCTGAGAATTTTCGCAATCTGCCTTCATCATCATTATGATCATCATCATCAGCAGCAGCCCCTAAGCGAAATTTGCAACTGCAATGAGCTGTCAACGGGATGTGCGAGTTGGGTTGGAAAATGGGTATTTATCCTAGAATTGGAGTTTCCATTGTTGGGGAGGTGATGTCCATAGTCGTCTATGACTGCAATTTAATCTGCCTTGGCAAGTGTTGTCTGCCGTTGTGGCCTTTTCCGCATTTTGGGGAAGAAACTCATCCACAGGCCCGGGGTGTGGAATTGTTTGTCAAACAGCCTGCTAAAATTTGATGTGCACTGGGAAATATTTTAGCCAAAAGCATAATATTTAACTTCCAGATATTTTCCTGGATCTGTCACCATTTTAGAAAAATATGATAAAATAAAATTGTATCAAAAAAACTGTAATTACTCCAAGTCTCAGTATTTAAGACCACCAATTTTGGTACCCAAATTGCTCTTGAAAACTTCCGACATCCTTTTGCCTTCCAATTTTTCCGAGTGCAGTGCAGTCAGCTGTGCACACACACTATAGATAATGGACCCCGTGGCAGTCACCGAACCATCGAATCGATAACAATGGAGTGGTTAATTGAATTGCCCAAAAGCAAACCAAATGGTATCGGTTTTTGAATGCGTGGGCAGTGCTGACCAGTTGAAGGTTGTTGTGGAATAATGTCCCGACTTTAATTGTATCGATTTCATTTGAATTTCGTTAGAGCATTGTCCAAGATCTGTTTATGGCTGTACTTTCAGAAACAAACCGCAGACAAAAGAAAGAAGTATGTTTTCTAGATTGTTTTTATGCCCCCAACCCGACAAGGCTGGAAAAGATTGATAGCTGGAGTTGGAGGAACAATGTGTGCCTTTAATTGCCGCCGTACTGACAGATCTCCAACGAATGATTACGAAACTTACCTCAATTTCACTGGAATTGTGTTTTCGTAAGCTACTCACATCTTAAACTTTATTCATTGCTAAAAATACAATTTACACGCACATACAAATACAAATAGTCAAACAGCTCTTCTACCTACTAAACAACTTAGCCACTAGCAAAGATTTACAAGTACATCATACAAACTATATATCATACATATAGCGAGCGAAGGGAAATACAAGTGGGAGAAATACGATATAGACATAAATAAACATTAGATACAAGATACATCATACTAAGACTTGGGCTTTCGACTTCGATTGGGAGTGGTCCTCAGGGAACGCCTTGTACTAGTCACCGGATTAGTGGTTGTTATGGTTTTTGTAGTCGTTGTTGCTGCTGCTGTTGTTGTTGTTTTTGTTGTTGTTAGTGGTGCTGTTAAAGTTGTTGTGGGTGGCTTAATGGTTGTCGTGGTTGTTGAAGTTGTGCTTGTTGAGGTGGTCCTCCTTCCACGCTCTCGGTAAACGCACATTAACTCGTCAGCAGCATCGGGACAATCAATTTGCTGGTCGGGGAAGGGAGACAAAATTCAGATATATTGTATCTTTAAAATGTTTACTCCCATACAAAGCTTTAAATTAATGACACTTGGTAACTTTAATTATGATAAAAATATCAATAAAACGAATTAATTATACAAATATGATAAAAATTCCAACCATAATAGGCATAATTTGATGATTAAAGTATGAATAATTGTGAATCTATCTTTCGAATAAAATATCTTCAAAAAAATATGTTCTATATATACTTAATTTATTCAAAATAAAAGATTTTTGGAAATTGCTTTCATTCTGTTTAAAATATCACTTTAACAAAGAAATCATAAAATAATAATTTAATTATGAATCGTTCTGAATCTATCTTTCCGATAAAATATCATCAGTGATAGGTGAAATTCAATTTTCTTTTTTCAGAACCCTTACCTTATCGCACAATTGAAGGACCGTAATGCACTTGCCACTCACACATCTCAGTTCACCGGGCAGACAGCCACCTGGGGCAGTTACCACTTCCCGAGGAGCGGCAAGGGTTGTGGGTGGCTTAGCACTTGTTGTGGTTGAAGTGGTGCTGGGGGCTCTGTCCCTGTCCCTTTGTTGGGCCAGAGCTGAACTGGGAATCGCACTCGCAGTCCTGGCCGCCGGAGTTGGGGCAGTGGCCATGATGAACTTGCTCGATGTACGATTGGCTCTTTGGGAGGAGTACTTGAACTTGTTCTCCGAATCGCTTGTCATCATGATCTCTTTGCTGTCGCGAAAGTTCACTGGAAATATATAATCCCAAGAAATTTAATACCTCAAAATTTAATTCAATTTAAAAATGTGTGCTATATTATTTAGGCCAAGATAATTTTACTCACCAAACCCCTTTGGTCCGCCAGTGGTTTCCTCTGCACTGGCATTCACCGGCGGAGCTGGAGCTGCCACCTGATGTATCTGGAACTTGGTCTCCGTGCCCGCCTCCTCATCGGTTGTGGCTGTGATATAGGTATATAGCTTGTCATTTGTCTCATTTGGCGACAGAAAACTGGCATAGGAAAAGACCCTCGGAAAGGCATTTAACTCCGCCTCATCGAAAGGAGCCGTATCCCCCGATCCGTAGTCATCGCAATCCTCCTCATCACTCCCATCGAAACAGTCAAAGTTGAGATCGCATCGCAGATTCTCCGGAATGCATTTCTCATTCGATCGACACCGGAACTCATCCTGTTCGCAAACCAAACACTGCTCATCCTCGTCCTCGCCACCCAGGCAATCCTTGATTTTATCGCACTGCCATTGCTGGGGAATGCAACTGCCATCGTGACACTGGAACTCATTTCCATAGCAGTCATCACGCCTCCTCGTGGGATCCTCGCACTTGTGATTCTCATGGGAATCCGGATACAAACTGCAGTCGAAGAGCTCACTCAATGCATCCGAACTGGCGACTGCTACGGAACAGGCCTCCAAGATGGCTATTTAAATTAAAAGAATTATAAAATAAACAAATTAAAAAAAAAACTTTAATAATTAATTTCTTAATACTACATAAAATCCCCAATATTATCTAAAGTATCTCCGAGATACCCACCCTTGCAGATGCGACGACACGGAGGCAGCTGTCCAATGTGCGAGGGTCGACACTCGGGTTCCAGTGCGGCGCAGACAAACTCCGCAGCCCTTGCCGAGCAGTTGGACTGGATGAGATCCTTGTACGACGCCATAGCCTCTGCATCCCGCGGTGCTGATCCCTCCCGGATATAGGTCAAATCATAATCGAGCACACCCAGGCACATGGGCAACATTGTGGACCGGCAGCCGCTGTTCGTGGTGGAGGGGGTGGTGAAGGTCGCCTCCGTGGATCGACTGCTGGCCGTAGGGGGTGGCAGGGTGGGGGACACCCGGGTCAAAGGGTGCTCATTGCCGGGTGGAGTCGCCTGAGGCTTGGGCAGCAGCTGGAAAGCAGGTCAAAAGTATTTATTAACTGACAGATGGTGCGCAAATTTTAAATTAATTAAGGTGAAGGGATATCAATAACTTTAAATTGTGAGTTTTTAACTAATTAAAACTTAACAGATAATTCAAAATATTAATTGAATATTTACTAGCTATAAACCATCTTTTGTACTCACATCTTTGAGTAACTGCAGCATTCGCTTGTCCTGCTCGATGGGCACTCCGAAGCTGTTCTGATGCCCGGATGTGAATCGAATGCTGTCCGCCGGCAGCAAAGTATCATCGTAATCCCCATCGCCTTCCTCGGCTTCACCCGCCGAACCAGTTTCCTCACTAAAAGATATTTCCGGCCACTCCGTGGTCTGCTCCTCCGCATCCATCGCCTTGAGTCGTGTGGTTTCCTGGGGTTCGCGTTCGGTGGTGCTGGTGATTTCATCATCCCAAGCCTCGTTGCTGCTGGAGCTGGTGGAGGTCAGAGAGGCCTCGTAACGACGTTGAAGGAATTTTGCCCTAGCCACACTGACATCGTGCAACCAAAGACAGTAGGTGATCAGTCCGAAAAACAGCAGGACACTGGCCACAAAAATAATGGGCCAACGCAAATATTTCCAGCGGCAGGCGTGTCGAGCATACCCCAACAGCATCCAGGGTGTGGGCTTACCCGGATTCTCCATGCCCGCCTTACCATTCAGATAGTAATTAGCCGTGAGCGGATATTTGTAGCGACGAACCTGAAGTTCAGCCAGGGTCTCTGAACTTCCCAACATTCCGATGTGGTATTTCTGCGACTCACTCCAGCACGATTCGCTGGAGGTGCGGGAGTAGTCGCTGGGATCATGCCCAGATCCCCCACCATTATCATCTTCGATCGTCTGCACCGTGATGTTGAGGCCATGCGGATATTTGGTGGGCTGACGTTTCAATCCGGTGACTGATGAGGTCTCATTCGCCATGACTTCCAGTTGCTTCTGTGCGTCCATTATTACCTGAGCTCACCTTTCCACTCGCTCCTTCAAATGTCAATTGCTGCACGGTGAAAAAAAACATCACAAGAAATTGTTATTTAGTGTTGAAATAAGTTTATAAAATTTTCAGAATTTTTGTGAGCAAATTTAAACTAATAATTGGTATCCACTGAGCAACAATTTATTTATTTTGAAAGTAACCAAAAATATTATAATTAAAATATTTCATTTACACAAATCACTCAAAAACCGGTTTGCTTTTATGCTTTCCAATATAAATGTAATGCAAACTAATATTACATTAATAAAATATAATTTCCATTATATGTTTAGTGCAGTAAAAGTATTTTATCAACCCATAAATTAATTTAAAATGTTGAATAAAAAATTGAAATAGATAGTTGCAACTATGGTCCATTTTGTCCAGTACCCTTTTTGTTATTTGCTTTCATTATGCAACCCATGGATAATTGCTTTGGTTTGAACGATTTGCAAGACTCTTCAGTAGATTAGGGTCTGGATCCTCTCTCTTCTGGAAAATGCGGATTTTGCGAAAGGCAATCGGATTGGCAACGAAAATGAAAGTGCCCGTCAATATGCATTTCGGCATTTCCACAATTTGTGGAAAGTTGTCAACCAACCAGGAGATTGCCGATCTTCAATCTGCTGATTCAATTAAGCCTCATTAATTCCCCTCTAAAAAAAAAACAAAAATAATAAAGACCGCTAAAACCACAAGAAGCAGCTGGTGCAATTTGGCTAGGATTTTCCCAAGCCATCATCTGCGATAAATAATCTTATTTGCAATGAACGAGCATGCATTCGAACGAGAGGTCCCAAAAGTATTGGCCAATAGTTTAGAAAAATTGAAATGCGAATTGCATTGGGCAAGAGATCGCCAGCAATAAGCCGGCAAGTGGCTGCTTCTGCCTCTGCTTCTACCATTGCAGCAGTAACTTCAACTTCACCTCAGATTGCATGTACACACATAAAAGCCAACAGCAAAAGCCAAACTTGTTGGCCGGAAAAACGAAGAGCAAGCGAAACAGCTGAAACAGCTGAAACAACGGCAATAATAGTTGGCAATAAACGGGCTGGTCTGGCCAAAACGAAGAATAGATGCCCTGGTGGGAGACGTTTGCATAAGTTCGACTGCCTGGTGCGATTAAATTTAAATTATGCTTGTTCAAGCATTAAAAAGTATGTTTAGGGGATACAAAAAGTGAATTCTTTAAGACAATCTTTGGGAATTATTAAAGAAAATGAATAGGGAAAAATTGCATCCTGATCATAACAATCTTAAATGATGAACCATTTATTTTTGGATAAATGGTAAATAATTAAATTTTAATTAAGTTTGTTCAAAATATGGTATTTAAACAAGCTATTCAAAAATTCTTTAATATTAGTTTTCCTTTCATTTATAAAAGAAATATTTGTTTATGCACGAATTTATTAAAAGAGTAAAGATGACTGAATACCCGCTGATATTTTCATATTTATTTTCTGGCTTTTAAAGTCATGCGGCTGTAAGGAAGCGATTTTCCGGGAATCTTCCCAGAGATCACGATATCCCTTGCTTAAGACATCA
This sequence comes from Drosophila setifemur, assembly GCA_021224005.1. Classification (NCBI taxonomy): domain Eukaryota; kingdom Metazoa; phylum Arthropoda; class Insecta; order Diptera; family Drosophilidae; genus Drosophila; species Drosophila setifemur. The sequence continues at coordinate 6,097,607 of JAJJHY010003831.1, read as the reverse complement.
CCTGGTGTTATGCATTCGCGTTACTATTACTACTCTTTTGATACCCTTTTCCCCCTATTTGGCATTACGAGTGTGCGATGAGCAAAAGTCGCTTGAGCTTGGCGGCCACAGTTGGCTGAGTGTCGAGCGCTAAAGTCTCATTGTTTTTTTTTTTTTGGTATTTTGTATTTTTTCTGTGGAATCAGACAACTCCAGCTGGGATTGCTCCTCTAAATTTGCTCCAACTGCTGCCCAACTGGTGCTAGTGACCTTTTCACTTTTGTTTTCGTTTGCTGCTCCGATGCCTGCTTGTTGCCGCCAAGTTGCAAGTACCGAAGTTTCAAAGTTTTCAAAGCTGCCTCAAGTGTTGCGGCTTCTTTTTTGGGAGGCTGAAGGGGCGGAGATGGCGGCCTATTAATGGGTAGCAACATAACAACATTGAGGAAAATAAAGTTAAGTATTGGCCATAAAATACGTAACACATTTTTCCGATAGATTTTAGCCCAATATATTAAAATTTATAAAAACCAGCAAGAAATTTCTTAATACGAATTTAGAATAATAAAATTATTATCTTATGGCTTTAACTATTTAAATTTAAATTTATGTATACTTAAAATATTTTTTTAAAGCAATTTCCCACCAAACTTTATCACCGATTTATATTGTAACTCATTAAAAACGAATAAAGGTATATTTGGTATATAAAATTGTACATATTTTTGTACTGAAATTTCTCTCTGTGTAACATCTAGTGCTCGACCGTTCGTTGTTCGATTAATGAGCTGCAGTCTGCTAGACAACTCTCCACTCTTCAACTCCTCTCAGGTGTGCAAAATCTGTTATTCATTTTTTTTTTAGTTTTTTGCCAGGTTATTAAGTGTCTTTTGCTGGCGGCTTAAAAGATTTCGCTAAGGTCAGTTGAGTGGTGGAAAATGCTAGCCAATAGCCAAGTTAGCAATCGACAGAAAGGTCATAACAGCAATTGACGGAGTGCTGTGAAGAACCTTGCTATAGGGTCGAGACTCAGACTTTGAATGGGTGTAACCAGACGTCACGATTACCGATGTCTGCGGTAAATATATGGAGTACTCTCAGGGAACTTTATCTTTTTGTATGTTTTTGAACTTAACTTTAACTTTTAACTTATTTAACGACCGATGAGCATGTCAAGCTATGTGGGAAATGAGGTACCTCAACCTAAGTACAAAGCGGACATTTTTTCAAAGGGAAGTCTTTAGTGGTTAGCAAAAGATTACCTCCCTTCAACTTCAACTTCAGTCACGCACCTATCTAGATCTTTGGCAACCTGTCTAATTAGTAGCTGGCAAATGCATTCGATATCTGAGTGGCTGTATCTGTAGACCAAAACCACTTCCAGCCATTGTTCAATAGCTCGTTTGGTCAGCCATTAGAACACCTTTCAGCAATGCCATGCCTGAATGCCCAGCACCGTGCTTAAAGACCCTTTCTAGTGCAATCTTCAATCGGTTTTTTGTTTTATACATATATATGAGTTGCTTAACTCTATTTAATTTTGCTTAGTTTGAGTAGTAATTTCGCACTCAAATCAGAACGAAGCTAAAGCAAAACTAAAGGAAAAACCTTCAAATTATTGAGTTGAAATTTTTGAATGCTCGAAATAAGCCAAACAAGATTTGATGTAGAATTTTGAATAGGAAAATAAATAAAAGAGAAAAGAATAAGCAAAGAAAAATTTGGAAATCTTAGATTCATATAATTAAGTAATTATTTAAATTAATGATCTAAGTAAAATTAATGCTTTTAAATCAGATTTGATTTTACATGATTAATATTTAATTATCATAGTTAGACCTAATAAGTGCACAGTGGAATTTTAATGAATTGCTTTTTATATTTTTTTCACTTAGGTAAATAATCAATAAATTTTTAATCAGCTCTATTTAAATATTTTCTAATACAGTTACTCATTTTCTTCGAGTGTCTGCCCCGCATTCTTGGCCAGTTGAATTGCTGTGAAACATTGCAGCATCCACTGGCAAATGCCAGCTTATAAGTTAAGTCATTTTGCGGCTCACAACGACCACATCGGCTAATGCAACTGCAACTGCAATTGCAATCGCTAGTGTATAGTGTTCGGTTCAAAGTTATTTTGTACAAATAAATTGTTTATGCTTTTCGATTTTATTTTTGCCTCGGCCAGAGTACGTGCCGTGCCATGAGATGTTTACCTGTGCGAGGTGAGCCACCGGCTCTGACCAGTCCAAGTGCGACTCGAAGCCTGAATCTGAATCTATATAGAATGCTAAGGCCAGCTGCCTTCTGTGGCAGTTAGCGGGTGGATTATGGCAGTTAGGCAGAGCGATTATGGCCATACACGAGCATTCGACATGCTACAGTTTAGCCCACTCTGAGTCACATATATACAAGTATGCTATATCCATGGCGAACAGAAGATCAAGAGGAGTTCTGTGTTCTGTGTTCTGAGTTCTGAGTTATGACATCGTGTTCGGGTCGAGGTGGACTGGGCTGATTAGATTCAAACGAATCAAACAGATTCTGTCCGATTAAGCAATCGATCATTGTTGACATTTAAACAGATCGTGGGTGGATAAAGGCACGTCGGAATATTAATTTAATTTTATATATAATATAATGTTCTTTCAATTGGCTTCTCATTACCGCATTGCCAACTTTAATTATTCTGCGGTTTATTACATTCTTTGCTCCTTTTGTTAGGTGCTCAGTCATAAATTGCGAATTCTCTTTAAAATTATTTATTACCTTTGATTGATCACTTCAAAGGTTGATTGATACGATCAATTATCGTAAATAGTGTATAATTACCGACTATATTGTTAACTAGTTCGATCATAATAATCCTAGGAATTCTTGTAATTATCAAGTGTTGAAATCAGCTTAGCAGAAACTTTTTAACTAACAAGTTTTTTAGGGAGATTGAATTAATAATAAAATTATTTCGAAACCCGAATTTAATTCAACTATATTGCTAACAAGAATTTATATTCTTGTAATTATCAAGTGTTGAAATCAGCTCAGAGGAAAATAATTAAAGATATTTATTTCACAACCCGAATTTAATTCATGTAATAAATGTATATTGGAAACTGAGATTAAATATCAAAAGTAATAAATCCCATGCCTACAAATTTTTTCCTGAATTATTTTTCAACAAAAAACATATAAAGAAACAATAAAATAAATAAATAAATTATTTAATTCATCTTTAAGCTTCGCATAATTTGCAAGCTTTAAGTTACTAAATATCTTTGCTATTATTTTTTGCTCAAACAATCTCAGAAATCTTCTTCTTTGAATATCATTATGATCTTCTTCAAACAGGGTAAAAAGTGATGTCAGACTCTATCTTCCATCAAGATTATCATAATCTTTAAGCCTCTTGCGATCACTCAACTCTGAAATGATCTCAGAAAAGTTCTTCTACTTTTATTTCAACGGCTTTAGGTGGTTGTAAAATAAATCCATCATTCGTATCTTTCACTAATAACTCATCGATTTTTAACGCACACCTTAGCTCTTTATAATTTTATTTTATTTTTATTTGAATTCTATCTGCAGTTTATGGACTAAATCTGCTTGTCATCGCGGCAATTATTCTATCAATCAGGCTTACAAGAGATCTGTCCGTCTATTTTCTCAACATCTGCACAATCATCAACGTCAGACGGTGAATTCTTGTTTGCACTTTGTCTGTATTCCACCTGTTAGCTCATTTGAATAAATTTGTAATTAATGCAGCTACCAGATTTTACTGATTTCTGTTTCACACCAGCAAATACACACATTCGATGATCATAATGCAGACGATGGATGGATGATCTTAGATCACACGAGAACCGCACTTTTGTCACTTTTCCACGCTTTTCGGATTCACTTTGTGGTCGCGATTTCTTGAGATACATCTTATATATACGAGTATATTTATATTGCAGGGCAACCGCGAATGTTTATGGATATGTGAATGTGAGCACTCGACATTCGATTGAGCTCACATGCTGTTTGCTGTTATGTTAATCAATGTTGATTGCAACTTTATTTTTCGCTTCCATTTTTTGTTCGCTTTTTAATTAAAAGTGCAAACTTCAAAATTAATTAAAGTGACTTTGGTTTGGTTTGCACATTGCAAGTTGAGCTTGTTGCACTATAATTACGATCGTCATAATTTGCATAAAAATTTCGTTTGGCAAGCATTTGTCGAGCATTTTTTTTCCCCCCGTCTTGTGGGAGGCTACATTGTTATTTATTTTGTATTTTTTGTTTTCGGGTTTCTTGTAATATTTCTTATTTGGACACGCACACACACAGCACTCAATCAATCATTCACTTTGGCAAACAGATAATTTTACGCTTTGGCAATAATTGCCCACAGTTTTTCCATATATTTCCCTCCCCGGCCAAAAGAAAAACTCACGCTGGACACTTGTAGATTTTCTTGTTGGTGGATGCTGAACGCGCTTTTTTGTGAGCCGCATCCGCGCGATCGGCTGCCAAAATAACGACTGACTGACACAACAACCTGAGCTGAAGAAGCCAAAAAACCGAATGCCGAAAAAGACCAAACCACTCCAAAGCTTCTCTTTGGATTCTTCTCAAAAAAAAGAGTGGAAAGACGAAGCTCAGCTTAGCTCAGTTCAGTTCAGCTCACCTCAGCTCGGCTTGGCTTTCGGTTTCGATTTGATTTCGCTTTCAAGCTCAGCCCACGGATCGAGTCTCAAATCGCCGGTCGGAACTCTCTTAAGCCCAACTCGACTTCTCTTCGACTGCAGTTTTGAGATACTCTTTCAGATACTTTTTCTGTAAGCCGATCGTTTGAAGTCATTGGTTCACTGTGTCGACTGTTTCGACTATTTTCCTTGCGTTTATTTATTTTTTTTTGGCTTTGGCCATTGTCGCCGGAGCCAATATTTTAATGGCTCTTGCAACGTGACGTTTAAGTTATGATGGGATCGTTTTGTATGACTTTTATGCCAGCTCCTAGGAGTGTGTGTGTGTTTGGAATGAAGCGTGCCCAGGGGCTGTAAAGAATGTTTTAAGGTTGGAGTTATGACAAAAAACAACCACACATAGAAAATTGTCGTTGCTGCTTGTTTAGTTTCTTTGTAAGCCTGGCTTTTTGCGTTTCGGGTTTGCTTGGGTTGAGGTTTCTGCAATTGGCTTATGGAAATTTCGCATATGTGGGTGACGACGACTGGCTTCCAAGTGGGTTAAGTGGAAGCAATGGATGAGTCATGGGACTATAGAAATAGGCAGAGCCTTACCAAAATTCCACAATAGCTTAGAGGAAGTGATTCTTGGGTTAGTTTATGGGATGGTATGAATATAGAAAATCAATGATATAAATTTGAATTAAATGGAATATTTTATAGAATATTATTTAAAGTAACTTTAAATCTGTTGCTTCATGAGATAAACCAATTTCCGAAAGTTTCCCATAACCAAACTCTAATTACAGTGGTTATTCACTTCCCCCATAGTTAATTTGGTTACCTTCGAGCGGGTCAATTAAGAGCAAGCCATTAATTAGTATTCTGATTGCATTCGCAGCCACTATTGACCTTCTCTGCGAATCCAATTCCAATCCCAATCCCCGTCAGCTATTAGATCATTTAGTGGTCTCCCTCAAACTCTTCAACTTCATGGGCTTGGACTCACGACATGCGGCAGGAAAAAAGAAATTCCACATACAAAAATATTGCCCAACATACTTTGCGGCATCCACATGTGCCGGGCTGCAATAAAAAAACAAAAGGAAAAAATAAATCCTGGCCATACTTTAGGCCACACTCCCACTCCCAGTCAGCTGTTGGGAGCCATGGAGCTTATGGCCCACACTCCATGTCCGCTGACAAGTGCGCTATAATTGGCCTGGCCTGAACGACTCCGTTGCCAATTGCAATTCCTGCAGAGAGACACTTTAAGAAAAACAAGCAAGTAGTTAAAGAAATTTAATATTCATATTTAATATCAAGAAAACTAGGATTAAAATATGATATATTAACTTTATCATATTAACATCGATTATAATTCTTTGGTATGCGAAATACATATTCATATATTTTTTATATTTTATGAATATTTCATATTTATGTTTATGTTGACTTTGAATCACACCAATATGATTGAGATCAATTTAGTAGCAAAAACGATTCGACATGTGTTTTTTAGTAACAATAAAGCCTTAATAAAGTTATGGTTTTTATTTTTCGCTATGTAACGAAATCCATACGCAGGTTTTATGGCCCAAGCGGGGCACAAGGTTAGTGGATTTGTGGACTTTCAGTGCGTTCGATTTCAATTTCGATTTCGTTTGGCAGTTTCTGTGTCGCGACTTTGTTTTGTTTTTGGCATCTGTGACTTCGGTTTTGGTTTTTTTTCTCTTGGTTTTGGTTTCGCACTGCTCTTTATGGCATTTTCGCAATTATGAATGGCCCGGGTCCGCATTCTAAATGTCAATGTTATTGCACCCGACCAGCTCCAATATCTTTTGCCCCTGTGCATCTATGCATTTGCGAGATATTTTTGTTTGCGTTGTTTTTTTTCCACATGTTTTGCTTCGATTTCCATTTTGCGGTATCCATGGCAAAAGAGGCGGTGGTTGACTCTAGCGAGTGTCTGTGGAAGTTGATCGCATGTGGAATTTCCGCTATTCACGACGACCCACCTTAAATTCACAGGCTCCGACTTCAATCCGACTTCGACTTTGATTCGGAATAAGAAAATATTTGAGCTTATATACGCTACCGAAAGGTATGGCTTTGTGTTAGAATTGGTTAGTGCTCTTGAAGGAAATTAGGATTCCAAAAGTAATAAGTGCAGAGATTTTTTCATTGATAAATTCTTGCCATTTGTTATAATATTCAAATTGTACAACATAATATTTGGTATTTATAAATTAGTGCTAAATGGGTTATTTATATTTGTATGCCATTAAAAAATACCTATGTATTTTCTCATAAGGTAAAGATAATACCATATAAAATAAATATATTGTGTTTCTATAATATTTATCTAAGCATAGAAGAAGTATTTTATTATACTCACATTTGATAAGAGTTATTACCATTTGTTTCTTTATTTGTAACTTTAAAATTTTCTTCATTAAATATCTATCATTAGTGATTTTTAAAACATATGTTTTTTAAGGGTATGTCAACCTTCGGGGCCAGCCTTCATTGCACCTAATGAAAAATTTCATGCACTTTGTGTTCGGGGGCCATAAATTTAACGTGGCTAGGCCCATTGTGCGTTGGCTGCCAGTGGGAAATCGAATCAATCATTTTGCACACACGAAAACGGAACAACTTCGATATAAATAATCAAAATAAATGCAATTATTTTCATCAGGTATGCGGAGTGGGGCTAGACAGAGTATTATGACAGCGTTAACAAAGCGCGGCGATATTAAAGTGTTTAATTAACACAGAAAGAGTTCAACAAACACACGAAAAGAGAGGCTCGACAAGTCGAAAATCGCTCATACGCTCCGTTGAACTTCAAGCGGCTAAAAACACGCACAGGGAAACTACAAAGTGAATAAGTTTGCGAGTCTGAGTCTCCGGGCAACGAATGAGTGTTGAATGTGAAGACTCAAGCTCCAAGGTACACTATACACACTGTACGTGTATACACTGTACCGTACCCAGCTCTTGATTAATTGTGCAATTGAAATTGAATTAAAAGCGTGTAAATAAGTCGAGCAGTGAGGAAGAAATCAAGAGAAATGTTCAAGGTGGAAGGGAGGCAAACTCGTCACCCGATATGCAAAGTGGGAAAAAGTGGGGAAATGTGGGGAAAAGTGGAAAACAGGTGAAGAGACGACCAGTTGGCCAGACGGGCACTCGGGTTAAATTGAATTTATGGTAAATGCAAATGAGCGGAAAACAGAAATACAAATTCAACATTGAATTGATTGGGGCGAGAGCGAGTGCGAGAGCGAGGAATATGCAAAAAAGGAACTTCAACACAAAAAGATACAGATACAAATTTACACATAATGCACGAGTGTGCGAAACACTGTAATACTCTGTAACTCTGCTAACATTGTGCACACGAGCGAATAGCTCCCTGGCGATTACGATTAAACACGCTTGTAAATACTGGATCGAAAAAAATGGTTAAAATTCAGAAAATAACAAAACAAGAAAAAGCCCGAGATACAGATATATGTACTCGGATATACATTCGAGTCAAGCTGCTACTGAATCGAGGTCGCAACGCAAGCGACCCAGGAAAATCTTAACCAACTTCCCCAGCCGGAGGACAAGCGGCAAGAGGAAGTGGAAAAGTTGTGGAAATGAAAATTGTAATGGATAGATTTAATGGGGCCACTCAATAAAAGAGTTTTCATAAGGCTTCCGTAGGGGTTTATTAATGGTTTTGTGATGGTAATGCTGGAAAAATTATTACGAGGATCTATAATCTTAAATGCGCGGATTAACAAATTCATTTTAAGTAATTAAAAAAAAAATCCTTTTAAAGATTATTTTAATTAATGCAGACATAAACGGAGTTAAATTTTCGTAAGATTAAATGTTGTCCAATAAAATGTTGAAAATGTAAAACTATTACAAGTAGGTATAAAAATTATTGAATTGCCCATCCAATTGATAACTTAACTTTGCAAGCCAAAAATTTTTTTAATACCTAATTGCTCGTTAAAAAACAAAGTACAATTCCAGTTTCTCGTCTGAACCAATTAAAAAACTGCTCGAAATTCCCCTCAAATTGAAGGGTATCGCTGGCGTGCGATAAATATTTTCCAGCATTTCGCGTTCAATTGAATTCGCTAGCTGTTCAACCGAGTGAGTAATGTCCAACGTTGACAACACCACCACCACCGACCACCGCGTGAGGAGGGGGCGGATAGAGTTGTAGCTACAGCATAGCTCGGCTCAATCTGCCTGTAAGTATATGACCTGGCATGTGCTCGGTTATAGCCAGGCAGTCATCCGTATCCGAGGCACACACACTCAGCACTCCTCAGCCCACGACCATATTGAACGAACGCACTTAAATACCCGCTCCCCTGGTTCCGCCTTCGACGCTCCGTTCTCCATTCTCCGGACTCCGATTCCAATTCCGGGCCTTACATTTTATACACAGGGAATAAAGTTATAAATATGGTTTAGCAATTGCAGATATATCTAAATTGTTTATAGCTAAGCACACATACATTTTTTCATAAAAAATATAATTGTATTTAGCCCATAAACTAATAAAAAAAGCTTACTTTTAATACTGAAAAATGTTTGAATACAAAAAATATTTATATGAGAATATAACTTTGGAAGCTGGCTTTTTATACTTAAATATTTTTGTTAATAAAATATATATTTATATAAGACTATCACTATTGAACCCAAATGACCATGAACTTTATTACACATATTAATTATATGTTTTGTTTGAGTATCTTTAACAATTCTATGTTGTATACAAAATATTAGAAACAAGTTTTTATGTTTGGTATTCTTTTTTGTATTATTTATGAAATACTTAAATATGTTGAAGTATTTCATTTTTATCTGTAGAAAATCGACTCTCCACCGCATTCGCATTAAGTGCTGCACGTTTCATACATGCCAATCGGGATTTTCTATATGTAGATAGATATATGTAAGTTCATGCACGGTTGTGTGTTCGCTTGGCTTTAGTTTGTGGTCAAACGAGTTTAAATTTATTTATGATTGGATTTGATTTTATTAAATAAAAACCAGCAACAAATAATGAGAAAAAAAATGAGAAACAAAAACCGAGGCAAAGCCAGCGGGCGGCAATCGTAATTGCTCCAGGAGTGCTGATCCATCGATGCGGGTGCGGGTGCGGGGGAGGGGGATGCTGGCTAATACAGTTGTTAGACAAAGAAACATTTATTTGGCGTTCGACTTCCGCATTCCGGCAACAACAACAGCAACAGAAAATTACAGAAACTAATGCAAAACGAAAATGTAACAAAAAACAAAAAAACGACTTACACACGAAAACACGAACATCTTGGAGGTCTCTCCACTCCACGAGATCTAATGGTTATATGGCTATAAAGGGGAAAGATGATGGCCAGAAGAGTCTTGGGATGCGAAAGTGCTCGATTCAAATGTCGATTGCTTTGGCTCTTATTTTCATTTGTTTTTGATTCAGTGGGCCATTTGCTGCGTAATACCTTTTGCCGTGTGACTCTGTAATTGCCCGCCCATCCAGCGACTTTCGCACTAGAGGTGGCAGCGTGAGTTGCTCGGAAATTCGGGGATTACCATGGATTTGAATTATTAAAATTAGGTAGGAATATTGGTCTATATTCAAAAAATTACTACCAAGTAGCTAGAGGCTTAAGAACGTCGTTAAACCACATAACTACATAACAATAAATCATAAAATAGATAAAAACTTTGTATATCAAAACGATTTGTAATGAATTTAAGTTGTTTATGGGGGAAGATAATTGCAGCGATAAAACCTTCTTTAACTGCTATTTTATTAATTTTTTTCTAATTGACACTTTTCTTAAAATCTTGTTTTTCTAGCTAATTTATGTTCTAAGCAGGTGACACTTTGAATAAAGCCTTAGTGCAGCTGCTTAATAAAACTGGTTGCCATAAAATTTTAGTATACACAGCATACAGCAGAGTGTGAAAGATATTTGAACTGGAGTGATTTGAATGGGTAATGCCATTGAATTAGAAATTCTGATGGCATGAGATTCATTAGAGAATCAAGGCACACATATGCTGCCAACTCCATTCATCTCACGGCACCATCTCGATTTCTGATCACCACTCAACGAGCTGGGCTCGCAATTTTGTCAGCGATTTGCACAACGTGCACATGCCTTTTGCTCGTATCTACTATAATTTAGCGCTTGCCTTCTTGGCAATACCGCTGTGCATTGTGTTGTACGGGTATATGTGTGGCTTCCAGTCCCAGTTTCGGCTTCAGCTTCGGTCCCAGTTCCAAAGACTCCTCCTCTGCCATCAGCTCCGACCCTCCCCATTTCGGCTTCTGCGCTTTGTTTGGCAATTACAAAATTTGTAATTTCAGGTGCGATGCGCCGCGGGAATCTTAAAAAAAAAAAAAACAAAAAAAAAAACGAAGTCGGTGCTGTCAAGACGCTTGCGCAAACAACAAAAAGTGAAATAAAACTTGTTAGAGCCCGGTCTGGGGTATCTATTTTGAATTTTTTTTTTATGGGGTTTCATTATATGGTAATCGAAGTAATCGTGCTAATCTTAACAAGAATGCCGCCGCCATGGCTCCGAGGCAAGAATGTCAAACAAACTCTCCTGCCACAAATTATTGCCCTCCAAAATTGGTCCGAAAAGTGACTCAAAAAAGATAAGTGTGCAAAAATGCTTTTTCAATTCAAATTTGGATTTTCTCTTTTTTTTTTTTGGTGGTCGGCACTCCTTGAATAAACAAAAATACCCAAAAGTTGTTCAATGCGGTAGCCATGTCACTTGAGGCCCTTTTGTTGGATATCTATTCCAATCTGCATACAATGCCCATTGAGATAGTCAGGTATTTATGATCCCCCGCGCTGTTTGGCTCACTTTTAATGACACCAAGATACTAAAAATATAAAAAAAGCATAAAAAAAACGTGATGTTGCGGTTTTAAAAAAGCCCAAAATCATCTTTTTCCCTCTGCAAATTATTGGGTAGCATTGAACTGTTTGAATTGGCGGCTTTTTAGCCATGATGAGCATGATGATGATGATGAGCTCTGTTTTGGTAGCCATGAAATTTGCATAGCAGCCTCCTCCAACCTCCTCCTCCCCTTCCCGTCTTCAATTGAAATCCACCGCTCAAAAGGTTAAACTTAAATGGCATTTGGATAATGCGATGACGCCACAAAAAAATTCAAGTCAAACAATTGAAATCATTCGGATACAAAACACAAGAAGTGGAATTGATTTCATCGACGTTGTCTTTTTTTTTGGGGGGATTCAACATTTAGCCCTGATTGATGGGGGCGTGATAAACTATTTTGCATTTAAAGGTGAGGTCTGACTTGATTTGATTTTGTATGGCTTTTTTCTTACTTATGGGAAGCGGCAAAAGGTGAAGATTCAGTGGAGGAAGAACTGCAACTATGGGTTAGGTTAAGACCTTTTATGGGTTAGCTTCCACGGTGACTACTATATATTTAAGTTAAGTGATTATTTTGAATTAGTATAGGAATTAGTTTTTTATATAGAAACACCTCATAAATGTAACCAGCTTAAATATATACTTATACTTATACTTATGCAAATATTTACCAACAATCTCTGCGATCTCCTGCCCTCATCCAATATCACTTACCCTCAATAAACAAATTAATTCACCTTCTGAACAATAATTAATTATTGTTTCTCTACCTTTCACTCGACTCCTCCCAGGTCTTTAATCTTTGTTTGGTCCAAGCCAAAAGCCAATCCCCTGATCGCCCACACAGTCGACGGCTCAGCTCCGAATCTTTAACCTTGCCACAAATTTGGCACATGCCACCCAGGCCATGATTACCCCTATATCATCATAAACAATCGGCCAGACGGCAGCATTTTGGGATTTTGATCAGGTTGGTTTTTGGTGGCAACACCCCCAGTAGATCTATATAGGCCTATCTATGAGTCAAGCCCCCTTCCCCACCCCCCTCAACCTCTTTAAGTAAGATTAATGAAAACACATGCAAAACAAATGCGAATGTGTGCGTGGCAGCAAATAAGGAGGGGAAGTGATACCAATCGAAAGTGCACTGAAAAAAGATTCTTTTGGGTAACAAAGTATGTAAAATGGTTCATTAAAACAAAAAATTATTAAAATTTAGAAATTAAAGGTACATTTTAACTTGGTTTGCTAATAAAGTCTGTAATTTAGATTCTGAACTTCAAAATTTAATCAAGAAATATTTATAGAGCCATATATTTTATTATTTTATTTTCTTAAATAAAAAAGGTGAAAAAATATTGAAATAATTTTTATTTGGCTATTTTTTCTCTGTGTGGAGTTGCAGCACGTAATTGAACAAGCTCGATTGTCGTCGGAGTCTTGAGACTTGTCGGTGATTACTCCAAGTCAAAGTCAAGATATGGAGCTGGGATCGGCGGAGGTGGAATCGGGGTAGCCAGAGTGGGGTATCCGGGGACAGTGTTTGCATTAAGATTAGCATAAATTCAAGCATGTCTCGGCGTGAATGTGTGAGAGGCAGACGCCGGCAGTAACTAATGAATACATTTGCATGGGCATGACTGTCTCTCAATGCTGTTGTGACCCCACTGGCCCCTCCTTCCCCCATGGGCATCTCTATCAATTGCTCTGGACAAGCCACAAGTACACATGGAACATTTTTGTTTTATTTCTAGAAAATTTTTTCTTAGATGAATATATAATTTGTGGTTAAGATATGACTTTTTGTTAAGTGTCTTATAGATCAGGAAAGCATAGAACTACTCAGCTGATCGGCAAAAACCTTTTGTTTCAGCAACATTTCCAGCTCAGAGTTGGGGCCACACTTTTCGATCAGCTTTACGGATCTTGTTACCATAGCACAACATACTCACAACTGAGATACATATATCTCAGCTCAGCTCCCAAAGCTAATTGTTTCGCATTCGCCTCGCTCAACGAGTCACGAACTGCCTGCATTCCACAGAGCAGATCGGATCGGAGTGGAGCTGAACAATTATAAGCAAATCAACGCAATGCTCCAAAAAATTGTTGTTTGGTCGTTGCACTCGGCAAAATGGCAACTCAGCTGAGTGCACTCGAAAAGTGCTTCCGTGTTGTGCCAAAAAACAAAAAAAAAAAAACAGCAGGAGTTGCGTTTGTTTGACACACGAAAAAGCAGACCGCGCATCCTTCGGCGCCATTAAGCTGACAAATTGTTATCGTGGTCGTCGCCGGGTCCCCAAGTCGTAAATTAAGACTCACTTGCTCAGCACAGATAGCAGGCATTCCCCACAGTACCGCCAACCCGGCTCTGGAGCCACCGATACCCAGACCGAGAGCCTTTCACCCACTTTCGGCCATCGAGGCAATGCATCATGCACTTGTCAGAAAGTGAAAAAAAGCAACAACATGGGGAAGAAAGGAATGCCAGAGGAATTATTGGATGCTCTTTCAAAATATATATTTTTTAAAAAATAATTAAAAAAAAAAATAATATAAGTTTCAAATAAAATTTAAATAAATATTTTATCTTTATTTTAAAAATAAATGTTTAATGTATATTAAATATCATTCAATTCACACCCAATCTTAAAAGAAGAAACAAGAAATATATTGATATCTTTTCGATATGACCAACTTCTTGAACAATCTAAATGACCCTTGGCAATGGTGGGGAAAAAAAAGAAAGAGAGAATGTGGTGTTGGGGGAGGAGAAAGCGACGGCTCTGCTCCACTTTTGGCCACGTTACGCAATCACCAAAGTCGCCGTCTTTTTTTCTCCAACAACTCCGTCGCCTGTCTGCATCACTGTTACAGTTACAAGACACTCGAACAATGCGCACAAACCAACAAAAAATACAACAACAAAAATAAAAATAAAGAAGCATGAGTCTGGGTTCCACAGTCCCAGACTGAGTGGTTCCCCCCCCTGCTGGCCATGTTCCCGCTCCTTAACTGGTTGACCCATGAGTGGACATCATCCCACGTTGTTGATTGGAGTTTCATTACCAACTCGGCGCTCGGGTGAAATGCGTCCGAGTGGTATAAATCAAACGGCCTGGGACAATACATCAAGTGGAGTAGATACACGGTAAAAAAAATATGGTAGTTGCAAACACTGAACAATTAAAGCATTTAAACAATTTGATTAGCAGAAACATGAATGAATCTTATAAAATAGGTAAAAAGAACTTACCTCATAATCAAGATTTCTAAATCAATTTTATCAAAGAAAATAATTAAAAAACTAGAATTTAATATTCCATTGTTTAGCTATATTTTTTTAAAATTTTTTAAATATATAATTTTTTTACATTCTTATAGAAAATACAAATTTCCATTAAAATTTTCGACTTAACTTTTTGGAATTCTTAGATCTTTAAAGATTTTTTTTATCGACTTAACTTTTTGGAATTCTTAGATCTTTAAAGATTTTTTTTATAAAATCCCTAAATATTTATAGGACTCCAAATTTTTCTTTAAGTCCTACAGACCATCCCCTCTCCCACCCCCCTGTTGCAGCATCTTAAATGCATTTCACTCTAATGTTTATTTTTTATTTTTTTTGGCTTGAGACAAATGCCACCGATATTGACATTTTCCGTTTCCATTTCTCGTCGTTGTTTTGAACTGATTTCAAATCTCCAAATTGACATGAGAAACTCTTTCATTTCGGGAGAAGGGCGCCAGTCTTTCTACATGTTTTTTTGGCCTCTTTCTCTCTTTCTTCCCGTCGAGTCTTCGCTTTGACATTTTGTAAATACTTCCGCGTGCTCTGATTGTTGTTGCCTTTTGTGTTATGTTGTTGTTGTTGTTGTTGTTGTCGTCTTTGTTGTTATTATTGTAATTGATGGTTTCATTTTGTGGATTGGCTCTGATTTCGGTGTGTGTATCTGTGTGTGCCTTGTGCTCATGTGTGTGTGTGTGTGTGGTTGCATTTAATGACGGTTATTTGTGGGTGATTGCGTTAGATGACAATCGCGTGAGTGGTTTTTGTTTTTGTACCCCAAGGCTTGCAGATTTTGTTGGATTTTAAAATATTCACACGAATGTATCAGCAACGATTTGAGGCAGGCAGGGCAATTCAAATCTGGGGTTCAAATTATTAAGTTGGGGCCACTGCCATTAAATCCGATGGTTCGTACCATCCGCCCAATCAATTTAATTACCAAAATATGGTGGGTCAACGTATTGTTGAAATATTTGGGTTATCCCTTAAGGATAGATGGAGGTAAAATTGGGTTTATTATATTTGTATATATTAAAATGTATTAAATAAAAAAAAATCCTGAATAAGTAAAATTTGTATAATAAATTTGTATTTATTAGGGGGCATTAAAATAACAATTCCTAATTAAATGTATTTAAATATGTTCAAGTTATTCTATAATTGTTAAGATTTAAATATTTAAGTAGTTCTTTTAACTGATCTCAATGGTTTATTTAGGCAATATAAATAAATCGCATTTTTAATGACGTTTAATTAACTTCGTATTCTATTATAAAATTATTTTAT
>JAJJHY010003831.1:6067907-6081436 GCA_021224005.1 Drosophila setifemur | reverse complement strand
TATTATTATTCTATTTCTTGAAAATTTATAAGCTTCTAATACTATTTTATTTAAATATGGGATATTTGAAAAATATATATTCATAGGAATATTAAAAAATTTATAATTAATTAGCATGAATACATTAACTACTATTTGATTTCAATAACCTGCCTCAATATAATTTTAGATGGATCATAATTTACCTTGGGGTTATAAAATCCGCCCTCGACCGACTCCAGCACGCATCGAATTACCTGGCGCCTGTTCATTCACCCAACAGCCATCCATCTCTTTAGCAATCTATCTATCCATCTTAACAACCTACGACAAGAGTAATTACATTAATCCACCGGCACGCGCCGTTTGCCCGACACCCGACAGCGTCATCGCTGTCATCGGTGGCTTCTGCTTCAGTTTCTGGTTCGGCTCCGGCTCCGGCATCATCTTTTTCTTGGCACCTTGGAGTCGCTCTGAATTTTATTTTATATTTTTTTTTTTGTATGGGCCCCACCCCCTGCAGCGTCATGAATATCAAATAACCAATCAACGTATAACAAAGTTTTCGAACACTAATCCAAAGGCGAATCAATCAACGGGATGAGGACGAGAACGAGGACAAGGACGAACCCGAATCAATCAAACTTTTGTGTGCCCAACAATATTCGTTTACATACGCATAAAAAATGTAAAACTTTGCCAAACTCGAGCCACGTGCGAAATTCCAAAGCGACAAAGAGGTGACAAAAGTATTCATAACCCGTCCAAAGGGGTGTTTATACATATCTCACCCCTCGGCGAGGATATACTTTCCTGTAAATCGGGTGTCTGAGAATTGATTATCCTAAATGCAAATTGTAGACAAATTTAGTTCAGCGAAAGTCATTTGTCAAAGAGACATTCTGACAGCGTTTTTATACACTGCAAAGAAATCTAGTAAAATAAATGTTAATTTTGATAAGGTGAGTAAAAGGAAAAAGGAAAAACATAAAACAAGTATTTATTACTGATATATATTTAATTATTCAATTTATTATTTTAAAATATATACAAAAATAATATTTTAAAGAAGAATTTAAAAAATAATATTTTAAAATATATATTTTTAAATCTATTTATTTATCTGCATTCATTTTTTCCAGCCACCTTTACGGGTTCATCTCTTGCTAAATTATTTGCAGGCACTGTGTTCCTTTTTTTCTATATATCTGAATGATTAATTTGGTCGTGATTTTGGCGAGAGTCCAGAGGATTAGAGACTGGACACTGGCTACTCCCCTGTTTGCCCAACTGTTTAAGTTGTTGTGTCAACAGGAGCGGGAGCCGGGGTTCGAGGTGCCAGGAGGGAGGAGGGAAGAGACGACGCAATGTGCTGATAATTAATGATGGCAAACACACATGGACACGGACATGTGAAACCTGAACTGAACTGAACTGTCCACTGACCAAAAGGTATTAGCATGATAAATGAGCCACACCTCATCCCCAACTGGCCAACTGCACTGAAATCAGCTGGAATCACCGGGAATTATGTAATTGCGAACGCATTTCGGACCGATTATTCAGTGCCTTGTCAGGTTGCTGCGTTGCTGCCGAGAGATGATTTATGCTCCCAGCTTTAATCTGACCCGATTTAACGCCTCTCCTGGATATCCTTTCAGCAGATGCCCTGCCCCAAAGAAAACATCCTGCGGGTGTGGTTCTCTTCCTTTTTTTTGCTCAGCGTCTTCTTCTCGGACTTTTATTGGCCCCTTTCACACCTTAATGTGGTCGCATTTGTGCTGATGGCTCCTGTTGAGTGGATGAAGCGGTTCCCGAGGTCCTTCGAGTTTGTCTAAGCCAATTTGTTGATAGGACACCAGATGGGCGACAGATTGAAGAGAGCGTGATTCTCGAGTTTTTTTTTTCTTAAGGAGGGGCTAGGGAATTCAATGGAAAAGGTTAAAAGGAAAGCAAACATTTTATTTTCACCTTGGGAGATTGTATTTAAGTCACACATGTGACTTGACAATGAAGGAATAACTAAATTAACTATAAGAGATACTTTTTGATCCTGAAATTACTTTGAAAATTAAATAGTTTGGTAGTATATCAATTTAAACAATCAAGTAATGATTTCAAATATAGAATTAATTTAAAGTACATTTTATGAGAGCTCTAAAAAATAAAAACCCGATCAAAAATAAAATTCTAGAATCACTTTCCCTCACGATGCCATTTCTAGGCCCCAACTAATCGACTAAACCGGAGGGCTCTTCAAATATTCCGTAAACAGCTCACGTGTTGGAATGCCTCCGTCACTGATTGAATTACGGACAAGTTGGCATGTGCCATGGAAACTTTGAACCCACCTAACATCCACCCAACACCCCACCTCGAAGGGCGAACGGCTCCTCTTTCCCATCCCAACCTATCGATAACTTTTGAAACATGGCCATTTTAAAAGTTGCTGACAGATAGAGGGACACAAAGTCCCAGCAAATTGGCTAGCTCCCTGGGGAAGAGGCTTCGGGTGATTCTGTGGGCTGGACTGGTGCTGGTGGTGCTGGTAAGTGAAGCCTTTTAGCCTGCCACTCAATGGTATCTTTATTGATGGGTTCGCAAACGCCCAACCCACCTGTTGGTCCAATGATAACTGCGACGGCACAAACGAAAAAAAAGAAAAGGTTCAACTTGTGAAGGACCTTTTTGGCCAAGAGTTTTCCTTTTGCTCTGCGGATTGAGTAATGGCTCACGTACGCGCTTTGGCGTTTAACTTTTAATTGAATTCGATCGAATGCATGTGATAAAATTAATTGGCTACGGAGGAGTTTCACCAAACTGCTATATTACCCCAAAGTTTTGTACGCTATCCGCGACTGCACTAGGAGAAATTGTTAGCAGGAAATTAATATTTTAGATAGCAATTAATACATAGTTTTGGGATTTATTTAAATACATAACCAAACCTATTATAAATTAATTGTATATCATTTCCTTTCATACCTTTACACAATTAAATATTAATTTTTGGGTGTGTTTAATTTTGAGGGAATCATATTTATTGTGTACCATTTAATATTTATTTTTGGTGTTTATTTATTTTATATTTTTGTATTTTTTTTTATACCATGCATCTACACAATTAAACCTTTATTTTTGGATGTGTTTGAACCATTTTAACCTCGCCGTATAAATTTAGCAATTGTCAAGGATCCGGCACTTGACCGAAAGTTTATAATCGAGTTTGAGCGTAAAATTTGGCGCCGGCTAAATCTGAAACTTCAGATGAAAACTCAAACCCACTAACCGGGTAACAAGTTTGCATATGTTTTACCAAGTACCACAACGACGCTCTCTTTCAACCCCTTTAATTGATGCTGCCAATTTGCGAACGCATCGCGACGGCCCACAAAACTTTTCGAGTTAGTTGGCAACGGCATTTCATTAGCGGTTTGACTCTCAGCCCCACCGAAAAGTGGCTAACGAATATCTGGAATGTTGGCCAAAATGCGAAAGTGCGTGTGTGTGTGCGGGTGAGCGAGTTGATTGAACAAAGTGTGGGTAAAAGCCTTTCATCGGCCTTCAATGTAAGCCCGACCTTTCAAGGCTTTCACAGCTTTGTTTCTGCCAATCTGTGAGCCATAATTTGCTTCGGCTGTGTTATGATAAATTACCCACCGAAAACCACCAGAAAACAACAGAGCCACAACAGCCGCAAAGTATGCCATGGAAAAGACTGCCAACCGAAAGACTTCTAAAGAAAATGCGAACGGAAGGACGGAAGACAGGTAGCTGGGTAAAAGGAAAACTCCTAAGCAGGATGCGGGCAATTTGAGTATTTTCATAATTTCCGCAGCCCAAAACCCATAACCGAACTTCCTGCTAACCTGCTTATTTATGGTTTCATAAGCTGCCGACGAAAACAAATAAAAATCAAAATAAATATAAATACAAATAAGATGGGATATAAAAAGCAGGGATATAACACGAGATAAGGGAGAGAGAGTGGCCTTTCTGCATTGACATCATTATAATAAATTTAATATGCCGGGATTTTGGAGCTGATTTGGGTTGCGCTGAGCTCTTGCTAATTTCATCAAACATCAAAGGACCAGATGACGGAGGCTGTAATGTATGCAAATGCCAGGACCAGCATCCTGGCTTGGCTCCGATTATGTTGTAGAAATATTATCCTTTCTGGCTAAACCTCCGAAGGCCTCTGTTTGTGTAACTTTACACGATCTGCACCCGAAACACGACAAACACAAAAAATTTGCATAGTCAGGGGTGAGAGGGGCCGATGTAGGTACGAATGTTAATGATTTTCCAGCGACAAATGATTTCCTGCACCTTTTGCTATCAGTTGATTAATTATTGATTTCCAAATTTGATTAAGTGAATGTCGAAAGGAAAGGACTCAAAGCAAAAGCTGACGAAATCAGTTCAACTGGAACAAAGTTGATTAATCTGAAAGTGATCGGAGGACTAATACAAACAATATTCAATTGCGAAAATATAAATATACAAAAAATTGTAAATATCTCAAATTGAATTAATTATGTTTCTTAAAACATACTAACATTAACTATAATTTTCTTAATCAAAAACATGTTCCCAAAAAAATCCAATAATTGAAATAAAATATAATGCAAAAAATATAAACTAGCAAAAGTATTTATCTAAATAGCTATGAAAGTGACTAATATTTTTATAATTAGAATGAAATATATGGAATAAAATATTTAAAAAAAAATAAATACTTTATATAAAACAAAATTATGCATAAAGCATTGATATTCCCAAAAAAAATCAAATATTGGAATCAAATATAATGTACAAGATATATTATTAAAAGTATTTATCCAAAAACAGATATAGGATAAAAATGCACAAAATCATCTATTTAAATAAAATTTATTTTCCATTTATTTTCCTGTTTATGCCGCATAAATGGCGTGTCCAAAAAGCGGTCAATCTGGCACCACTCAAACCACTCAAAAATGAGCCACCAAATGGAAATAAGAAAGGCGTGTGTGTGGGTCACCGGCTAACAAAACTGAAAACGAATACGACTGCCGAACAAAAGGTAAATATGTAAAAAATTGCGCGCAGGCGCAGAAAATTTAATTAAATCGAGCACAGAACAGAGAAACGCAACCCTCGAAATCCGGGATTCAGGGGCCTCGACTCTGTTCGGCAGTCCGATTCTGACACGAGTCCATCAATTTCATTATGCACTCCACACAATCCACGCAATTAGATACAGTGCGAGCATTACCAGAAGCCGTACAGATCTTTGTTCTTTTTTGATAAATTCCATTTCAAAATATGCAAAATGTGGGAAGAGAATAAAGGGGAATTCGTTCGACCTGTCAGGATGACGGAGAGGGATAAATGTAAACCCATCACGCAGAACCCAGAGATTCAATTGAACAGATAAACTACCTGGGAGCAGAGAGTACTGGCAGATAAAATCTGTTCAATTTTCGAAAAATATCAATCAGACACTTGAGCCCAGCCAAGTGTAAAAGAAACCCAAATTTGAATATTAGAATATTTACCAGAGAAGTACAAGTCAATGCCCTGCATCCGGATTGTCCCATCAAGGTTCACATCGGGTCAGGACAACTCAATTGGAAAAATCCGAAGAATCTGAAACTCAATTTAAAGTTGAAGTGCTTCCAGTTGACTAACGCAACCTGAGAAAACTTAAGAAAATTATTAGGGAAATAGGTCAGCAAAGCGTTTTTTTGGGGGGTGAAGAAAATGCAAATGTGTGGCAAAAGCAGATTTTTCCCTTCGCCGCAAAATGAAATCAAGTGAAAGGAAAATGCATAAATAAACACAAAGAAAGTCTGTATCAGAAGCTCAATTGAAGCTGTCGGTTTTTCGGTTACCCTAATTGTTTGTCTGGGAAGAAAAAATATGAAAACTAGTTTTTTTAAGAAAATTTCTGTGGTCCGTTTTGTATCTGCCCAAAACAAACAACCCTCGAATTATTTAAGGAAGCTCAAACATGTTGGATTAGGATCTGCAACACTCAACATGTTGCGTTTGAAGGACAAGGACTGCAACACGTTTGAGTTGAAGATCAAGGGTAGATTTTTAAGGATATATAATCTACAACAAATGAGATCGAACTAACTAAATTGATTCTAATATTTTCTAGTAGTATTCAAAGTTTTTTAAAACTTGGGTCGGAATATAGAACATATTTTTTCAAAATTTACATAAATTTATTTTTTAAATATATAACTAATAATTAACTTTAATCAAATATGTTAAATATATTTAAATTATTCCTATCCATATATTTCAAGTGGAACTACTCCCAATTCAAACATGAATATATTTTTAATATACTCGTTGAAACAAGAAAATTTTAAAACGAAGATAACTTTAGTTGTAGAGTCAGCGTTTATTTTTTATAATTCGTAAAAATTTATTTTATAATTGTAGTTTTAATAATTATCTTTTATCAAATATGTTTAGTATTTTTAAATAATTCCGATCTATATATTTCAGGTGGCAATTCCAACAATAATATAATTTTAATGTATTCTACAAAAACAAGAAAAATTGTAAAACGAAAAAAACTAAAGTTGTAGAGTCACAGTTTATTTTTTAAAATCACCCGTAACCCCTTTTGCACCCTTCGGCCAACCCACGATTTGTCCAATTGTCAGCTCATAAAATATAGATCAGCCCCGAGAGCAAAATCAATATTGCCAGTTAGTTTATGAGACTGTGCAAAAATATGAGAGGCCCATTAAAAATAAATCAAATGTTAGGGTAGGAGGTAGGAGGATAGCACAACCCCTAAAACTTCGATCCGGTTCGGGACTAACCCAAACCTAACCCTTTGGTTAGGTAAAGGCACCGTCAACCAGTCAAGTGTGCAAAAATGCATTAAAACAAGCGCACGCGACTTGCGAAATATTTTTTAAAAAATATTTGCACTTCACTGAAGGGAGGGGAGGGGAGGGGATGGATTCTGTGATGTAGTGTGGCTTTTGTTTTTGCTTAAAACTCTTTTATTACCTCATATCGATGTCAGAGAGCAGAGCTGGCTGACTTTTTATGTTTTTCTGTTTGCATTTCCGGTCTGCACAACACAAAGGGGTTATAAACAATAGTTGCGAGGGAGGCTTGTTCTGAGATCTGCTCAGGAGTTCTGTATATTTATTGCAGCTGACCAAACACACCGGATAATCCGATCACTGATTAACTCTAATTGGCGTTTGATTTAGCCAGAGACTTAAGTGTCTAAACTGGATCTGGTCGCATAAATTTCACATTGGTTGGGGGCGTACTGTGTTTTCTTAGTGGGCGTTGTATCTGCTACTTGTTCTTTGCGTATCTGCAAACTCGGGAACCTGCTTTAACCCAGAGATGATAGCGTGATTTAAAAGAAAAATATTTTTATTAAATACAACAAGTTTATTTATGAGATTAAGGCTAAGCTAATTCCAAATTCTACATTTATTTGCGAACTCAAGAACCTGCTTAAGCCCAAAGAAAATATTGTGTCTTAAAAAAAATATTTATTCAAAACTACAAATTTAATTAAAAGATTAAGGCTTAAATAATTAAAAATAGTTTCTCGAATACGTAATTAATTTTTTTTAGAAGGTGACAAATAGGGGAATATATAATGATTATATTTTCAAAAAGCCAGAATAATAAAAAAAAAAAAATGTTATCCTAAATTATTCTTTCTACCGGAAATGTTTAGTAAAATAATACAACTTATTTGTTTTTCCATGATTTTACTATTATTTTAAATTATACAATTTTATTCAATCACGATCTCCTCAGCATGTAACATTGAATTTGAATTAGTTTAAAGTGTGCCGGGGTCAAAGTAGTGAGATATATCAAAACTGGCGACACTGGGGCGACTTCTAAGTTACAAAATCGGAATGAGGAGGAAAGGGTTGACATATGGAAAGGCCAATCAATCAATCTTAGTTCCTATTTTCTCTAGTTAACGTATTGCCATCAACAAAAACTTGGCAACTCTGCGAATAGTTTCCTTGGCTGTTTGTTTGGATTCGAGTTTCTGCAAGGTATTTGCATATCTGCGAATCGAGTTGATCAAAACTTGATTTGCAGTCTGCGATTAGCGACTCCGATTACATTTAAATGCTTGCCACCGGCTGCCGCAGATTTGATCGTGATTGATTGATCGTCTATTTGAGATCACCTCACCAGATGGCTAAGATGAGTTTGGGATGTGAATTGGATTGGGGTTTTTATTGCAAGTGTGCAATTGGGATACCAAGAGGTGTGGGCTTTGGCGGAGTAAGAATAGTGAGAAGAGGTAGTTAAAGATTAAGTGGGACACCCAATTAGAATAAGGAAACTGTCATTAGCATCTTGAAGAGAAGCTAGTTAGAAAAGATAGTTAACCGGTCTAAAGAAAATTCTGTTGTTGAAAGAAGTACTTGGTAAGAACCTTAAAAAAATATTCAGGGAAAAAAGAGTCATATAATTATTTACTTTCAAATTTATGGTTAATAAATAAAACAGCTTCCAGCATTATATTCAGAAGACAAAAAAGGGAAACATTTTCCCAGTGCGAAAAGTCAATCTATGATTTTCTTCAGCTGTTATTTTTGAACCTCATTTAATGACTCTTCCTCTCATCTCCTTCCCAAAAACCAAAAGTATCTCAGCATTAGCACTCATTTGCAGTACCTAATAAAACCACTCGCCTCGCTCTAATTGTGCGAATTCCCACAAATACTATTCCTTGCATCGGTTGGAAATTTCCTTTTATTTTCCCTCCACTTTTCTTTTCCTTGGCGTGTAGTTTTCCTTGGACAAAAGAACATTTTTTCCCAGCATCCCAGCGAAAGGGTTGCGTTGCACATAAACACACACACATTCGGTCAGACAATGCATGAAAGGGAAAATCTATTTTCCTCAGGCCGCTGAAGAAAAGCTAAGCAAACAAACAAGCCAAAAACAAAAAAATATATATAGAAATAAAAAAAACACACAACAAAAGTAGGGAAAACCCAAAAAGAAGAAAACTTTTCCCCTAGTTTCACTTTTCTGTTGCATCCTTCTCCTGCGGTGTGCAGCATTGTTCTTTCCTGAATTTCCGCCTCGGACCCAGGACTTTGGCCTGGTTTTGAAAAACTGGAGCTGGGGAAGAGAGAGGGAAAACAGCGTGAAATCAATTTGCGGCAGCTACTTTAGTGCAACAAGGAAGCAGTCGACACACTCCATTTCCATTCCACGCACTTGGCGATCGGAAATCGTTTGGCATTAATCGAACACGATTTGCCTATTAGCAATCAGCAAAAAAAAAACCTCAAGAGAAATATGGCAAAAAAAAGGAAATATAGTAATTTGAATATACGAATCTTGATTGCCCTTTTAATATTTTCAGAGTTGGTAAAATTGTAAAAATTCAAAGTGTTTCATTTATTAATTTCAAAATTATTATATTAAATAGAACATTTAATAAGAGCGTTCGGATGTAAATTAAAATTAACTGCTTTGCCTTTCATAAAATTTGAATGCCCCATTTTAGGGCATATAAAAAGAAAGTGGCCAAAAATACCAGAGAAAATTGTGTGTGCGATCTATCCATACAATTTAATTACCTCATCAGGGGCGACAGAAATTTGCATGCCACCCCCCGAAGTGCAATCATTCCCAATGCATCCATCCCCCTCACCCTCCGCAATATTCGCACATTTCTGCACTTTGGCACACATAAATGGCCCTGCTGTCCTGATGTCCTGATGTCCTTCTGCCCCTCGCCCTCCCATTTTTTTATGCTCCCTGAGGTCCATAAATTTTAATGGCAAAAAGCGCATTTCGGATCACTGGAAAAATGTGCTGGGGGGGGGGGGCGTGGCCTGATGTTTGTCACTTTAACGAGTGGGCATGCATAATTCGCATCCTAAATGGCTTCAAGGACATTTCCCCTCATAAATTTGCATTCGCTAACCGATACTCAATTTCATTTGAATTTGCATTTTGGATTTTGCATGGCGGGGTTGGGAAATTGTGGATTCGAAAATTATCTATGCGTGGTTTTTAAAAAAAGGTTACCAAATACGATTTCATTTAATTAAAACAGGTTTTTAAATGAGGCTTTTCCAAGCATCCAAGAAGATAAAATTAAAAATCTAAAAAATTCTCCCTTTTTTTATTCAATAAAAATTAAAGGTAAACTTTACTCAATTATAACGATTTTAGTTTTATTAACTTTAAATTTTATACTGTGCAATAAAGATTAAAATAACATTTTTGTCTTATGTTAAAACCATTCTTTAAGGTTTTATATAATTCCTTAATTCCTTCCTTGCTGTCCACTCTTCCATTATTTTTATGGCCCTATAAAAACTTCACCATAAATTGTCTTGTTTTGACAAAAGTTTAACAAAACTTCACCCACATCCAACAGCTGAACAATTGCAAAATTTTCCCCACTAGAGTGAAAACTGTCGTTTTTCTTGCATATACGATATGCGCTAATCGAGGAAACAATCAATACTCTTTCCGCAGTTTTTCCCACAATTTTTTCCTTGTTGGACGTGGAGAGGATTCTCGGAAAAACTGAGGATTCTCGGAAAAAACTGCAACTAGTTGCTCTGAAAGCCAGACAAATGCCATCATAGCCAGAAAATCCATATTTGGCGGAGTTGGGTCAGTTCGAAAAGAAAGGAAGAAAAGCGAGAGCGCTTACCCTGGCAAGTGAAGCCAATAAACAATGGGGCCACCCATAGCGGGTTCGAGGAAAAAATGGGGAAAATGGGGAAAAACTAAAAGGGAAGTACCCACAACAAATATTGAGGCGACGCGTCATTTTGTCGCGCGTTGGCGCCACTTTGTTTTATTTATGAATCCCGGGCAGACAGTCGGGCAGGGTCCAAACTCCACATTTCCCCCAAACTCAAGCTTTCCACCCGACTTTCCCCATTTTCCGCCCTCTCGCAACTAGTTATATTTGCTCAACTGATTTGGAGCACTCTAGGATGCTTCTACACATTACAGAAAAATTGATGAAAAATATAAAATTTATCAACATTTTAATTTAAGTTTAGTAATCATTTTAGTTAAGTAATTTAATATTTGGAAATTTTGAAATATATTTTTTCTTTGAATAACAATATTAACAAATAATTAAAAATACATTTAAATCCCTGTTTTTTCTGAGTGAGTGAGCTGGACTTTTATGGCTGCTCCTAGTTTTATTTTTGCATTTTTATTTGATATTCTTCATTTCCGTTGGATGTGGATTTGGGTCACCCGTATCTCTCAATCCAAACGTTTCGCAATCCACGCATTTCTCCACAGATATCCGCAGTTATGTGCTCTGTGCTTTCTTCTACGGGAAATTGAATTGTTTTCCTTTGACAGAACATTCAGTGGGTCTTCAGAATCGAGAACTTTGTCTTGTAAACAAGTTGTTCGAATTTAGATCGGAATGGGGACGGTCGGCTCCAGGAGGGTTAGGTGACACAATTCTACCAATGAAGTATTAATAAGATGGAACTTTTGCGTAACAATTGGCGCTGGTTTCTATTTTATTAGTCACATTTGACTTTTATCAGGATGACAAATAAAAAAAGTTCTGTGATTCATTGGGAATTCAATTTATTGGTGTATTTGTACCAATTATATAACACTTTCGTTTAGGGACCCAAATTTATTCCTTAAACTATCTCTTAAAGCTCGAGTTTTTGACCCATTTCCCATTTCTAGCTCCCTTAACCCTTTTTTTAGCCCCCATTTGAACCCCTTCAGAAAACGAGTTCAGCACGTGACAATGGACAGGAAACTCGACTTCCTTATTCGGTCCCCACTACCATTTCTTTTAACGAGGTCAACTATTTGGTTTTGCTCCAGTTGTCCCCCTATATAGTTTTTTTTTATATGTTTTCCATGTTCGTCAGCTAAAAAGCGGAACCCCACTTAGGTGTGCTCCCATTTGGCAGGTGTCTCACTGCTAATTGCTGTCATTTCGTGTGCAAATTGTGCGCAAATAATTGATGCCAACCTGGGGTATATTCCCCCTGCCCCTCATGGTCAAGGTATTCAGGTTCAGTCATCGCATTATTAATTTTTTTCAAGCTTTTCTATAGATTCCAGCTTTGAATGGCAACTGACAGCTGAGGCATTAATTAATTTAAAGTATGCTAGATTTATGGGATGTTTATTAAGATTAAATTATATAGATGAAACTATCTTAAAGATTATTTTAAGCCAACAAAATCCACTTATCAAATAATTATCAAATATTTACTTTTTACTATTTAAAATGTGTAATTTAATCGAGTGACTTTCAAATTATGAATAAGAACTAAACTAGAAAATTCAAGGAACTCACAAAAAATGTAATCGTCCTCCCCCGCAACAAAATGCAGTCACAACTTCATATCCTGGCACGCTTCAATTGGCAGGACACCACATGTCTAAGGATCCCGAATTCAAATACCCAGCAGAAGTGTCAAAATGAATGTTAGGAAAAAAATGCTCTTTATTTTCTTTTTTGTAAATGCTGTGCGTGCCGACAACTCAATTAAGGATAAGATAGGCGAGGATCCCGTCCGGTGATCCTTCCAGGATGCAACAATTAAAATCTCACCTCGCAGGCAAGTCGAGGGGTAAAAGTGTGTGCCCTTGAGGCCGCACTTAGTTACGCAACATTTGCGACGATCCTGCGATAAGGATATATGCGAGGGTCCTTCCAAAAACGTAGGCGCAGGCAGGCGTTTGACAATTTTTTATTATTTGTAAATTTAAATGCGTTTCCTTCGAAGTTCAGCTGTTCTTCTTGGATAACCCCGAACCGTCGACAGTTTGTTAATTATTTCCACCCCCGACTAAAAAGAAAGAAAAATAGGATCCCGAGTGCATTTCTTTAATTTCACGAGGTTTACATTAAGTTGTTGCCACATTTGTCTAGCGTTGAAAGGGCTCCAAGTGGCAGCTCATTAATCCTGCTGCCGCCTCATCCTTCGATGCCACTTGTGGCACGTGTGCTTGCGTCCAAAGGGGAAGGGGAATGTGTCCTTGTGCCGCGTGCTCATGTGTCCCTACATATTCTTAATTAGTTGCGCACTTGTAAGCAAATCGTTTAGCCAAGCAATTTGTTAACCTCATGGCAACTCCCATAATTTATTTTCTGTTACTATCGCAATGAATTCTGTTCTGCAATTTTCCCGCCCCACACAAGAATTATGGAGGCCACAAAGTTTTGCTTTCCCTTTTATTGGTTTAACGCAAACTTTGAATAATCGACAAGAAATTATCTTTACTTTCGCAGTTTCAGCCCTTTCCACCTGAGATACATCTAAACAAGGCATTGTTTTTGCTCGCTGGGAAGCGTAGAAGAGCAAATAGCCCAAAGCCAAATACAAAACTCAGGACCAATACAAATTCTAGCTATGGGACGAGGAATCTACAGAACCGAATCGATAAAAGATACATTTTTCCAATTAGGTAGAAGTACTAGACAAAAATGTTTAGTACGATTAAATCAAACATTCAATAAATAATAATACAATATATTAATATATATTATATAAATTGTAAATAAAGTT
>JAJJHY010003831.1:6043166-6067901 GCA_021224005.1 Drosophila setifemur | reverse complement strand
ATATTTTTCTAAAATATATACAAAAATATTAAACCAAGATTTTTTAAATAAATATATACACCTTCTTGCAACCATTGTGAAATGAACTTGCAACAGTTCCTAGAAAGAGCAATCCAAAGATCCTGGCTAAGCAAAGTTTCCATGGCCTGTGGTGCTTCCTACGAGCTCGAGTTACGCTCCGAGTAAAGGAAGCAAGTGCCTTCACTTCCTGTATCCTTTGGTATCCTTTCCTCCGGGCTTTCTCTCTCTTGGTCGCAATCCGGAAAGGAAAGCGCAAAAATTAAATTTAAGCTGATTTTAGATTTACAAACGTTCCAGCAAGCTGAAGATAAAGCTGGGAGCAGGGATTAACAGGCGCCTGGCGATGGTGGCGGAGAAAATCCATCTGACAGTCTTGTCCCGTCCAATTTGTCGCGTGTCCAACGAAATGCGGCGGGATTTTCACGTAGTTTTCCCGCAATTTTCATTTTCTCGTTCATTATTTTTTTTCTCATTTTTTTTTGCCACGCAAAAGTTTATAAATTTTTTTAATTAAAACTTTTTTGCTTGGCTAGGCTTGGCTTTTCCATTTCCAGGATGTGGGGACATCAAACCGATGACGTCGCCTGGCAACTTTTCCTTGGTAGTATTTTCTTGGCTGACTCAACGGTTTTGTTTTTTTTTTATCGCCCAAATATTGGCCATAATTAGGGCGATAAAAAAATGACAGTACAGAGCGATAATTATTGGCCCGCCTCTCCCAGCCTCGAAATATATTTCTGTTGGTACTATTAGAGTATCTTTCCTGGCGTCTTTTAATTTGCATTTTAATTTATCGCCGCCCATAACTTTTATCGGAGTCGTTGTCTTTGACTTTTCCTTCGCCTTTTTCCTTTGCCTCAAAGGCCGAAAGGTCAAACAGCTGTGGTCATCGGACTTCTTGGACGTCATTCGGTTGGCAATTGTCGAAGGCCAATTAGCAGGGAGGTCAAATGTAGGATAAGGGGTTAGGTTAGCAGGAACAGATGGGGGATTAGTGGGAACCATTAGAGAACAGGGACACATGGTGGAAGCAAAGGTATCTAAAAGGGACTTTAAGTTTTTTTTAATTGAAAAAATCGGAGTATAGGGACATAATAATACAAATTACTAGAAGATTTCATAACAAATGTTAACTGATCTAAAAGATAGTAATCCAAATGGATTACATTTTTCGCTGCCTCAACCAAAAGATACTTCCTAAACCCGCTTCCCTCTGTGTGTCTTCTAATGAACACATGTCAATTAAAGCCGCAGTCTCGTGTCTCGTGTCCATGGAATGATATATGTTCACCAGTCTCAGTCTCAGTCTTCGACGCGCACTCAGACTCCTTCTCCAAATTCAACTCCAGCTAAGACTTACACTGAACAAAAATATGCAATAAAAAGTGAATCAAAACGGTTTGATAAGTTTAAATGGACAATTTAAATTAAATCGGAAATAACTCTCTAATATGAGTAAGTTGTTAAAATACGTTAAATTCATTTATAGAATTTTTTAAATTAAATAAATAATATAAAATTGTAATAATATATAACTTTAAATTACTTTAATTTTTGTTTCTGCACCGCCAAAAGTCTTGCGTGCTGAGTTTCTGCTGCCTGTGTTACGTCTCCCCAAGTTACGCACATTTTCCATGGGCGGGGGTGTTAAAGGGGGTGCTCAAAATTGGGGAATGGGTGGTGGAGAGGGGGTGAAGAAAGACGGTAGACAGGCGACAGTTCGGACATGTTCGCCTCAAGCACCTCAAATAAAAAAAAAACGGAGCTGAAATGCAAGTGTCTCGCCTTACAGTCGCCCCCGCCACAGTTTCTTCCTCAAGTTTTTTCCCGGAGCCTGATTTATGTCGTCGAGTGTCGCGGGTGCTGCCCCGCAACCCCTTTTGTACACAGAACAAAATTTAAATCTTTAAAGTATTCAAAAGTTAAAATTTTACTACATTTATATTGTCATCGTGAAAATTTTATTCTTTTTTGTAACGTCCTTTTTTTGAAGTTGAAATAATACTAATAATCATATGAAATATTTTTGTAAAAACATTTTCTTTTAGTGTAGTCATCTGAGACTGCACTGGCTGCAGTTTGAGTGTTTGTTGTTATTTCCCCGCTGCGGTCAGTTGGCTGTCTTCTGACGATTGGCACTGAAGCGTAGCAGGCGATTTCCGCTTTAATGTAATTTTGACAACGCACACACGCAGTTTGTGGTGGAAGGAAAAGGGGGTAGGAGGAGGCAGGAGGGGGTAGGAGGCAGGAGGGGGGACGATTCCGTATCGTCGTTAAGGAAATGTCAAAATAAATCTTGCTCGAGTTTCGCGGGGCTGAAACCGTTACAGTAGCAACTGCGAATTCGATTTCGATTTGGGCTTTCGATTTCATTTTCATATCTGCCTGCGATACCCTTTCTCTAGGGGTGTACAGGGTATGTATTGCAGATGAAACTATGGGAAGATAAATATTAAGGAAGAATTTAACATTTTCTATAGCTCCAGAGATCGTAACTTCCCAAAGAATATAAAAGGAAAAAAATTAATTCCTTCGGAAAGCCAAAAACAATAAAAATAAAAAGTTATAAATAATTGTTTCTGAGTCAAAATAAAATAAGAAAATCTGATTCAAAAGTGCTTTCGATATGTAATCTCTTGCTTTTTGGAGAATGTGAAATTTCAAAATTAAATCTCTTCATTTTTGGAGGAAGTAAAATACAACTTTTTATTATCTGAACATAATAATAATTATAAATCAATATTCAGCTTTTTATTAAACTTGGACAAATAAACTAACTAAAACATTTTAAGTGTATCCAAGAGTCGCGTAACTGAATTATCATGACTTGGTCTCGTGATTTCAGTTCAGTTTTCCTTGCATCTCTGTTATCATGCGATTTGTTTTGCATGTTTTGATTTATCTGATTTACTGGATATTCGATTACCCGATAACTTGATTGCCGAAGCATTTACTAGTTGTCCAACCGCTTTCCAAACAATATATTTATTCCCCCCATTTTTGACTATCTCAATGCCCTGGGTCCCAAATCCATTTTATTTCCCATTCCGACGCCCTCGAGTCTGTCATCCTTATCACATCTTTTTTTTCTTTTTTTTTTGAGTGCCATTAAAGTTCTCGTTCTGTGACCCGCAGAATCGTAAACCCGGCTTGACTCATTGATGTATAGTACTGATGATGCATTTAAAATCCCAGATCTCCTCCCACACCCCACGATTTCTGGCATCGAAGAGAATCGGCATGAAATTCGTTTTCAAAGCGACATTTAATTTGTTCCATTCTCGAACAAGTTAAATAGTGGTTAGATGAGGAAAACAGGTTGAAAGGTTGTTTAATTGATTACATAAACACGGTGCGGTGATTGATGGAGCATTGAACCAAACAATGGCTCCTATTCATGGGGCGTGTCCGAGGGGCGGATTCAGCTGATTTACGATAAGAAAGTGGAGAACCTAAATGGAAGTAAATAAAAATGTGTTTATTTAGTCGGATTTAAGTTTATATCGAAGAAATAAAATGAAATCGAGCTGAGTTGACAGAATTGCGGCTTGGTCATTTATAGCTGGAAAAAAATTGTATATTGAGAAGCAAAAAAACTACTTTCTTTTAAATAAAACTCCTATGTACCCTGTTCTTAGAATTGAGAATTAATAATAAGAAAATACGATTAATATATTAATTTAATGTGTTACTTCCTCCTAGAAGATTTTGAAGTTGCCTATTTAATATTAATCAGTTTTAGTTTATACTAACTACCATTCTTATATACCTTCGACTTCCTAAAGTACTGGGCACAACTAAAATAATGAAATCACAAGAAATATAAATAACATAAAAAAAACACTGCAATAAAACGTGCGAACTTATAAGTGCAGTGAAAATCAAAAAGCAAGAGAGTCAGAGAAAAAGCCCGAGCGGGGGAGAATGCTCCAGATAATGTAGAGCCCAGCTCTATATATTGTTTTATATTATTCCGAGGGTTCCGATTCGACTCTTTGTTGCTGGTCAGTCGGAAAATCGAAGGCGTCGCGACGTGACTCCAAAACGAAAAGCGCTCTATATAAACAAATATCGAATCTATATAGAGAATTTTAATTATTTCGTATAAATATCTGCAAAATTATAGCTTAGACCAATTATGCATTATAAAATTATAAAGTGATTAAAAACGACTTAATAATCTTATTAACTTCTCAATTATAAATGCGTCTCTTATTAAATCGTAAAGAATCCAAAGAGATTAAATTGTAATGGTTTAATGTGCCATAAAAATGTCATAAAATCCCTTTGAATATTATCATTCAAACAAATGTACGTGCCTTATCAATTGTGTACTAATATATAAAAAGCTACAATATTAAACTGTTGCAGCATCTAAATGAGTTCCTACAGGACTCTGGTGGATCATGGCTCCCAGATATTTGTGGGTGGGAGTGAAAAGTCCCTGGCCACCTCATCGGCAGCGAGTTCCCCGAAGCCGCTGCATCGGATGATCAAATACTGGCGGAATAGCTCCGGAAAGATTCCGGGGCTGCGGAAAAGCGAGAGTTTTGCTGAGTATCGTCGCTATTCATCTAACTCTGCGACAGGGGGCGTGTCAGTTGGGGGTGGTAGCGCGGGTGCAAGATCTAGCACTTCCAGTGGAAAGTATCTGCAATATCAAAGGCTGGAAATGGAAAGCTGCGAGGATATCGACATGCTGGCAAAAACACGAAGGTGAGTGAAAAGTATTAATAATTAAGTAAGATTAATGTAAAATTGCTAACTAATAAGAAAACTACAGCGAAAAGAACATGATTTGTTAATCTTGCCGCCTTTTGTTTAATATGCTAATATATGCCCACATTCCTACCTACATACATATTTACCTGGAAATTCATTAAGTGGCATTCACTGTATCTCGCGGTTACTTTGAAGCTTGCCCCCATAAATGTGCGTGGCATGCAACAGTTGGTTATCTATTGTTTGGAACGCCCCCCGCAGCATTGCTTGGTGTGTGTGTGTGTTTTTTTTATCTAGCGGCTGCTGAGCGCTTATCAGCTGTTACCGTTATCAGACGCAACAAAAACTTTAACAGAAACCACAGCTGCGGTCGTCACAACAACAACACCGCTATGTGGATGATAGAGAGGAAGAGATGCGAACAAGTGCACGACGCCGTCGCAAAAGCCGACGACTGTGGAATGTGGATGCTATTCGCCAGAGAGCGTGGGATGCAGTGAGAGAGAGAGAGTGCTTATGTTGGGGCCCTCTCTCATGCTTGTACCATCTCTTTCGCCATGGCTTAACAGCTTGTCTTCCAGTTTCCACATGCAGTCCACAAGAAACGCGTGGTGGAGCTTGGAGTTTGTTGTACACTCAAAAAAGTAAATCAACTAGTAAAATGTTAATTTCTAAAATTCCTGAACTTTTCCTTTTACACTTTTGAAGCTTTTGTTTAAAGAGTGAACCAATTTTGGTTGCAAATTCTATTGACAAACTTATTGAATTCAATTGACAAACTATTGTCTATTATGATTAAAGAAAAATCTAAAGTAATTATATACGAAATGGGATTAACAAATATGAATCAATAGATATAGAGAAATAAATCAATTTCCCAGATTTGTTAAAGATTTTAAACCTTATTGGTGTTTGTTTTGCATTTATCTTCGTAACCCAATATATTTGAGGACTTAATCGTAATTCGCTCTGTGCACGAAAACAACTGTTTATGTTGTCATTCCAATAACAGAGAGGCGACGCGAGAGAGCCGAATGGGAAAGAGTGCCAGCATAATTTTGTGGATGCCGATTGTTTTTGTCTCGTGCCTGTGCATATTTGTTTGCATTTGCTTTTGGGTTTGCATTTGCATTTGTGTTTGTGTTTGCTTCCCATGCCGGTTGTTCAGTTTGTTTTCGTTATCTCTCTGTGGGAAAAACTGACAGCCCTCTGCATACTTTTGGGGTAGACTGTGCAAATATCGAACTTGCGACTGCAGCGCCGGCTCTTTTCAATTGAATTGTTTTCGGCCTGTTTACTCTGACCAATGCGGGTTAATGCCTCCCCCTACCCCTTGTTTCCCCCTCCCCCACGCTTTCACCATCTCTTTCTGTTTGCTTAAACTGCGCGCATTTGGAATGTTAATAAATGTAAATAAACAAGAATCGCGCCCCCACGAAAATAAAAACAACAGACTGCACTCCACCCACTCTCTGAAGAGTTCTCTATTCCTCCCTTTCTCATTCTCTCCCCACTGCAAATGCAACACAGCAGCGGGGGGAATTATAGGAGCATGAAGAATATGTTAAGGTATTTGAAAAATATTGCAAAAGCAAACTTATATTTTGGGGCTATTGGAAAAAAAACACTTAACAAAATGTATACATATGGATAGATGCACCCAAACGTAAATAACAAAATATACATACACAATTTATTTCAT
This sequence comes from Drosophila setifemur, assembly GCA_021224005.1. Classification (NCBI taxonomy): domain Eukaryota; kingdom Metazoa; phylum Arthropoda; class Insecta; order Diptera; family Drosophilidae; genus Drosophila; species Drosophila setifemur. The sequence continues at coordinate 6,061,456 of JAJJHY010003831.1, read as the reverse complement.
TAATATACTGAACGAACAAAATGTTTAAATTATTATCGCGATAAATAAAATGTTAGTGGTTTTAATTTTGATATTGTTTTGAATCCAACATAATTGCTAATATTTTGAACGGCCCTGTGCTCTGTTGTTCTCTTCCAAAAACACACACAAATTGAGAGAGACGGAGTCGAGAGAGAGAGCGAGAGTGCTGGAGCAAGTGGATTCCATTTAGTGTGGACACTGAAATCTGAGCTTCGTGCGCAACGCGATTGTTGTTGCCTTCCACTTTCTGTTGGGGGCATAGCGTTGGCAGCTCGTGCTTTGCGTTCATTTTCGTTTTGAAACTCGACTCGTGTGGCCACTAACGGTTCTTTTCCCGCCGGCTGGATCCTGGCTGCTGCCGACGTCGGGAGAGCGATTTTCCAACCCGTTCGTGTTTTGCCAGTGTCACGAATCCCCCCACGCCGAATGTTAACCGTTGCTTTCAATCCTGCCCATGTAAATAACATGAACAAAATAACAGTTAGCAGGTGAATGTTGTTGTTGTTGTTGTCGCGGTTAATGCGAAAGAGTGAGCGAGAAGGAAAATGTCACGCGTCTGCGTCGGGAAAATCAGAAATCGGAAATCGGAACAAGAATCGGCAATATATTTCGGTTTTCCGGTGCAGCAGCTGCCAATTGGCAGCAACAGTTGCAGGAAGCTGCAGTGCGAGCAGTGAAAAAATAATAATAACTAAAAGGTTAAACAAAACAGAAGAAGTTTAAGAAAAAAAATTCGTTGAACGAGTTTACGCAGATGTGAAAAATGCAAAGGTAATTTCAACAAAATATCAAAAAGCATTTGCCTGGCCTTATCAAAAAGTCGGACGCGAAGAAAAAAACAAAACAAAAGCCATGCTGAGATAATTTCTTTTCGAAAAACGCACAAATCAAAATCGCATTTGCTGGCCCTTATCAAAATAAATTCAGACGCGAAAGTGAAGGAGGTGCCAAAAATGCGAAATAAATAACGCAATGAAAAAAGAAAAGAAACCAAAAACATAAATAAGGCAGCCGCCAAAAATGCCGGCACGTACCTGAAAGTGAAACTACGCAAACAAATATAGTTGATAGAAATTGAAATTTAACGAGCCAAGAATTAAATAAAGCTGCGAAGAAAGTGTTGGAAATAAGTGAAAACGTTGAGTGTCAATTTTTTTGTGCAATTAAACAAAGGCAATTCAATTACGAATTTTGTACAAATGAGTGAATAAATAACATAACCACCAAAAAAAAAGGCAACCAACAAATGTCAAAGCTATAAAAAGAAACAGCAAATATCAGAAATATGTTGAAGAAAGAAATAACCAAAAAAGTGCCGTTTTGTGTGTGTGTGTGTGTGTGTGTGTCTCTCTCCTCCTCTCCCTCTCGCACTCTCTCTTTCTCCATCTCTTTGGAAATATTTTTTGCCGGTTTCTCGTATTTTGGAGTTCGATTAAAATGCGTCACGCATTATTATTACGTGTTTTTTTTTGGTTTTCGGTTACATATATTTATTTTATCTTCCTGTGATCGGTTTAAAAATGTTTTTTTTTTGTCTCTTTTATTTTTTGTGATTTATGGGCGGGATATGTGAGGTGATTGAAGTTATAAAGTTGAGGTGGTTCAACAAGTGGGAGCGGAAATTTTATTATACTTTGAAATTACCCTAAGAGGTTTTTTTGTTACTTTATAGAAGCCAATAAAATCAACAACAAATCCTAATATATTTTTTTTTTTTTTGGTAATATGAAAATTTGTCATCTATGAAACTTCTGAGGTTCACTTCTTTTAAAGAAATCTGATTCGTTCCCATGGAAATTCCTTATTTCAAAGAGTTACCAATTTAAGATTTCTTCAAGAGTTGGGTTATCCCTTTCGAACCAAAATATTTATAACCACATTCATATTCTGATTCATCCTCTTCTCGAAAAATCGCTTACTGCTGCTGCTCCTGGGATTTTCTCGTTTCCGTCTTGCAAAAAATGCAAATTAAAATTTACGCAGTTTTCCGCCTCTTTTTTCGGCCCTGTTCGTTTGTCCCGTTAAATGACAATGTTGGTTGGTGCTGCTGCTGCTGCTTCTCTTACCAATTTTTTATACCCCGCCTGCCTGTTATCAGGCTTGTTGTTGCTGCTGTTGTTTTCGTTTTTGTTGTTAATATGCATTGCTAGCGGCGCATAAAAAAAAAAATGTGCAAAAAAATCTGCGGAGCACGTGAATTTCTTTTTGGCTTTTGGAACGGGTTTGGCTTGGAATGATTTCAGTTGGTGCGCTGTGTGTGTTGTGCAGAGTGTTGTGTTGACTTTTCATTTTCGTTAAATTTTTTCTCGATTTTTGTCTTGCTGCAACTTGCAAAAATATTTATTGGCATGTGCGAGTGTGGTGTGGTGTTGTGTTGTGTTGTGTCGGTGTCTGTGTTTTTTTTTTAGCCACTGCTGTTTCGGTTGTTTCTGTTTTCACTACTTGGCCAGCTGCAGTTTCTGGAATTTCTGTTGGTTTTTTGGAAAAGCGGGGTAATACGAGATGTGGTGCATGCTATGTCATAAAAAACTTATATTTATGAATATTTGATAGTTCGGGTTCCGTATGGGGAGATTGGTGTTTTAGATTTATTTTTATATTTTTTTCACTTCGATCATAGATACAAATTTCTTACTAAATGTTAATAAAGTATATTTTTGATGGCATTTAATGTGGATTGATTTCATTAACAATTTGACTTTATACTTCAATTAAATTCACAATTTTTCTATAACAAAATGATTTTATTAACATTTAAATTTAGATAGTCAAAGCTTGTTTATCAAATAATAAACATTATAAGTTTAACAATGCAATATCAATTTAAATTAAAATGCTACGTTTTTAATATCTAAACTATTAATTGATTAGGATATATCGATTTTATTTTTATCAGATGCGAACTATATTTATTGGAGGTTTTCAGGGTATATGGGAATGTATCTGTAGGATACAAGTTTCGGGCAATCTGCACCCATTCTCAGCTCACCTGGTTGGCCTGTTCCACACCATTCCCCCACTCTACTGAGCCGCTTTCGTTTGTTTGCTTTTGCCTGTTGCATTTTTTGGGGGTCCAGGCTTTTTTTTTTGCTGCATTTTTTTTGATGAGGGCCGGGCCAAAAAGGTAAACGACAGCTCATCAAATATTCATGGCATTCGAGAAGAGATTCTCCGCTGCTCGAATCGGATGTTTGTACTTTGACAGATATACGTTTTTTTTTTTCCGGGGTTGAAGAGCGCTGTCCCATCGAATTTCTTTGGGATGCAAAGTAAACCTCAGCGATGCGGAATGTAAATGAACTCGAGAAGCAAATTGGCCTTGTCGCAGTGTGAAAATCGAGAAAATAAAGACAATAACAGAGAGCTGAGAAAAAACAATTCGCTGAAAACAGCTGCTTTTTGGGCACATCTCTTTGCTATCTGCTACTGATGCGGACTCGCATTCTTCTTCTCATTCTTCTCTTTGGACTCTGTTCCTCCGCCATCTCTTTCTCCGCTCCTGCTGTCCATTCATCGTTCTTGGCTGTCTGGCCCATCAATTGTCTTGTCGTCTCTTTCGCCTTACATCGCCCCCTCTCTTTCGGCCCCCTGACACTCGAGAGTTCAAGTTGAAGAGCAGCCAGCTCAAAAGCTTGGCTCAGAAAGGGACGGGGAGTGGATTGTGAAAGAGATGGGTAGAGGGCAAACCTTGCCGTGTCATTCGCCTGCATTGATTTTGGATTCCCACTTTTAATCCACAAGCTTTAAGAAAGCTGAGCTTGATGATTTGAGGCTAGCTTAAAGTTGGAAAATCCTTAAATTAATTAGTTTATAGTTAACATAATTTGTCCCTAATTCAGATGTATTAATGTACATATATCATGTTAAAATGGGATATTAAATCAAAACTTAACAAATATTTTACTAACCGTATTGGATATCAGTTATTCGAATAATAATACCCTTATCTTAGAATTAATAAATAAAATTAAAATAAATTTAGTAACACACAATGCACTGAGTATCTTATAGTCCAACATATGTATCTCTAGCATCGTTTCGCCTTTGTGGGCTGCTGCAAAATTTACCGTTTTGCCAATGCGTTTTTGTTGCTTATCTGCCCAGCCGCAGATCCCCTCCCTGTCGTTTTTCCTCTACGCCCCTTTTGTTGGAGGAAAAACACACGCGAATTTAATTTATGGGGCGTGTGCCGCCGCTTTTCCCATGACATGGCCCAGTGCCAAATGGCTGGGATAGCGATTGGAAATGCTAAATGAGGGGGGCGGAGAGTGGGGATTGGGGTGTGGCTGCTGCTATGTTTAATGTTTACTTTAATTGCCTTTGCCTCGATTTTTCTATATTTTTTCCTCCTGGTGGAGATTAGTTTGTTTACGACCTGTTTGCACCTGTGCCAAAAGAAAACTTAAAAACTAAGAAAAACGATGAAATTAATGTTTCTTTAAGATTTTTATTTGAAAATTATTACATGCGAAGGTCGTTGCGGATTTGGACTTTGAAGTTTTTCTTGTTTACCTAGTGTCAATGATGCAAATTGGGTATGCTTCCAGTTTGTTTATAGATATTGTGAAAATATGGTTGAGGTAACAAAATTTGAGTTGGTTTCAAGATTATAAAATTCCCATTGAATGAAACTAACACAGAAGCTTAGATAAAAATGCAGAGCAACAACTTAAATGAAGTAGACTTAATATCTATCCCATTAAATTAGGTAGTAAAACGAATGCTCCATTAATTGAAGAATTTTTTGCATGAAATTGATTGCATTGAACATATTTGTGAGCATTACATTAAGCCATAAGTTTATCTATTTGTGTAAAAGCGTAACACACATAAAACACATACACAGATATCCATTGAAAATTGAGCCATCTGCCAAAGTAGTTTCACCAAATACTTTCAGTATCTGCAACTGGTAAGCAACTACATCAATTTCCCATTAGAGCTCACTTACAAATAGAAATATCTTTCCCATTTTCCGTGTTCGACACAAAGTAACTCCCCAGCATATAAGCGGCAGGAGGAGGGTGAGTAGGAGTTGTCAAGGTTGCGCCCATCCAAAAAACTGATTAGTCGGCCAAATTGGCAGGCGATAAGATAAGATAACCGATACCAAAACCAGAAACAAAAACAGTTCGGAACAGAACAGAAGTCGCAATCAACTAGAATTCCTCTCACAGAAGTTGTTGCCCCACAAAAAAAAAAAAAAAAAACTAAAACAGAGTGAAACAGACGGGTACAAACCGGGGCAAGCTGAGCTGCCAACAGCTGTTGATGTTTGTTAGCCTGGCTACAACACATCCAAGCACAAAAAACACACACACACCAAAACCAAAAACGAAACCAAGCCGAAGCCGAGAGGAACAATTTGTTTACAGAATTTGTCAAGGCATAAATATTTGAACACGTGTAACTGCGTACCAAGAAACAAATTTTTCAGACCGATGTGCCTTGCACCCTCTTAACAGGGAAATAGGGAAATGTACACAAAGTGTGTTCTCTGATGCTGGGCACACGGAAGAAAACCCAACTTTGAACTTGCCAAAATGCGGGAGCGGGAAATGGTTGGATAACCGGATGTTGCCAAGGAGTCTGTTTCGGGTGTTTCCTGGGGCTTAGAAAATTAAAAAAAAAAAAAAAAATTATTCCGCTCGGGCTATCAAATATTCAGCGTCTGATAAGAAAATCCCCTCCCACGCAGGTTTGGTGAGGAAATAACGATTTCTTCTACTTGGTGACTCAATTGGTTGTTTGTTCTAGTGGCCCGCAGCACAAATATTGTATTTATGACGTATCGACACCAAGTTATAACCACAAAGTACTAACTGAAATCTGATTGCGAAATGTTGACGCAATTTTTGTGGCCCAGAGAACTAAAAAATAAAGAAAAAAGGGGGTTAGCGAATGTTTGAGTATGTCGAGCACTTGACACACTTATCTTTGACTAATTGAAGTGAGATTAAATTATATTAAAAGGAAAGGGAAAGCCAGTAAGGAAAATACCAAGAAAAAGGTAAATATTACCGGGTAAGGAAATGACTCAAACAAAGTATTGGAAAACCATTAAGAGTCAAGAAAATAATTTAAAATGAATCACAAGATATTCAGAATATTTATTTATTGCAAAAACTAGGTACTAGAAAAAAATAAATATTTGTAATGGATAAATATAGAGTTATACAAGAAAATTTTTTAATAGAATATCATAAACTTGAACAAATAATAAACAAAGCACAATAATGGACTAATAAACTATGCCCAACAAAACCCAAGATATATATAGTTAAAAACAAACAATTCTAACAAACACAGGAATCGGAAACATTAAAAATTCAATGTAGAAATTCGCCTAAGGAAATGGAAGATAAAAAATATTTGGAAACACACACTCTGGCCATAAATATTGATTTTTAGATATCTTTTTCTGTGAAACTTTTTCCATTGACTTGGCAAGTAATCGTCTCCTTGAGCCACATATCATTCTGCGTAAACAAGACTCCGACAATTTCAACTTCCAGCTTCATTAACCGCATCAAAATAAGACCGGGGCAAAACAAAAATCCGGGCAATTTCATTTGCAACTCGGATCACAACACATCAATAAAAGTGCCAAATAGAATCTGCAACAAATTTGCGCCAGTGAGGGGGGAGGCAATACAAAAATTATCATTGTTCGGAGACACGTTCTTCAGTCTTCTTAGTCTTCCCTGGAACTGCCATATTTTCACTTTGGAAATGCCACCCACTGTGGGGGGGTTTTGAGAATTGAATCAACTATAGTTATTAGCCCAGCAGCAGTTGAGCATCAACCCACACGATTCCATAAATTCACCCTCTTCCCCCCCTCCTCAGGCCAGCGATTCTGTTGACATTAATTTGTCCACAGGCAACCACAACAACAATTGAGCGAATGAAAATATTTTATAGATTTTTTTCTCTCTTCTTGTACAATTTTTATTCTATATGTATTTTTTTTTTTTTTTTTTGCATGACACCATAAAAGGCTGTCGTCGTCGTCAACTTGGGGGCGGTTGCTGCCTGAGCCTGATTTGAATAAATTATTCTGTATGCGTTCTATAATGCAGCACAGCGACAACAGCACCCCTCCGTCCCACTTAGTAAAAGAATTATATTTTTGCACTCGCTTTCGCAAATTGTTTACTATGCCACGTAATTGAATTTCATTTCGAGCCGAGTTTATTATGAATTTTGTTGTACCATTTGTAGCATTTTTGTATTATTTTCTTTTTATCATTCTCACCTGAGTGGTTTTTGTGTTTTGTTAGTTTCGCATGCGGAAATGACGAATTTGCAACAACGGAAGTTGCGTGTTGGGGCTAAAAGAGATGGCGGCATAAATTTTGATTGCTCTTAATGCGATTTAAGTCGAATGGAATTATATATATATATTATTTTACATTGGGTAATTGCATTTACAAAAGCCAGCGTGATATCTCCATCTCTATCTCGGCAAATGATTTGCCAAATGTTTGGGCCGAGAAGATTTAGAGATTTGCCAATTTGGGTCAACGCCATTGAAACGGCATTAGGGCACAAGTGAAGTAATCGCATCTGTTGGGTAATATCTGGTGTATTTAGCCTGAATCGAATCAATTATATGGGGCTAAAGGTTAAGTGCAAGTGATTTAAAATTCCCTTTGAGGATTCTCAACTGTCAGTTAACTGGAAGTTAAAGCGAAATCAATCCTCCTAGTTAAATGTGGGAGTTATGCATATTTACAGCGAAGAAAAAGATTTGTATAAATTATTTTATTTTGGAAGTTTTGATAATCGGCTTTCTAAAATAAGCTGGATATATATATGCAACTAATGTGTTATGTGCATGTATTATTTATGCACATAATAAATTCAAAATTGTTCAAGTATTTGTAAGCAAAATGTCATAATTTATTCAATTTCAATTGAAAGATTTATTGAAATTTAAACTGTGTTATTTGAGGCCATCAATAAATGTCGATTAATGAGAAATTAGCTGATTTTATCACATTTTGTTTGATTGTTTGTGGTAAATACACTTTCGTGCATCCAAAAAAGACACCATCAAAATGTATCTTTATCCCATCTAGATAGTAAAAGCTCATTTCCCCGCTCCCTTACGTTAATTTCCACTGACAGTTAACTAACTCATTGTATGGCCATCCTGAAAGTGGCTTACAGCAAGTACCCAGCTCATCCCCTTTCGACCATAACAGGCTCACTTCGCCGGAATTTGAGCTTGTCTACCGCCGACGACTAACCCTCTTATCACCAAGGAATTCCATTCACAACTCTCGTTATGTACGCACATTACCACTTGGGCGAGGTGCTCGGCCTTGGGTCTGACATGGGGATCCAGGGGAGCGACTCCCTGGGCTTTTGATGGCCAGATGCCTTCAGTCAATGCCGTAAATCATAAATCATCTCTCCTTGCTGCGGGGGCGGCACTTGGACACGTGCGCGCAGCCACATTACCTTTTGGGTTGGGCTTCGCTTACAAACCACCGAAACCTGAAGAAAATTCCACATTTCCCCCCTTCCCTACTCCGTACTCCATACTCCCCCATTTCCATTCCCATCCGTTCCTTCCGTTCTTACCCGCAATTCCGACCTAAGCCAATTGTCAGTGGGGCAGGTTCAAGACGAAGTTTTCTTTCCCGCTTTATGAGGGTATATTGAAGGTTCTTAGAAGAGAAGCGGGAACTCTGGAGGCGTGGGGCTTAAGTGACTGCCCTGGCAAGTGGTTTTCCCTTCAATTTTTTGCCACTTACAGAGGGAGAAATATTGGTGTTAATAACACAAAAATATTCTAATAATTTCATAAATAACAAAGTGATTTCAAAAATTAAAGTTTCTCAGTTTTATATAATTTGGTATGAAAATGATTATTTTGCATGATGATTGGCTCATTAAAATTATCTTAAATTACTCTTATTAATTGTCAAATTTTTGTTTAGTGTACATATGCGGGTTGTTTGTTCGGTGGTTCTTCACTTGTCTTTTCTCTTTTTTGCCTTCTTCATGTTGCACGCATTTTCACGCGCTTTTCCTCGCCTCGCTGGGCAGACTTTTCAGCTTTGGCATTACTTTTTAATAATGTGCACTCAACCCCCTCCAGAATGCCCATTTATTTGCCTTTGAGTGATTTTCTTTGTTTGTAGAGACACGATTTTTTTTTGTTTTTAACAGACTTTTACGACCATAAAGTCAGGAGCATAAACTTATTAAATTTCCATTCTTTTATTGCTGGCCACCTTAATGGCGGTGCATAAAAATTTCGGTTTCACAGCGATGGTAAAATATGTTCCGGAAAATTCATTATGGAAAATGCGTCTCAAGTGACCACAACCCGAAATTTAATTAATAATCGGTAAAAAAAAGGAGAAGCAATTAAAGGGAAAGAGAGATACATATGCGGCACATTGATTGCATTAAATTTAACCCAATCCCTCGTGTTTTTATTTTCCGTTGGCAGCAAAATGAAAAAATTGAAGTGAACCCAAGTGAAAAACTAAAAACATAAAACAAAAAGGGTAAAACCAAAACAAACACATAACCAAAAATACTTCAAAACCAAAAATACCAAACCAAAATCAAACCGACGTCAGTCAATCAAAACCATCAATCATGCTGAAGATACACATGCTGGAGCAGGTCGTCAACACGGAGAACGTTTGCGAGAATGCCCAGGAGCTATCACCAAAGCGGAAAGTGGCCCACGGCCAGGGAGTGGGCGGTGTGGGCGGTGGCAGCTCCTCCTCCAACGGTGGCACGCCCACCGTCTCGGCCACCTCATCGCCCCACCACCAGCCCACTCCCCCCCAGCGCCACATCCATGCGAGCGGAGGCAAGAGCATCAGCCAAGGATCATCGCCAGCCGGGTAGGTAAACAATTTAGCAAAGGGAGGGAGTCAGTCAGTCCAGCCTTCAGTCATTTTAAACTGAAGGAAATAATCTGGTCAATGTAATTGTATATCCAAGAAAGTGTATCTTATATCATGGAAAACATGACAATTGCTGATGTGAAAGTTTGTTTTTTGGTATGGTAAATTACCATTATTCTATTTCAACTTGTTTATATTAATTTCTAAAAGAATGACAAAATATTACACTTTTAAATTACAACTAGCGGCTTATAAAATATAAATTCCAATAAGTAATTTTGTTTGTTTAATAATAATTCTGTCAATAGAAAATAGTTTACTTTTAAAGCTATTACAATTTCCTCAAAACATGTTTTTTTTTTAAATCCAACAATGGACAAAAAATATATTCAAAACTTCCTCTTCAAATTAGCTTTCCCAATTTTCCTCTTGGCTTCTATCGTTGTTCGGCTAATTGAGGCAGCTGGATCCGTCCAAAGCTCTGTATCTTTGTATCTTTTGTGCAATCTGTCGAGTGATAGATGCGTTTTTGATGAGCGCTCCATTTAAGCTCCATTTTCCTCCTCGGGGGAGAGCACTCTCTATTTTTTATGCAATTTTCGTGTTGTCACATTCCTTGGCGCGGTTGACTGACGTTGTCATAATGGGTGCATGGCCATAGTTTTCTCCCCGCACAGCTTTTCCACCCTACTACCAACTCCAAGCCGTTGGCTAGTTAACAAATTTCACCGCAAATTCAGTTATTTTCTTTGTGTTTGCCTTGATGAGTTGTAGGTTTCAGCTGAGGTGTGGCTAAATGGAAAATGGTTAATGCATTGCGAGGCGTGAATTGGGTGGCCAATGGAGTGGGAAATTGCGCTACTGTGGGGAAAATGTGGGGGAAAATGGGAGTGCAAAAAAACCAAAGAATGCGGGGAGCTAGGGGAAAATGTGAAGTAAGTAAGCGATGTGCATACATTGGGGCTTATTATGAATTTAAAAGATTATTATAAATCAATTTTATAGATTGAATCTTTCGTTTTGAAAACATTTAACGCATATCTAAAATCTTATGAAAAGCTGATTATATCATAATAGTTTTTTTTTTCTCTTCTAGAAATAATAATTTTTATAAGCTGCTCAAGCTTTTGAAAAGGTTTTTTTTTTGCTAGTCACGAATTGCCAATCATGTTTTTTTCTTCAGCCTTATTTTGAACAATAACGACAGCCGCTTAATTTGAAAGATATCAAAATATTGTGTCACAATTATACATCTTTATTTTTATATTTGACGAGATCAATACTTCTAGTTAATTAACATACATGTGATGTTTAGAATTGAACATTTATTTTCTAAACGTCCAATTGCAATTGACAAGTTCATTATCACTGTCATTAGATACTTTACAACTTATTTGGATCATAACTTTTCAAAAGCAGTTTTCTTTTGTCGGTTCGATAAGTTTGTACAAGTTGAGGCGGTTGGAGAGATTTTGATTGACAATGTGCCATTGAATTTATTGTCCAGTCGGTTGCATAAGTTCTGGTTCTTCCACTTTCTATCTGTGTCTGCCACTCTCCGGTTTGTTTCCTTTTTGAATCGATTATTTGTACTTATTGTAAGTTGGCCACCCACTGCACTTATTTCTCGCTATCACTTCAATTGGTTTACATTTTCTTTTTCTCTAGCTTTATTGTTGGTCAGCCTTTTCCACGAAGTATTCAGCTTAGATACCACCTCATTTTCCACCCATTTCCTCCCCCCTTTTTCCTCATTTATCTCACATTTTCTTGGGCTCTGGCTGCATTGTTGTTTTGGCCATTCCTTTGTGGCTTGTTATTTTCGCATTAGAGTCTGGTAATTGATACCTTGCGGATGGTTATGGTTTTATGGTTGTGAGAGCGACACATCAAGGCAATAGAGCGGGTCTGGCTGCAAGGGAAAAATCTTGGCAAACAATGGTCTTGAGGTCTCGGCTAGGGGCGTGGCCGTGGGCACAGTTTTGTAAATAATTATTATCCACCAGCCGCATTGTCACATTGTCGGTAGATAGGAAAAAAACTGAAACAAAAAACAACAAAAAAAGGAAAAACCGAAACAGAAACAATTTTCGTTTTCATTTTTCTTGTCTCCTGAACTTGACAATCAAAAGGGATTTTCATTTCTTTTGTTTTCGGCTCCCTCAACCCACACACAAAATTTTTCTTTACATGCTACTCTTTTTTTTTAGGAGGGCTTTCCTCTGTTTAAAACATAATATTCAAAACATAAACACTTCCGTTGGCGCCCCAGTAAATACCCCTTTTTGTTTTTCCCCATAAGCAAACTTTTTTTGTGTACATTGGAACAAATTTTGAAATATTTAATTGCATATTTAAAATTTCAATATTGATTCAAAACAAAAATTATAAGAATGTTATTAGACCGTATTTATATTAACATTTTTAAATGCATACAAAAATATTTCAAAGCTATGAGTAAGATATTTTTAATAAGGAACTAGTTTATATTAAATTATTGAAGGGGTTTAAATAAAATTATAAGCAAAACAATGAAAACAAATTCAACCCATAAATGTTAAAAAATTGAAAATTTAAACATGTTATTTTGTTGATATTTTTCCAAGTGCTTTGCCTTTGACTTTGGCTATTTTTGACTTAATTACTCCAGGGGCTTATGGGCTTGACGTCGTCTCTCTGTCCCTTGTTGTATTATTTATGCCTAGCATTAGTCGGTATATTTCTCCAGGCCCCCCTTCCACTTTCCTCTGCCCCTTTTTCCCCTGTCTCTCCGACGATTTTTGATTTATCTCGGAGTTGTCTGGGCATCGTGTCTTCGGATGCTGCTCTCATTATGCCACCAAACTCCCAGATTCCATTTCCATCTTCATCTGCAGCATGGTGCTCATCTCCATTTCGTTTGGGGAGCTACAGCTAGTTGACCCCGAAACGCTCGTTCTTCTTCGTAGTCGGCCCGAAAAGGGGGCCAACGCAGTTAGCCCAGTTAAAAAAATAAAGAACAAAATCAACTTGGCCGACTGTCTGCCTGGCTGTCTGTCTCTCTGTCTGTCTGTCAGTCAACCAAATGCGACTCCAAATTGGAGTTGTTATGTTTCGGGTTCTGTTCTAGTCGGATTCGGGTTCTCTTCACCCATTTCAAAAGGCATTTTCAGGCTAATTTATATGCAAAGATTGCGCCAAATAACTGGACAAAGGCAGCACAAACAGCGGAAAAAAGTAACAACAACAATTATGTGGCCAGCAGCTGACCAGGGCAAACCATTTATCACTTTCCAATTTTTTCAACATTTTTGTCTGTTTTTTTGTATATATATTTTTGTGCGATTCGAATTTGGCGTTCGCGCTGTGTTGTTTGTCTTTAATTTGGAAATATAATTTGGCATGTCAGCAGCTTTAATATCGTGGCACGAGATGTTATCTGTCTTTTCTGGTGCCCCCTTCATGTTTTGGCTTCTTTTGTGGGTGGGTTTTTGGCCTAGACCCTCACAGTGGTATCTAGATATATTGAATATTGAAGAGAACAAAATTGTAACGTAGCTAAAATTACATTAAAAATTTATGATTGGGATTATTAAAGTTGGGCTTAAAATTGTAAATATTTCATATTTAAACTTAAATTGTATTGGGGTGGTTTTTTGTATTTAAATTTTAAATTTCATTTATCCCTTGGACCCCCTTTGAATATACGTTTCAACAACTTCAACATTTCGCTTCAACTCCACTTCCCAACTGGAATGCTAGAGCCAAGTTTAAAGCCAATTTAGGTCAGTGAATTGAAGGACTTGCAAAAGCATTCATCACCTGAAGTCAGAGTTGAATTGCAAAAATATACAAAAAATAGAGAAAAACAGAAAAAGAGCAGCAAAAGTAAAGGACTTGCACGTGACTTTTTCGCGACTTCACTTCACTTAGCTTAACCGGCCTATCCCCCGACTTTGCTTCGGACTCAAGTTTGTTATGCCAGAACATGCGGCCTGGAGCGAACCTTCGTCATGTACGTGATTTTCACCGAAAAGCGGACAATTGACTGCAAAAAATCATCAAAATACTGAGATCTTGATAGAGCAGCCCAGGGCAGCGGACCCCCGAGCAGAAATATCTAACGGATACCAAAAGAGAGAAATACAAAAAAAAAAAAGTAACTTGTCATTGGATGCCAAGTGCCTTCGACAATGCCAAGTTCACGATTGCCGATTTCATTGTGATTTACTCGATTTAAGCGATTTGAGAGATTCGAAGCTCGAAACAGGAAACTAGTTTCGGTCGGCAGAGATCAAGGGGAGCTTTGGATTGTTCAGGCCCATAATCGCTCTAAATTTTTTAATTTATTACCGCGCTCTGACAGCTGACACATGAGTGGGAGGAGAGTTCAAAAGATGCTGACAACAATTAAATTAATGTCAAGGCAGTGAACGCCCCAAGGAAAATCAATAAAAAATATACGAAATAAGAAAGAGGCGAAAGAATGAACAACCTGAGGGAGAAATGCACATAGAAAAAGATTTTCCTAACATTAGCTATATTTAACAAGCTATTTCTGGGGTTTACAAAAAAAATGAACAAATAGAAATAATATATTTTAATAAAAGTTTGATACTTTTGTTATCATTTATAATTTCCTTTTTTGGTAAAATATTAAGAAATCTCGTTTTGGGACATACATATATAATATTAGATTTCCTTTTTTATATTGATCAATAAATAGAGGAAAACGGTTTTTGCTTAAATTATGAATTTTTACCAATTGTATATTTTACCAAAAGGCTTCCGCAGTTGTTATTGCAAATTGATGAGACATTTATTTCAAATCTTTCTTAGAAGTATTCATTGTTAGAATATGTTGTTGGTTGAGATGAATATTTTTGGTTAGTGTAAGAAAGTTCTGAAGGAACTAGACGATGGGCCTCCGGTGATTTTCCATGCCAGCGAACCCGGCTGACTGACTTGGTCTGGGGTGTTTGCTTTGATGCCTCGACTAATTGGGCAAAACTTCTGGGCTACGTTCCATTTTGGGTGTGCGTAGCAAAAAAAAAAAAAGGTGAGATGTGTCTCCCTCTCCATCTACACTATACACCCATCTCTCTAACTCTTCGCAGTTTGACGCTAATTTATGCCCACAGATCCCAGACAAACTGATGTAACTTTTGTTTTCTATTTACCATCTTTACTCTCATACAAAAGTCACCTTTGTTTGTTTGGCACAAAGAAAAGAGTACACAAATTCAAACAGAAATCGCTTCTGTCGTTTGAGATGCCTGACTTATGACTTATGCATGAGATTTTTATGGTTTAGTTCGCTGGATATTTGGCACATCTATCCATCTCGAGGATTTGAGTGAAGCATCTGAAGCATCCGAAGCTTCATTTAGCTACTGTGGAGCATCTTTTGGGAAATTAACAAAATGGGAAACTTAATCAATGGCTATTGAATGTCAGAATAAATTAGTTTTAGAATTAAAGAATAAACGTAACATGTTTGTGAATTTTATGGACGCAACCAAGTCTTTTATAAATGATTTCCGCCTTTCTACCCCATGTTAGACAAATGTGGGTCTACGTTGTGCTTATAAAGGCAACATAGAAAATATGCACATAAATCCTGTTTCTTACTTCAAAAATTCATGGCCATTAAAAGCGTTATGACGTAAATATATCACATCGAGAAGTGCCTCGTGAAAATGCAACAAGAAGAAAAAATGTGTGAGAAGTCAGCCAAATCTGCCGCTCATGCAATTTCTCCTAATGAAGTGGAAAGCTACAAAAAAAAAAAAAAATACAGTGGAAAACATAACTGCCAACGGCAATTTGGTACTCATGCTGGCTTTTCGAATCTTGCATCTTGTGGATGGATGCAAACTGATGGATGCAAGTCAACGTCAGCGTCAGCGTCCACGTCCACGTCATCGGCTTGGCTCGGCTCGGCTCCTTCACTGGTAACCCAATTACAAGGCAGCATAAACAAATTTCCCCCCAACCTACGACTCCGGATTTTTCTTCCACTTACTATATACACATCTTGCGATATCTGTTTCCCGATTTAATGGAGCCTTTTCCATGCAGCTAGCAGACAAATTGCCAAGAAAAACACTTCGTACAACAAGTGTTGGCAATTCGGGTTTTCGAGATGGAGCTGAAGCTGAAATCTTTATGAATTATTAATTGGAAATTGTAAACGCAGACAAAAGGGGGCGAAAGTATGACAAAGTTATAAAAGTTAAAATCACTTGCTCAAAACTTTTACATTCTGCGGTGTCTTGGTTGGCACAGCTACAACAACTTTGTTGTTGATGGATGCAAATAGCAAATTGATGTGACAGACAATTTTCAGAAATGGGTGAAGTGGCGCCCTCCCCTCCCAAAAAAAAAAATAAAATTAAATAATAAACGACAACGAAAACTTTGAAAAGCTTCAAAAACTCAAGTGGGTGTTGTCATTGAACTGTGTGTTTTTGTTGCTTTTTTATGGTTTTTGTGGAGTGCAACACCCTAGACTGAGTAATGGAAAAGTTCTAGGGAGCGAAAAGTTGTTTTTTATTATTTTAAAATAAAACTGGGTAAAGCGAATATTTTTGGGAAGTTTTCGTGGACCCAAAGGGGTCGTATTTTATTAAACAGAAATGTGTTGATTATATAGTTTTGTCTTTTATATATATTTTATTATATACAATTGTTTAGTTACAAAACCAAGACAACAGCTGAAAGCAAAGAAATTAATATGTAGACCATTTCGTTGGCTAAAATTGATACTCGAAAAACTGTATTCCGCGGACAAGTTAATTACGCTTAGCCAACAAAAAAGTTGCAAACTTACAACTGCTGCTATTTATATATAAATGCTGCTTGTAAATGTATAGCCAAAAGATACTTGTAAAGATAGACAATGCATACATATCTCAGTCAGTGGGTCAACAAAGCAGCCGCCGACGCCACTTGGAGCGTTTTTGGCATGCTGCCTCATGGTTGCCATTGTTGTTGTTTCTTGGCAGCCGACCAAAAATAGTTGACTGGCAGTTGATTGAGCTACCTCCAAGATACAAGATACATCCATACGGCCTCAGCTCAGCTCAGCTCAGCTCCTCGGCTACTGGGCAAAAACACTCGCGGCCAATCGTTTAGGAACGCCCAACCGGTTTCACGCAGCATCAATGTGTGTGGCTAGTAAACGAGCGACAGTTAAATTGATTATCGAGCATTAGTTCAGGAATTAAAAATCGAGGGGAAAGGGGGTGATCGAACAAATCGGACAAAAGAAAGTCAGCTGCGGCCAAGTTCATTGTGCAGGTGTGGAATGGAAAAAAAGGGGGCGGTGAGGGGGCCAGATGAAGGTCATCGTATCACATCACATCGCATCGCATCGACACGATGGTAAATTATGCAATTTATTCGATGCGATTCGATTGATGGTAGATGATGGCCAAAGAAAGAAGAAGCCTTTCTATTGTATGTTGGAGTTGGTCAACCATCGATATGAAATACGTAACCCGGTGGATTTGATCTCAATTTGTCATAGAAATCAGGGGAAAGAAAATTATTGTTAATGGTTGATTAATGATTTGAATCGTGGATTTGTGAAAATCTTAAGAAATTTGAGGGTACTTAATTTAGATGGTTTTGTCTTTTGAAATATTTTTCTATCTCTATCCATTATAAATAATAATACAAATGATATTAAAAACTAATTTATCACTGAAATAAGAGTTATTAATAATTAAGCAACTAACAACTCCTTTAATTAAATTTGAAAGATATATTTATCGATCTCTAAACATCATGAATAATAATAAAATAAATATAGAAAACCATTAACTAATTCACCACTGAAATAATAGTGAGGAATATTAATGTAACTAACAATTATTCAATTCCGTTTATTTGTGTAACACTGATACTCAATATTCCATAAACAAATTTATTACTATTTTGTCAACTGCCTTTAATGGGACCCCTGCCCAATCGATACACCTCCAAACGTTTTCTTACCTGCCCAATTACCGATTCGTGCCCAGCCACAATTTACACCTCTTTTATGGCCAGCAGAGGAGGAGGAGCGCCCCCGAATAAAGGCAAAGGTGTTGGCTGATTTCTTGGCGTGCCACATGCAATTGCCAATTGGATGGAAAACAAACTTTCGTTTTCGAAGCCGAGCGAGAAATCAGCGCCAGCTTCAGCTCAAGATTCTTTTTGTGGGCACAATTAAAAGCTGACGACGACTGGGAGTTAAGTTAATTTTGGCCAAACTCTTGACTTCGAGACGCTTTTAATTGGGGAGTCTAATTAACGCTCAATTAAAATCGAAAAGTAATTCTGAATTCGATTCGATTCGTTTCCCCCTTTGCGTCGATGTTTGCAATTAAACGAAATATAAATGGGCTTTTAAATTCACTTTCGATT
>JAJJHY010003831.1:6026186-6043092 GCA_021224005.1 Drosophila setifemur | reverse complement strand
GGCTAATTACGTGTCTATAGCTGTCTCTTTCAATTTTCGTCTGGGGCAATTTTTGTGCTGCATTCATTTGTCGGCCATAAAAGTCGCCGTCAAACACCAAAAAGTCGCGCGTTCAAAGCTGTTTTACCATAATTTCAATTTTTATTTTTGCTCTGCCTTAACCCACCATTTTGCACCACCTTCTCCTCCTCAGCAATCCAATCTCTGCCTTCTCGAAGTTGGTTTCGCTCTAGAGGCATTCCACTTTGGCTACAGTCGCAATTCTTTAAATTGGATTTAGTGCAACTTAAACGGAATTATGTTCAAAATTAAAACCGATTTTCCATTATTTAATTTACAATGCAAAATAAAGTTTTCTCGAAAGCAGATCACTACGGAAAATATAAAAGGAATATATTGTATATTTGTCTGAATTCCCAAAATAGTTTACTGAGAAAATTGCATACATTGAAAATAATACAATAGTTGAATTGTTAAACGAGAAACACGCTTTAAAATTATTTAACGCAATATTTAAATCACAGATTTGTACACAAAAGATAAATTATTTTTCCCTATTTATGGTATCTCTCAATCATTTTTAATGCTAAGAAAATAATATAAAGTTTAATGAAATATACTTTAGCCATATTTAATGCAGCATTTAAATCACTGATTTTTTAAATAAAAACAAAAGTATTTATCCATATTTAATTCTTAGAAATTTGTAAAGCTAAGAAAATATTAATAGTTGCATTGTTTAAATATTCTATAGCAATATTTAATACATTTGAAATTTATTTATCCTTATTAATCGAATTTGTAAAATACAAAGACAACCAAATTAATAAAGACTTAAATTCAATTTAAAGAGTTAAGCCTGTACCGCATCTTAGTTTGAATCTTGATTTTCCAATGTGGTCAGATGGGCGGCCTGGCGGAGTGGGCGTGGTCCCTGATTGTTGAAAGCAACAAGTAAATCGTATGCGCATTACAGATGACGTCAATCTAAATACATATGAATAAATATACGAAGATATTGAAAATTCAAATTGAACGAGTGCCGAGGGAGCTTTTCTAGATTACCAATGAGGAAGTGTGAAGCACTCAGCGCTTTCCTTGGTGACTTTGAGCAAGAGCAAAAAAAGAAAGGGGAGTTGGTAGAAGCTGATTTGGGAGTTCGACACATCATTTCGTATGCTATTATTATATCGCCTGCGGTTGCATTTAAAATTCAAACGAGTCGCAGGAGGCGCCGAGAGCTCATCAGCAATTCAATTGCCTTGAACATATATTCCGAATGCAGCATCAGTGCGATTATCGACCTGGGCTTTTGTTTACCTTCGGGGACTCTGTCCTCCGTCCTCCGTCCTCCGTCCTCCGTCGTTCATTCTTTCGCCTCGGTTTGACTTTTCCGTTCTTATAAAGCATCTAAAGATCTTTAGGCAGATGCCGAGAAGTCATCTGTTTGAGCATCGAAATCTCTCTTGGGGTCGCCGCCTAATTGGGGCCTGTCGTACCCCCATCAGTATCCCAGCACCATTGTGATGATGTGAGAAATGAGTTTAAAGTTGTGCAACGACAACAATGTGGCCACAGAGACACTGCAGCCACTCCCAGCCTATAGAAGCTTTTCGGGTCTATAGTTTCTGTGACAATAAGGAACATAAAGTGGGAGAAGGCCTACAAAACTTTGAGAAGTGTTACAGACACTGGGAAACGTTTTTTTGTTTAAATAAGGCATTTATATATTTAATACGAAAAATATACTTTGTTGCAAGATATAAATATCCTGAATATTAAATTTGTATTTCAAAGAGTATGATTATTTTTTTTCTTATAATTCAATCATTAACATTCAACCTTGTTTAAGTTTTGATAGAAGTTTTAATCTACACAAAAATGATATGTTAATTAAAGACACCTTAGCAAAGTGATAACTACATTGAATGGCTATAAAATGGCACAATGCTGCTTTCTGTGAAAGAAACTTTGCCCCAATGTGGGCACAATGTATCTTACGAGGTCCCTTGCGTTTTTTCCAACCCACTGCCATATGTAGCTACGAAATTTGTTGAGCTTTCCTTCCCGTCGGTGCCGAAGTTATTACATAGATTTTGTAGCATTTTGTGCCCAAAATGTATGGCATCCAAGGAGATACATGATATAGACTTTTACCGACGACATATTTATGACTCTCCTGCCCTTACCCTTCGATTTTCCGCACTCTTTTCCCCACATTTTCCAGACCGCTTTCCGAACAAACTATTTATGAGGCGAACAAAGTTCTTGGTGGGAAAGAAACCTAAAGGGGGGGAGGGTGGCAGTAGAGGAAAGCCGAGGAGCAACTCCAAAAGTGCAACTATGAGATATTTTTTTGGCAGAGAACATAAAAAAAAAGGAAAACGGAGATTATTACATGATGGCAAAATATAATTTCCACACTAGGAAAAAACTTTGCAGTTGTCTGGCGGCCACGGCGGTTGCGGGAAAATGCCTCAAGAATTATGAAAAATGTGTTGCACAAAAAATGAAAAAAAAAACCAAAAATGGAGAGCAAAGTTTTGGCCAGAAGGGGAGCTGCATGAAAATGGCGTGCGGCACGAAAATGTGAACAACAAAAATGTGAAATGGAAAGCACAAAAAGGCGAAAATAAGCGAAAAATACTACAAAAAAAAAAAAAAATGAAGCTGCTGCCTCGGGTTAAATTTGGCAGGCGAGACAACACTGCAAATTGTCTGACCAATGGGTGTGGATTCAAGGGGGAGGGAGTGGAATTGGGGGGACTTTTTCAGAGTGCAATAAACGGAGAAGTATCTGAATGCCTGCCTGAATGTTGGGGCGAGCGCTTTTGGCAGGCACTGTTTTGTGTGCTCTCCATTCGGCATTGTTTACTCTTGCTTCTCTCTCCTGTTTTATAGTATTTTCCCTCTCCAAATAATTCCCTACTCCATTTTGCCTTTTTAGGCTTTTTTCCCTTTTTCATTTAAAGTTTTTGTATCCATTTCGAATGAAAACTTGAAAATTGTAAATGGTTTAACATTGGCGGGTATTCAGTAGTCAATGCATTCCTTGACCAACAGGGTTTATTTTCTAGTTTTATTTTATTTTTATTTATTGCTGTGCAAACAGAATAACTTTAATTGCTTCCCCTGCCCTGCCTGTTGAATTTTAATTTAAACAAAACACACAACATTTTTTTGTTCACATATTAGAGGCTATTAAGCGACAGGCCCGAACGGAATGCCCAGAACCCAATTTGGTTTGAAGTATTATTTATGCGCATTTTTATGCGAGTTTCGAGTTTTCGAATTTGTCAACTGCACTCGCATCAAAAATGCGTGTGTGCGATCCGAGACAATCGAAAATTGCATATTTCAATCGTATTTGCAATGCAATTTGTGCTGCTCCATAACAAACAAAAAAATAAGTTTTAACACCCAATCGATCGCAATGCCGAAGCAATTAAAAATCGTTGGCCAAACAACTCCCCATGGTGCTTTTTGGGGACACTGGCCATTGCCAGAAAATGGAGCTCAGGTGAAATATAAATGGTTTGGATCACGTGAGTCCAGAGGGAGAAAAGATAGATACATGATTGCCTTAGGTTTAATATTATTTGTTGGTCTAGCTTTTGTAATTGTTGCGGTTGTATTAAATTAAGCAGGATTAAATTTTTATAGCAATTTAAAGATACATTTTGTTTTCCAGTTAATTTTATATTCATTAATATATGTATTTCTGTACTGGTTTTTCCTTTCATAATATCTCATAACATTTAATTAACTCTCATTAGTTTGCGGACTCAAACATGTAGTCTTCATTAAACTTAATTATTTTCCATTTTTTATTTTTTTTGGTTGGTTTCGAGTTTTAACTTGGAGTTCTGCAGGTCCTGAAAGCTGGGGTGAATTATGGCTAATTTGCATTTACATTTGCCCCCGTTTGACAGGTTGGCAGTTGGCTCCCAGCGGATTTGAACCACCTCGAAAAGCCCCATGCCCCAACCACCACCACCACTCACTTCTCTTAATGTGACAGACGGGCAATTTTTGTCGGCTTATTTATTTCCAAAGTGGCTCCAAAGCTGGGCCAGCGGCGATTTTCGCACTGATTAATGGGCACGTGTTTCACATGGAGTCGTGTGTTGCCCCGTGTTGTCGTTGTCGTAGTCGAGTGAACCGATGCAGATTGAAGCTGGCCTCAGCTAGTTAATAACCGTCCATAAATACAGCGCTGGCAGTGCAAGTGTTTGCAAATTAGCGAGCAAATTGCATACGAATATTTTGGAAGGGGTGCCAGGTCTGACGAAAAATTGTGTTGTCCCGACTGGAGCTGCGATACATAAATTAGAGGGTGCATGCGAAAACGGCCATCGGATGAAATGAAGCCTAATGAAATGTTTTTTGGGGTCCCCATTTGTGGGCATTTTCAATTGGCTTTTTTAATAGGGTGCTAAGTGGCAGTGTGAATGGGCTTCATAAAGAGCACAGGGTCTGCTTGCAATGGGAACTGCTCAGATTTACACGGAATAATATAAATAAATAGTTACAAATACACAAATATCAGAAAATTTAATTTTCGTGAAACACTTCCATTCAACCGTGTAAATTCTTGATGCCAAAATTGGCGAGAAATTCATTTGGCCCCCGCATCATCATTATTGAGTGCAGTGAACCCCACTCGCATTCCCATTGTTTACAATCCCTGGCACAAACAAATTTTTGGAACAAATGTTTCTGTTAATTATATAAGCAATCCGACACACATATAAACAAACTCTTATACAATAACCTCATGGATAAATAAACATGGCAAAAATATTTGCCCGAAATGAAAAATGACATTTATGGTTGAGTAAATAAAACAAAAAAAAATATTTTTGGGCATGCAGAAACATGGCACAAATGTTCTGGTTATTTTTGTTGGTTTTCGGTCGGTCGTGCGGTCAGAAAGCCGAATAAATAAATTTAATTATATGCAAACTACAACACGCAATCAAGACTATCATAAAACTAATAAAAACAAAAAACCGTTTTGCTGGCCACAAGTTTTTAATCATTTAAACGATAAATCTTTAAACACAAAAACTTTGGGCATTGATCAGTTGGTGGATTGGGTTGGGTTGGGTTGGTAAGG
The DNA here is from genome assembly GCA_021224005.1 of Drosophila setifemur. Lineage (NCBI taxonomy): Eukaryota > Metazoa > Arthropoda > Insecta > Diptera > Drosophilidae > Drosophila > Drosophila setifemur. Next base: position 6,037,973 of record JAJJHY010003831.1, on the reverse strand, counting down.
TTGGTTAGGTTGGTCGTTCCCTGGGCTGGGATTATGCCAAAGACTGAAATTGAATTATGCCCAGACACACGCAGAGAGAGAAGTTGACTTTGGGTCCAAGGGGAAATTAAGTAGTCGAAGTGGACCAGACAAAGAATAAAATAGAAAATAAAAGGAGAGACCTGCATAATGGACTCGAAAAGAATAAAACGAAACAAGTTGGAGGAGGAGTTGTGGGATGTTTACTTAATGAGGCAGTTGCACAAAGCTTGGGAAAACTTAATTATCTTTGGGTACTTCATAAAGCTCTCTTTTATGGTGTAGGCATTTGTAATAAGTATGTGGAGTAATATTAAATAATTAAATACAATAAATGAAAATGTTATATATCAATAAATAAAGTTTAATTATTTTTGTATTCCATACCCATCGAAACAAAACAAAATACAACATTCCCCGACTATAATTAAGCAATATAAATTCATTAAGCACTATTTGTAAACATCACCCAACCCGCTGGGGTAAAAATAAAAACAATGCATACGAATCTCTCTCCCATTGTAAAACACTCTTTATTAGATTTTGACTATCATCAAAATTTAATTCGCATTATATAATGGTTTAATGGGAAACGGGAAAAGGTCGCAAACCGGCACGAAATCCAATGAAGATTACCTAGGCGGCAAATAAAAATAAAAGATGTAATTTGGCTAATTTAGTTAATATGAAAACCAAAACCAAAATGCAGCCAGCCGCATACGCAAAAGGGAAAAGACCTTAAAAGCGTGTAGTTTAATTTAATGCACTGACAACCGAAACAACAACAATTACAATTACTACAAAAAAAAAAATAAACAAAACAAAACATCGACTAGTAGCAAACAGCCCAAAACAAAAACTAAATGTGGCGCGTGAATAAATGTGGAAAATGTTGCAACATCTCGACCATTTTGGCTTATATGCGATATATGCGATGCAATCGCCACAAAATCGCTCAACCATTCAACGGGGCGGGGTAGGGGGGCGATTTGGGGAAAGGAATGTGATGTAGGGGGTACATTTAACTTATATCACCGACAACAAAACAAAAACTTGTTGCTGCTAATAAAGTTGTTGGTGGTTGGGGTTGGTAACAGCAACAAAGTGGCTCCAAAAATTGTTGCCAAAAATCAACTGAGCAGCCGAAAAGACAACAATAAGCCATTGCTTAATGCACGCAAAACAAAACAAAGCCAAGAAAAGAAACTATAAAATAAAACACAACCCGTAAAGAAAATCAAATTAATAGGCGTCTTTGACTGTTTCGTTGTTGGGGGTTTTGTTTTAGTTGCTCTTGGCCAACAATCGGAAGTGCAAAATTAAAGAGCAGAGGCGCATGGCTAAGAAGTGGCCGAAAGGCAGACAAACAGAGGAAGTTGAGAGCCGGAGCGGAAGTTTGGGGCTGGGGAGGAAGTCTGGTCTGAAGTTTGACCCGTAGCTTGAACCCTTAGAAGTTCACTTGGTAATTTGTGGAGTTCACAAAAAGCGTCCTCAATTGAAGCTTACCAATTGTCATCTATACCTATCGGATATCCCATAAACAATTCGTTTCCTTGCAGTTAAGAAGAGTTATCTATTTTTAAAAGGTTAAAAGGGTTAAGGGAAAGAGAAATGTGTATGGGGTTCAAGAAGATCTTTAAACCGGTAGTAAAATCCATTTTTGTAATATTTTTATTATTATTTATTTTTACCTTTAAACCGAATCTAACTCAATTCTATTTCTATTCTTATTTCCAGGTAAGATAGAGTTCATACAAATTCCCAAAGCTCCTAGATTGACCTTTAACTGTTGTTTGGCTTTCCACGCAGTGAGTGTTATAATGAGTAATACCCGAGAAATGCTTTTCCAGCGAAAAATCTATTATTTCCCATGGAACGAAAAATAACCAACTGTAACGACTTGTTTTTCGCCATCACACCCCTCCACAAAAGTCTACTCCCAACATGTAGGCATTCGAGAGACACTCTCAAATCACGGCGATGCTTCCGTAATTCAATAAATATTTTATTGTATTCAATATTTTTTATCGCTGATATGCAATGTTCAGTCAGCAGTAACATAGTATTTTGGGTTATGTTAGCTATGTGATGGGGCTTAGAAATTATATTACAAAAAGAAATTTGAACTTTAGGTGTAATATAATCAATGAGCGGAAAGTAAAATTAAAAGCTCGAAGGAGCAGTTGAGAAATTAGGATTTGGAAAAGGATATTGAGAAAAGGATATATAAACTATTTGAGAATCGCCGAGGAAGGCGTTAAGTATCTTTTTGCTTGAAAACTTTTGTAACAAAGATAGGTTTTAATTTATAACTTTCTAAAGAAGTACCTTTTGTGAGATATTAACTGCTTTGTAGTTTCCTGATATCTCATCCTAATACATCCCTCTAAAAAGTTTGTTTGTATGCTTACGATAGCAATAATCTTAACCCTAAAGATAGAGTATCTGTTAATCCGAAGCGCCATACTAAATAATGTTCGCCCGTTGGCATTTCGCTCTGTCTCGCATTCCTTCACACTTCTTCGAATATTATTTATGCTGTTGACAGGAGGAGGAAGCGATGGAGCGACGTCCAAAAACCGAAACATAAAACCGCCCACTGTCAAACGGCAGCATCCAGATAACGGGGCATTGTGCGAATTGCGAATTGCAAACTGCAAAACTGCCACAGGCACTGCCTTAGCTTAAGAGGGAGAGGGATGGAGAGGGAGATGGGAGATGCCCCCTCTACCCGATCAATCCCTCTTGCTCTGCGAATATGGCGAGCACTTTATTGATAAATGTGGTAATGTGGCAAAGATGCTGCGTGCCACAGATATGTGAATTTATGGAATGATATTGGGGGGCCACTAAAAGCAAAGGTGCCCGAGAGAGATGGCGAGAGGTGGGCAGAGAGAGAGACGGCCACATAGAGCAATTTCAAGTTGTTCGCACAAGTGTTGGCGTTCATTTTGTGGGTTTGACTGTCATACATGCCCCAACAAATAATGCAAACCAACAAAAAAATACCAAAAAAAAAAATAACACGTATACGAGGAACGATGAAAAAGTTTTCTGCCTTCGAAAGAGGCAAGAAAAAGATTCTCGATAAAACGTGAGAAACTTGTCGCCAACGAGCATTTTGATAAGGAGCAGAGAGGTTGGACCTGGAGTCATGTCTGGCAACTGGCAACTGGAATCGCAATATACATACTATATAATGTGAGAAGTATATTTTATCGCTTCCAGTGAACCCTTGCTTGGTCGGTCATGCATATTACTCCTCTCGACTGTTGCACTCCTCGCATATCCTCCCCACCATCATCAATTGCCTTCACAAAGGGCGATGTTTCATGGCCTCCAGAGACGAGAGTCCGTGTTCCTTGGGGCCTGATGATTGGCTGCAAATATGGGAATAAATCCGACAAAGTTCCGCGAACTGCTTACAAAAATAAGTACGAACTGAATGCTAATAAATTTATATGATTTCGTAATAAAAACGATTTTTTTTTAAAATTATGGCTGACATTAAAAAACAAAAATTCCTCTTTAATTCGTTAAAAATTGTTTTTAACATTCGATTTTCGAATAGGCCCATATTTTTATTGTAATAAAATAAAGATAAAAGAGAGTCCATTTAATCAATTGGAAATGCTATTTTACTAAGATAATATTATATACAGAATTAATTTCAATGTCGAATTAATTGTTCAATCAAATCTCTTAAAATCTTTTTTTTTCTATATTTAAGAACCTTTTTACACAAATTTGCGGCAGAAAAAATAATAATAGGGAAAAGTCTTTCATTCGTTTGTCATAATTGTACAAATTAAGAACCCATTAGGGAAATCATAATTTAGAAAAGAATTTTCTCTCAAGGAATTTGTAATCCAGTTTGCAAGAACTGCGTTTCTGCCCCCATCCATTTATCTTCACTTTTTTATCCTTTGCATCCTTTCTCCCTTGTAACCTTTCCCTTTTCTAATTACAATGCTGTGAGCCGAGTTAAATGAAATGGCCTGTTCCATATGCCCTGGAGGCGATAAATATTGCAATAAAATAAATTGAAGTATAATTAAAATGGGCGGACAACTGCTCCTGTTTATCCCTGGCCATTACTCCGCCACCGTTAGCGGACAGCCTCCCACGCTGGCCAGGATATTTCTGGCCGGACTAAAGGATGCGTAATAGCTGAGATGAGAAATGACCAGTCAAAATGAAATGACACGGCAGAAAGTCGCTGGAGAAAAAGAAACTGGAGACGTGGGAACTGACCCCCCCCCCGGGGGCCCAAGGAATAAGGAAAAGAAAAAATTCCCGACCTTGGTGAGCTTCTGGATCCTCGGCCTCATCTTGGGCACAGGTGCGCCCAAGGCAAAAGCTTTTCATGTTGTGGAGGCTGGCAAAAACATTTCCATAAATTTATCCCAAATTGAAGTCTATTTTTGGATCCAAGGAGAGGAGGAAACGAAATAAATAAAGAAAATGCTGTCCCTGGCTGAGCAAATAATATGAGTAATTTCCCCGAAGTAAACATGACAATCAAATTACAAGCAGAGCATACTTGAAACTCATTAACATTTAAAGCTAATTGGAGATAATTCAATCAATGTTCGCAAAGTGAAATGTAGGCTATAAACTGAAGTTTCATATATGGCAAAAGCAATATTAATTAGAAGTGACCAAGTGCCACTCGGGTGACACCTGAAGAGTCGCTTTTAATGGAACACTCCCATTCCCGAACGCCTTTTGTGGGCCACCCAAGTGGCAGCGTCATAAAACCGGCCACAAAAGGTGGCTTTAATAATGAGCCAAGGAGCAGAGCCATAAAACGTTAACTGAATGGTTTCTACTTAGTAAAAATGAGAGAGGACCGAAGTAACAATGTGGAAAAATATGCTATTGAAAATCTAGATAATATTCGAAATATGCAAATAATTTAATAGCCGCCTAAAAAAGAATGTTTTTGTTTTTTGCTCTAGAGAGCCATTAATCAAACAAAGGTTTTAAATTAATTCTGACTTTAATCTAGTGAAAATGATTGAGATTATTTATATAACAAACAGATTAAACATAATTAATGATTCTGCCAGTATCGCTCTTGTTTGTGTGTAGAGACAAAACATAAAAACAAAAAAAAATAGTAGTAGGCCTCATTCATTCGATGAAATTAATTAAAATATTTTTGTTTGCCATCAATTATTGCAATTTTCCTGCCGCTAACGAGCCAAAATGTCAGGCAATTAAAATTCAGCTTGTCCCTGTTACCAAACCAAAAAAGGTAGGGCGGGAGGCGGTAGACATTGGGCCAATGGGGGCGTGGCTAGCGTGTGTGGTCGCTATGTGGAATTCGCCAAAAAGGTGAGGGAATTTTAACACCTGACCCATGCATGAGTGGGGCAAATTAAAAACACATTTTGTGACACGTTCCTCAATGTGTTTCTGTTTCTGTTTCTGTAACCGTTTCGGTTTTCGTTTTTATCGAAAAATGGTTAGCACATGTCCTTTTGGTGGATGTCGAGGGTGTCAAGGATAATATGTCCTGGTTACGGCTCATTTGACAAAGGGAAAAATTAATTATCATAAAACAAAGAGTGGATGTGAATATTTAAGGTTTTGGAATTCTGATAAAACAACTACAATTATTTATTTGTATCTGTATTTTTTTTGTAAATAATTGTATATAAAATATGCAACCTTAAATATCGTTTGCATCGATTTTCAACAAGCTTTTCCCTTACAAAATATACCTTAGATAATTATCTGTCTCTGGGAAGCATCTTGAAGCATTTCCTGCTCCGCAAAAGTTTTCCATTTCGTCCAAGGAAATGCTCTTTCCCCTCCACCACCATCCTCACCACCTTGTCGTGAAAATATTGCTAATATAATTTCATTATTGGCTCTCCTTGCATTCGAAAGTCCAAGAGAATATTCGTCAACATTTCCAGAAGCAGAATTTCCCCAGCTCGAAATACATTTTGAAGGAGCTTTCTCCACTTGTGACTTTTGACTGTTGGATGTTGAATGTTGGATGATTGGACGGACGGATGGATGGATGGATGGATGGTTACTGCGAGAGCAGGGGGATGTGGAAAATTGCAGGAGGGTCTCATTCAGTTATATAAATAGCTTAAGCCCCGAAACTTTCTGGGGGAAAACTTTCAGCTATTTTGCATACAACTATGGGGACTGAAAAGCCAAAAACTGGCAGCAGCAGCAGCAGGCAGCAGGCAACTGCAGAGCAATTAAATTGAAAATGTCAATGGTTGGCGAGCCGGAGACGAAGCCGGACAGGAGCTCACTTAATTGAAAAAATTAACTCCGGACAGCGGGAGGACCCAACTGTTGGACAATAGTTACTGTACCGCAGAGTGAGGGGCATAGGAATGCCTTCAAATTGGCTTTAAAGGCGTGTGGCAGCAAATTTGCATGGCACTCACACAGGACACTCGAAAAGGTCACCTACAAAAAAAAATGTCCTGCTGTGCAGTGTCCACGTTGACTAAATAATGTACCCCCAGTGTGTAACTATCTGTCTATTTTTAAATACCCTAATTTAAGGGGGTGCTAACGAATTTAGCAGGAAATTAACAAAATCTTTGTGGTCCGACTTTTCTGGTTTTAAAGTTCTAAAATCAAAAGTCAAGTTAACAATATCATTTTCCTTTGTTTTTTATTAGATGCTTTGAATCCTTAGAGTACCCAAACTTCGTTGGTTCTTTAGAAAACTTTCCTTATCCACTTTGTCCAGCCTGTCTGCGTACTTGTAAGGGCTCTCTGCCCCCTCCACACTCCCCTTCTATCCATTCTTCGAATGGAAGAAGTGTTCAGAATACATTGTAGGGAGAATGCACTGTCCCCATGTGCATGTGAGAATGGGTTTTGCGTGTGTTCACTGTCTGCAATTTGCTCCGGGGCCCGCATGATGGAAGTCGCAAAGCTCTTTAACACAGGCTCTAAACTTCGGAATCCCATCGGCTCTTTAACCCCTCAACTCACCTCGACCTAACAAATCCAATCCCCTGCCCTGCCCTCCACTCCCCTAACCTTATTGGATTCTCATTTTTCAATGTTATCTGAGCGATGCGATCGAGAGTGGAATAAACCAGTTTATTCGAAATTCCACTCTCAATATGCAAATGTTGTGAGCAAATTAGTGTATTCCAAAATTCAAGACATTTGCCGAATGATTTTGTTGAAGTTTCTCTTGTGCATTCTCATTATGCAAGAACTCCGCCCAGCCTTTTTCTGAATTGTTGAGCCAACACAAAAAAAAGAAAACCTTCTCCGAGAGCAGGATTCGCCCACTCTATTTTCTTTGCTGCAGCCGCCACTCCGACAAAAAGATGCCAAGTCTACACTGTGTGCACTGAGAGAAAAGTAAATTCTCAAAGCGGATGCTTATGAACTCGGAGCAGCAGAAGAGCCTGCAAGTTGGTGGGGGGGAGGTTGTTGCTTAAATTTCATTAAACGAGGAAATTGTGGGGGTGGCTGGGAAATTCAGGGATGGAGGGAGTGTAATGAGAGTGGTGTGAACCTGTTCAAGTGCTTGCTTCTTGTTAAGGTACTGATATGGAAGATAATAATGGTATTATAACGAAGATTAAATACCCAGGCTGTAGATTAATGGTGCTAATAAACACAGAACAATTTGTACAAAGTTATTTTATTCTTAATGTTTCTAATGAAAATTAATAAGCACAAGGTTACAAGACTTTGAAAGTTTTTGAGTTTTGCAAATGTTGTTTAAATTGCAATCTTTTACAGCAAATAATAAAATTTTAATTAAAATCAATTTAAGTTAGCTTTGAAATAAATGTGTAAATATCATAGTTCATTTTAGAATTAATCGTTCTGTTTATTATTGGCTTATCTTGCTGTTGACAAAGAGACTCCGCTTCATGAAAAAGTTAGGATAAAAAGTGACTCAAATCTTCGGCAACATCCAACATCAGCAGTCAAGCTCTTTGAATGTGAAAAGCCAAGCACCTACCCCAATATATCCTGCCATTCTGCCAGAGAAACGCATTTATAACCTTCTCGCTGAGGGGACACGAAGCTCGCTCCTCGCCGGCAAAGTTGCTATAATATCCTTTACCCCCGCCCCCTCCCAAAGAGGAGCGAACAAAAAGCGCTGACTATTATATGGCAACAACAGCAATAGCAACAAATACGACGGCGGCGATGACGTTTTAATTATGTGTGCCTAGAGGAAAAGCGGTGTGTTGATTTCACTGGAGGAAGAGGGGGAGGGGGGGGGAGGAGGAAAAGCAGAAGGTTGAGGCGGAAAAGCCGGGACACTCGCGAGACAGTTTCAGCAGCATTTTACTTCAGCTCCTGAACTCGGAACGGGGCTCAACTGGGTTTGTTAATTTGCGAAACGGTGGGGTTGGGGCTTGGGCTTGGGGTTTAAGGTTGTGCTTGGGAAAACGAGGGAAAATAGGCGGTGGCCGGGGAATAAAAGTGAATTCAAAACGGAAACATTGCAAAAATGCGCCAATGCAGCAAATGCTCAACTTGTGAGGAGGGGTGGTGGTAAATCAAGATATTCAAGGGGTGGTGTCAGTCTAGAATTCAGATTTTCCTACACACAGCCAAATAACCTGTACATTTCTATACCTATAATAACGTAATAAACTTTACAAAAAGTGTACGTGCTGTTTTCAATTAAAATCGGCCTAGAGGTAACAGTAGAAATCTGATGGCTCTACCATTTTCAATTGCAAAAAAAAAAGGTTTTCTCATTTTTTTCCAAGCATTTAAAGCAAATTAACAAGCGTAACAAAAACATGCAGAACTACATACCAAACTTATTCTGCATGAATACAATCTCCCACATAAATGCAAATGTGTATATAAAGGAGGGAAAATAGCAGGGCACAATAAAATAATTACAATTTATTTAGAATAAATCCTATAACTTATAATTTTTATTTTTCATTAAACTGTTTTTGATGCTCTAGAAATATAATTTTAAAATATGAAGCTAAAACCCTTTATGAACAAAAATAAAATCAAATATATATCACAATACTGTATTATAAATTCCTTAAAAAAATTCCTTGTATGTTTTCGACAAATAGTTTTGCTTATGTAAATATAAATGTAATTAAATAGTTTTCAAGCTTTAAACTTTAATAAATATATATATCTCAATGCTAAAACATTTAGCGCTTAACTTACCAATAATAATTTTTTAAACTCTTCTTAAAAAGTGTTTAGCCAATATAAATTGCTTTTGAAAACATGTCCCACGACTATTATTATGTTGACCTCATCTGTAGAAACACGCATCTACAATCAGCAGTGGAAATGCTTCCAAAGGGTGTCGTTGTCGCTCTCGTTTTGTGGCTGTTTCTCTTTCTCCCCTTGAGTGGCCTTTGGGAGGGAAGGGGAGGAGAGGAGAGGTTGGGGGGAGCCGAGGGAGGAGCGAAAAGGGATTGGAGAAAGAGGGTGGTAGACGATGGCCTTCCCCAAGCGATTCCCATTCGAGCGAGGCCTCCCCAACATGGGTTAATGTACTTTGCTACAGCGGCGTCTGCTTGACTGACAGCCTCCCTTAACAGCCTCTCCACCACCCCCCAAAACCACCCACTTTCCACCCCCATTCGCTTCCCCAGACATGCCCCACACAAACAGAACGTCTAACTGGCATGGTAAAAAAAATATATATACATATATATACAGAGCCGTTGAACACTTCTCTAACATTTAATTTCGTTCTGTAATTGCGGAAATTTTCATTGAAATGAATTAGCTTTTTTCGCTCTTTTTCCTGGGAATTTGTGTGAACCAAAAATTTATTTTCCTTTTTTTTGTGGGGGGGCGAGCGAATTTAGTCAGTCATGGGTTAACGTCTGATATCAATGTCATGGTCAAAGTGGGGTTGGGATACCAGAACAATGAATATGTGATGGCGACGAGGGGAATTTTTAATGGGGAGAAAGTCATGAATTTGTGTTTGCTATTTTAAAATTTACATATATATTTTGGAAGGGGCTTAGCTTTATTAAAAACCACTTCAAGACTAATTAAAATTTAGTTAAGCAGACCAGTAAAACTTTTAAATATTAATACTATAACACACAATATTCACTATTTCAGACTTTATTAAAAAAAAGGTGCAGCTAACATTGGTAAACCCCTTAGAATAATTTCACCCGATTGTTATCCAAACCAGAGCTACCACCTCCTTCACAACCATATAATGTTTATTCGTAATTATTATGCAGATATATCGGTCTGAACCCGCCAGAAATTTATAGTTTATTTTGTTACATTTTCTATGGTTTGTTTCTGGCAATTGCCGAACATTAAAATGCATAAATTTATGTAAATTTTTGATTAGAACTTCCCATTTTCCCTAGAAAAAAAGTACAAATCAAACTTTACCAATTGAGCGTACAAATCATAATGGTCGAAAAAGAGACCCAAAAAAATGTTACCCGAAATTATAAATTCAAACAGAATTTCGGGCAGGAAAAAAGGATTTTTTTTAGGAGGATCTACTCACCCCTGAAAGAGGCAGAAATTGTGAGTGATTTTTTGTTGGAGGGTTGATGGGTGAGGGGTTGCCCTATTCCCCTTTTTTCCTATTTGGGGTGAGAAACGCGTGCGCAGGCGCCTTTGACACCTGAGATGACAATTAGAATAAAAATGGGTATGCCAAAGAGAGAGCGAAGAGAACCTCACTTTCAAGTGAGCTGCAAATTAAAAAATCATAAAAACCCATAGAAAAACTATACTCCGAGAGCAAAAAAAAAAAACTGGGTGGAGTGCGTCGTCACATAAACAGAGCCGCAAGCTAATTTGCATAATTCGAAAAAAAAAATATAAAAAAAAAACATCTGAGAAGAGTAGAGAAGAAAAACTAGTCAAGGAGGAGAAGAAGCGACAGCAGAAAGTGAAGTTAACGAGGGGAGGAAGCCAAGAAGCGGACTTTAAGAAGCTGATTATCATGATTATGTATGCAAACTCACACACGGCAGTAGAAACAACTCGGGACAGGTCGAAAGACAATAGAATTATGAGGTGTTGAGCGTTGAATGACTAGCGGAACGGTCATAAAACCTCAGTCTCAGCGAAAAAAAAAAGATACAAACGGTGGAAAAGAGGGATATGTGCTCAGCATATCGCAGAAAAACGCATTTCTTGGGCCCCTAGAAACAATAGATAGAAAGTTATGGCCAACATTGGAAAATTGAAGATCAAGTTGCACTCCAGATGAGAAAAAAAATAGAAGAAAAGCAAAGAAAAGGAAAACTAAACGAAAACACGGTTAATAAAGCGTTGCAAATGGGAGCAGATCCCAAATTCAGGTACGAAAAAAAAAGATAAAGAGTTGCGCCAGAGGAAGTGGAAATGGAAGTGATGTGAGGGTTTTTCAGTTTTTCAGTCGTCTTCCCTACTTTGTCTTTAAGAAATCGAATTGAATTTTAATGATTAGGTCTGGAGGGTACTTATTAGTTTGATCGTAAGCATTAGGTCAGCTGTTGTCTGGTCTTGGGTTTGAGGTAACATCAATGGGTGTAGACTGTTGAAACAACAGATGAACAGGTCACAGAAAGCAGCTATAAAGTCTGGCCTAATTAGGGTGATAGGGAGTTAGCCTTCAGGTGATTAACAATAAAGTGGCGCCTACTGAAGAAAAGTAAAAGTTACTTATTTTAGAGTTTAGAGTTTATTGCTTACCTATATTTTCTAATGTATTAATTTTTAATCATCTTAGCAAACTTAAAAATATTAAAACAGCTACAAGATGAATCAAAAATTCAGGAAAAAAATATATTT
>JAJJHY010003831.1:5754218-6026151 GCA_021224005.1 Drosophila setifemur | reverse complement strand
ATAAATCGAGAATTCAACAAAATTAATTTTAGTCGAAGCTTAATTCCGAGTTTATTATTAACCTATATTTTCTATTAATTTATTTATTATTAATTTGTAATTCTCTTTGCAACTTTAAAGACATTAATTTGAGTATTTTCCTGATATAGCTAAATTACATTTCCATTTTTTCATTGCTCCTAAAGTTATTTTAGAGATTATTGGTAATCTCTATTTTTTAACGTATTTATTTTTAATCCTCTTTATAACTTTAAAAAATTCAGAAAAATTAATTTTAGTATTTTCCTGGCATACTAAAATTACATTTCCAATTTCCCACTGCTCTTAAAGTTACAACCAGTTGAAAAGCTTCCCTTTACTTCCTCATCTCTTGCTTTAATTTGATATCACAATTTTGATATCTGATCTGTCAGTTCAGTGAGCCTGCCTGCGTCCAGTTCAGGTGTTAATGACTTATTCTCTCCATGGCGCACAAAGCCAAAAGGCGGCTGTCCTATTGTTTTCGTGTTTTGCATGTGCGGCCAAGTTGGGTATGAAATTGTAGAAGAGAACTCCCCGATCAGAACCATAGCCATAGGCCTTTTGTTCGTGCCTGGAAATGGACAGGGTCCAACCCCAAAAAAAAAGATGGATAGACATAAAGCCAGGCCGAGCCTTTTGTGACACGCTCGTATCCGGTACCGGAATATCACATAATGGCTTGATAAACTCGAACCGAACCCGGATCGTGGCGGCGGGTTCAAGTTCGCTTCGAACTCCAACTCCAACTTCTCGGCGATCGAACATGAGCGGGGGTTGAAAACATAACTCCGAACATGGCAAATGGCAACTTCAGACCCTGAAAACTGGAACCGGCCAACGCACAGAATTCATTACGAACGCAGTACTCGTGCGGATAGGTTGTATCTGTATCTTCGGGTTCCGTCAGTGGGTCAAGTTCGCGTAATACGGATAAATACGAAAAATTGCAACGCGAAACGAACACGAACCGAGCGAATGTATCTCAAAGATACCGAAAAATAACATAACAAACGGGGGAATTTTATAAGTGTATTTACTCATACTTAGTGTTAACTTCCCATCGTGCAATATCCCAGGATAAATCCTAAACTATCTTAACCCAAAAACTACCTGCTCTCGAAAAGAGCAAATCAAGATTGTTTTTTTTGTATCTTGACCTAAGCAAACAAAACAAAGGGAAAGGTGACCTGACCCAAGGAAGAAGGATCTCTACCTACCTGTTGGAAAATCTCAAACTGATCTCAGACAAAATGAAATATCTATCGCATACACACAAGGAATCATTCACCCTGGTGGCCCGCAAACGCTACATGAAAAATCTGCTGTATGTATATAGAATGGAAAACCTTTAAAAAAAAACCTTTCGAAAAACCTAAAAAAAATAATTCAAAACTCGAATTGAATCGGATTACTGAACTCCTTTGTAGCCAAATTGATTTTTGCTCCACTTACCCACCAAATCTCATTTATTATATGTATTTCCATATCGCTGGGCATAAATGTCATGTAGGCAAATATTGACAGAGCTGCCTGTATCTATGTATCTCATTGTGCCTCTTTATGTCGCTTTTGTGACATATGCAAAAATTATGTAAATTATTTGATTTGCCATTTGAATCTGAAATGGGCCTTAATTAGCCTTGTCTGCCTGCCAATACTGCACTCGACAGGATTCGGAATCCGTTTCGGAATTGCTAGGGAGTGCGCAAAACGCATAAAATATGCAAATGTTCCCTTTGTACACCAACCCAACCCCCAGAACTCTTTTTCCGCATTTTTCGCAAACCGTCAAATGTCATTTGTTTGGGGTTTGTTTTCACAGTCGCAGCAAAAGAAAAACAAACCGCAAAATCGCGAATGAGTTATGGATTATCGGGGCTATACCAAAGGGTTATCTAAGAACTTCCGAAGATCAGTTTTCCCGATGTCCTTAAGGCGGGGAAAACCTTTTTGTCACATTTCTTGGGTTTCCTTCGACTGTTTTGTTAATTAAATTTATGATTAATGAATGATGGTGCTGATGATGATGATGGTTTTTCCCATTTCCTTACCCTAACAGCTGTGAGAGGGTTAAAATTCATGATAGGGAAAATACAACAGTAATGTAAGGTGATATGGCTAACCCTTTTTTGTTTTTTTTTTTTGCGTTGCCTTGCGGCCGTTTTTCTGCACCCTCGTTAGGTGTTGGTATTTGCGGATTTTCCTTTTTTTCCCAGTTTTGCAAATCAGCAAAGTCAACAGAGGAAGTTCTGCGATTCTTGGTTGAACTCTAGCTCAACTCATTGCTTATCACTTTGTTGGCATCAGGGAAAAACAAAAGGAAAAAAACTCTAAAAAATATATATAAAGAAACCGTTAAGCCGAAAGGCGGTAAATCACTTAGCCAAACCCACACACATGCATATCCGCATGGCCAAAATTGGAATCTCCCTCGGGGCGAATAAAATAAAAAATAAAATACGAGTATCTTGGAGTTCAAGAAGTGCGCAGACGTGCAATCATAATTTGCCCAACTCTATTGCGCGACTCCAACGCGACTTAACCCGCACCCAGGCAAATGTTGCTTAGCAGAGTGGTGCGGGGCGATGAGGCTTACTCCCAATGGTAGTAAATGGTCAACAGACATGCAAGCGCAGTCAACATAATTAGAAGTCTGCATTTGTGGAGGAAGTTGCATTAGCAGACAATCAAAATAATTTGAGGCGTTTTATTAGAGAGCGTATAAGGAAAACGCGCGAGAGCAGAAAACGCTAGCGACTTGAGTGCGGCTAAAACCGCGCATTTCCAACCTTATTGGTTTTTGTGTTAGATATTTTTTATAAATTTTTTTGTTAATTAAAAATAGAGTTTACAATCTAATAAAAATATATACTTGATGTTATAAAGCAGATTAATTTTTTTTATTGATCAAAAATACATTTTACTGTCTGAAAACAACATAAAAAAGTACTAATTATTATATTATATTTCTGCATTTATTCTCGAAACTTAAGAAACTAATTCCATGACATATTCTTCTCAATGAAGTTCATTAAAAAGAAAAAACTAGTTTCTGTGGATTGTGCTCAATGAATAATAGTTTCGCGTTGGATGCTTGAAGAAACGCTAGCGTGAGTTCTTGTTGCATGATTAGATCATTAGTTACGTTTGTTTACTAGATTTCCGAACAGTAAACTAGCGCAAAATATGATACCAGAATTCCCGCTTCTGTATAGTTGCAGTAGTTAATTAAAATATATTTTTCCTCATTTAACCCAAGTTAATCGCAAACTCAAAGAAGTCAGCACTCCCTGAGCGGATTTAAATGTGTTGCCATCGAGTAGATCCCACGAGTGCGGTAATAATCACCCAGCAACGACAACATTTAACCCACTAACACGGACTTGCGCGACACCGTCGGGCAATTAAGCGTATTTAATTTAATCGGCCCGAGCCCGTGGCCGGGCCATCCATCAATCCATAAATCGCTCAATCCGCCAATCCCTCAATGTCGCATCATTGTCAGATCGATTTTTTTTTTTGCTTTTTGACTGTGGCGGAAATGCGTTGCAAATTTTCCATCGAAGAAGTGTGAGCAATATGAGCGATTACAATGGATAATGCTTATTTTTAGTTGGTTCAACATGAGGCAATCCCGCACCACGACAGCCCACATGTTTGTGAGCCGCTTGGCAATAATTGGAAATTAACGAGACCCCGAGGCGAAGATTTGACACCGAAGATTGCAAGTCGCGACCTTGTTGTTGTCGCCCACATAAACACCGTGGACAACCCAGGGGGGAGGTGTCGAGGAAGGGGGGGGGGGGGGTTGTGAGCAAACATATTAGCCAAAAAGTCGTAAAGCTATGACTAAGATGTGCGAACACACGAAAGTCACACCCGGGCCAAAGGAAAAGCCCGCCAAAATGTTTGGTCAACGATTTTCGGCAAGGTGACAAAATGGAAATTTATTAAGGGGAGTGGGGAAAAAGGTGCTGAAGGGGGATTGTGGCTCGGCACGTGCAGAATGAAGAAGCGCGTGCCTTGTCCACATTAATTCCAATCCAAGGAGCTCGGCTACACTGTGAAAATAAAAAAGTGGTTGAAGTTCGAAGTTGGTAATATAATACATTAATATTCCATTGGTATTTATCATTTATTAACATTTCAAACATAAATGTTCAAAATAAAATAATTTTACAATAAAGAATAAATGTAACAATAATGATTCATCGAATTAATGTGATTTTAAAATAATAATAAATATTAAAATATTATAAAATTAGTGTTGAGAATTTGTACTTTGAATATTAAGCTTAAGTTATACTTTTCAAAAAAATTGCTTTCGCGCAGTGTACGATAGAGTAAAGAAGACACAGGGAAGCACAAACAGAGCCTTCCGTGGCCTTATAAATAGCCATGCTAACTGACTAACTGACGCGCTTCATTAATATGCAAAGTGGCTCAGCACGAATTGCTCCACCCCTCGATTTTTTCACCTCCCCCCTCCCCCCCTCCCCGCCCCTGACTTACTCACCTGTAAGGAGCATTAAAAGTATCAACGTTTAAACGGTTATTACCAACATTTTCATGCTGCATTTGCACTGGCCAAAACGGGAGGAAAACATGGCCAGCAACAGGTTGTTCTGAACCCCCTTTTTTTTTAGTTCCCCAACGGCGGCAATTGCGTGTCAAATTCAACTTGACTGGCAGAGGCGTGGATAGGCAGGGGGGAAGGGGGGCAGCGAGGTGTTTGGGGGAAGGTGGCCAGAATAAATGGACTGTTGTCGTAGTTGGAATATTTACATACGTATGTGCCTTAGCATATTGATCAAGACAAGGCAATTAGGTAATGACTTTTTTGTTAAATGCGAAAATTTTGATGTTTCTTTTAAAGTAAAGCTATTTGGAGGGGGTCATAAAATTTAAAAATGAATGAAAATGAATTCTAATTAGTTCAATATTTACGTCTTACCAATTGACCTTGTTTACTAATCTATGCCAACTCTAAGTGTCCCAATGGAGAGATTCAGAGGTTGCATCCTCAATTGAACTCTGTACTAATTCTCAGAAGGGTCATCTTTGGCCATCCCATTTGAGAGTCATCCCATAGGTAGCTAGAAACTGTCCTTCGATGATCTTTTTACCCAAAATCTCACCTCCGAACCCCTTTTTCTCATCCTTCTTCCCTTCTCCAGAAACTGAACTGACAGTAATTTGGGTCTACTTAGAGACATAATCTTAATTTCAAATATAAAAAAGATTTTCTTTTTCCCAGAATCCTTTCCACTGACCGCACACACAGCTGTCTTCATAATTTTCTTTAAATTTTCCTTTCTCCTTAGATACACTTTCACCTTTCTTGCCTATTAGAACTTTCTTTGCGGCGATCGAGGAGCAATAAATTTCCTAAAGCTGTCAGCAAATAAAATATAAACAAGTTTTCCCAAGAAAATATCCACGAAATTGTGTAATTTTTACCCCAAAAAAATGTGAAATAAATGCAGGACGATTAAAAATATGTAAATCAGGCGGAGAACCAGAATCAGCCAATAAAACTTTCTTAGGTGGCGGCGAAGGAAACTTTTCCGGCAAATTTGTGGCTAATTTATGAGACCAGCTCAGGTACGGCAAAAGGAAAAGGAGCTGCATTTGGAGGGGTTTGGCTGTACCATCTCGAAGGAAAGGATATCATCTTTGTAGCATTTCGAGTGCCCGGAACGTGTTGCATTTATGAGGTTGAACGAAAGGGGAAACGGGTTTCCAACCCCCTTGCATTGCGATTTTCCTTCCTTCCTTCCCCGCGGACTGCGAACAAAAGGAAACTGGGCAGAGGCAAGTTTTCCACCCGGCAGCGGAAATGAGAAAAACTTGTGCGCCAATCCTTGTCTTGAAACTAATTTTAATGACAATTCATGAGGCGCGGAAGTCGCGACATTCGGAGGATAATGTGAAAATGAACCGAACGGAGGAGATCCGGCCAGGCTGGCCAAGCGATGAAACGGAGGGTGTGGCCATCCCTGGAAATGCAGATTTTCCATTTCCCTGGCCCACCTCCTCTACTTATCCCTTTTCTTTTCATTTCCTTGGCAATTTTCTCAGAGGCTATTCGGCATGGTCTGTCAGCTATTAATCATAAATGCGAAAAAGGATCTGCAATATGAAGATCCAGGGAAAGCCCTAAAAAGTGGTCACTTGATAATAGAATTTTTAGAATATTTAAAAAAGTAATAATAGGAATATATTTAACTTATCAATTGAATAATTAAATTCGTTTACACATAATTGCTTTATTTTTCTCTCATGTGAGTTCACTCATTCCATAAAAGGTGGTTACATTTCGATATCCAATTATAATTGTATTACTCTCCAAATCAAATGTTTATTTAGTAGTTAATTTTCACTTGTTTTAGTTGTGAGAAATTTCCCCAGGACCTTCAGGGATAATATTAATTACAGGGTCCTGGCCTCACCCTCTCCTAATGTATGCCTTTTTTTTGTTTTGTTTCCCAAAGACCAGAGCAACGACCCCAGAACATAACTTTGGACTGAGACTGGGAGTTGACTTTTTGGTGCCATGCGAGTATCCTTTGACATGTCTCCTGTCCGAGTCCGAGTTCGCTTATCGGAGCGAGTGCATCGCCCCTGTCCACTTCCCAGCCCTCTCTCCCCTCTCCTTTCTCTCGACTTTCTCCAACTGCGATGCTATCTGCGAGTGCTCTAGTTTCCAGTTTGCCTGACCCATTATTAGCTGTGAAATGCATGAATGTCCCTGCCTCTGACACTTTCTATATGTATCTACGCTCGCGTGTGTGTGTGTGTGTGTGTGTGTGATGGTGTGTGTCCTTTTGTCCTTTGGGACTTGATTTCCTTTAGGTCGGACATTTCCTGTAATTTTTCACTCGGAAATATGGCACACAAACACACACAATCCGTCCGAATGCCAGGGGAAAATATCTTTTCGTAAAACGTTTCAAATTAGCGCCTAGGGAAATGCCAAAAAAAAAAATGCGTTTAAAAGAACTTGACTTTTTTTTGGTTCGGGTTTTTGGTAGCCACAAACTAGCAATTCCCACTGCGGATTGCAAGGTGTTCTCTGCAGTTCCATCTTGCCCTATCCCTTCCTGTTTATTGTCAGTATTTTTATCGGAGTGGCTCCCACAAGTGTTTTTCCCACGTAGCAGAGCAGCGACTCTTTGTGAATATATTAACCCAAAACTTTTGTGGAAATAACTCCATACTTTTTCCCCAACCCCCAACCCCCTTCTATAATTATTTTTTTTGTTGTTCTCAGTCTAGTCCCATCTATCTTTTGGGCTTCCCCACCAACTGTCAACACCGCCTTGCTTTGTTCTCTTCCCTGGCCGTTTGTTGTTGTGGTAATTGTTTTCCTTGGCCCCAGACCCACTTTTCCCCAACCCAACTTGCAACATTTTGCGGCTAAACTTTAAACACGCGCAATGCGCCGCGCATGCCGAATGAGTTAAGAGGGGAAGGGTGGTTTTCGGTGGGTCGGTCGGTGGGCTGGTGGGTTTTTGTGGGTGGTGCCCATAAATTTGCATTTAATGAACATTTCGTTGAAGCCGACGAAGATGCCCGCCCCTCCAGAACGAACGCTTTTTGTTTGCCGGTAATGGGTTTTAATTATGTGGGTGGTTGCGCATAATGAGAGAACAAGGCGAAAGGTTTTTCGGTGGTGCAGCGCAGGCGTAACCGCAGCAATACCGCACCACCAACAGGAAACGGCTGTTTGCTGGGTGTTTTTATGTTTTTTGAAAAACGAGCCTCCATTGAAATCTGCACTGAGATCTGCATCAGATTTCAGCATAACTGTAGGTTAAACCTTGTTCGCATCACATCATCACCGGCCTATTGTTGGGCCATTTCTGCAGTTAAAGTCAACTTCCATTGCATTTGCCCATACCATACCATCCCACCCCACCTCACATCCAGAGCATGTTTTGTCCTCCACTTGGGTTCAGTTTTATGAGCGATTTGATTTCATAGCCATTTGTCGAGTAATTCATGTGAAAAATTGTCATAAAAACGCAATAAAATTGTTTTGGTCCCGTAATTCGATCAAGCGACATTGAAAATAGTTGTAAAACCAGTGAAATGCATGTTGCACAGTTTGTAAAAACTCTAAAAAAAATATATATATAGGAGAGAAAATCAAAAATAGTTTGGATTTATGAAAATCGCTGAGATGGGAAAATGCTTTGAAATGTGAAGCAAGAAACTTATTGGATTTTATTGCATTGCAAAAGGGTTAAATTCGGTTGGGAAATCAAGCGGAGTTCATGGAATATTTACTTTAATCAATATCCTCTCTCTACTAATAATTATTGTGACTCAAATAATATTTAAAGGAACCTTTAAAGCCAGCATCTGTTTGTAGTTCCACCTCATTTTATGTACCTTCTCCAATTACCCAACTCATGAACGGGGTGTGGCCCCAAAATTCCACTTTCACCGCCACTTTGCTGCTCGCAGCACACTTCAAAACTATCAACACAGGGCGACATTCAGATACTTTCGTGGAAGCTGCACTGCGCTGTGCTCTCCTGCTCCAATCAGGCTCATCACGAGTCGTGTTTTTGATATCCTTTTCCCATAACTGTCATCATTTCATATGGTGCTCCATTTGGATGGCAAAGGGAATGGGTAGGTGTTAATTTACGAGTGTCAGCCAGCGAGCTCGAGCTCCTCCTTTTAAAAATAAACTGGGATGTGAGGGCGAGCAGAGCAGAGAAATGAGAGCTGAGAGCTGAGCGAGAGGAGACTCACTCTCCTCTGGAATTTCGGAAAATGTGGAGCAGGAAAGCAGCTGCAATAGCAACTCAAAGGACATTGCCCAACAACAACAAAGTAAACATCCTCTGTTTGACTCTCAGTGTGTTCATTTCGAGGCGTTCGTCGTTTGTATGTCAACACAACAAACTTCACAAAAAAATGAAGCCAGAAAGAACACTGAATTTCACACACATCACAAAGACGTGTATGCAATAGTGACAATAAACTCGAGGAAAAAGAACTCGGAGCTGAGGAGGAAAAATATATGTTCAAGTAGCCACTCATAATTCTGTGAGAGTGCGTGAGAGCAGCTCGAAAATGTTCGAGGAGCCAAAGAAAAAGGCTTCAGGATGTGTGGAGAGTTCTTGACATTCAGTCGGAAAAAATCGGAAACGGAGTGGGAAATATTAAGAAAATGCAAGGAATGAGTTCAGATGGAGTGAAAGTGTTGCGGAAGAGTCAGGAAACTAAAAGATACTTGTAAATACTAGTCTTTCTTTAGTCTTAAGCTACTTATCAAGTATAATTTTAAAATTTAATATTAGCAATTGTAATTTATTAGTTGCAAATGTTATATGGAAATCCAACATTAATTTTTGGTTCCCCTTCATCCATTTGCTGAAAATAAAATTGCATTTATCCTCTAAACGTTCTCCTTACAATTCCTTCGATCATTCTTTGTGGAAATCCCTTAAGGAGAGACCCTCGAAGTCAGGAAGTCGTCTTGAGCACTGTAGTGGCCCTTTCGATCGTGTTCATGTTCCCATAAGTTGGCGGCTGACATGGGCAAACCGAATCTTAACCCCTAAAAGTCAGAGGTTAACCCTCGGCGGCCCTTGAGTTTGCCCACTCAATTGAACGTCTCTCCATGTCCCTTTGAATGTCTCCGAAGCATGAAGAGATTGCATGACGGTAGAGCTCGCGAATCTGGAAGCTCAGCTGTGCCAACTTTGCTCCAGTGATTGGCTCTTTGCGTGCTCTATTATTAACCCGTTTCCTGTTTCGCATACTTATTTTAATTTTTTGTTGTTTTCCATTACAGACGTCAGCATGCCTTTATGGCCAACACACAGAAGCAGCTACCACCGGGAAGTGGAGGAAGTGGCTCCGGCAGCGTCACCCACAGTCCGGAACGCCTGCGCGGAGCCACCCAGGATCTCTTCGAGCTGCTCGAGCGTGTGCAGAGCTCGCGACTCGATGACCAGCGCTGCGTCCTGCCCGCTTACTTCTCTCAGGTGGGTAACCCAAACTCATCCCAGCGGAACCTCTGTCTTCCGGAGAGGTTCTTCGGTTTCTTATTAGATTCTATCCCTTATCTTTAGGCCATATACAGAATTTAAAGCCATAAACAGAAACCAGAAACTTTGAAAGTTGTTTTAAATTAAATTTTAAAAAAATAATAGTGATTAGTTTAATTAAAAGTTTTATTTTTACACACCTTTAAAAAAACGTTTGCAATTTTCTTAAATGAAAATTATTGTCAAATTAAAAAAGTCAAATTAATTAGTTAAATTTGAAATGTCTTTTTCTTGAGATTGTCCCACAAAGAATTGCAAAAAAATTAATCTTATTTAATTTATATTATTTATAATTTCTTAAAAAATCGTCGGAACATATATGCCTTACAAAAATAGATGACTAACTAATCCATGGTCTCAACTTAATTGGCCCACTTTGGCGGTTGTAAATATTTCAGGGGTGGGGGATTCCAGCTGTAATAACTAGCCGATCAATATGTCCCCACCCCAAGTCATATATAATGCATATAGAGGGTATCAAGACATACCACCGCGTGACCTAGGACAATGGGCTGGCAATTGTCCAGCGGGGGTCATCAACCCACCGAGGGTTGCCTTGTCCCCGGGCATATGCTCCACTAATCTTAGTGTGTGATGGACTGACCCATAAAAGACCAACTTGCAGTTGCACTAAAGACCCCCCTCCCCTTCCTCCCTCCTTGCAGGAGGGAAAATAGTAAAAATTTCATTTTACTGCTGGCAAGCCATAAAAATTGCCAATGGGACAATGAATGGGTAGTAGCGCGAGCAGGAGCAGGAGATGGATATGTGTGGATATGTGGACATGCGGAATGAAATGGTAGGCGAACCGAGATCGAAACAATGAGCCAAGAACAACAATGCCCTTGCGAGAGATGTTTGTAGAGAGACCCCAGCCCCATATTTATGTCCACCGACTTCACCTTTCGCAAAACATCTGTATAATTTGACATAATCTGCGCTTTGTTGTGGTCTTTTTGGGTTCCGTCTCCCCGGTTTAATAGGCAAATCGTCAGGCGGCAGTCATGGGTTAATTCGTATGGGAGCGGGTGTGTGAGATGACATTCCAGGGATTAAGTGGTTGGTTGGTTGGTTCGTTGGTTTGACGTCGATATTTACGATTCAGCTGCGGTCTTTCAAGTTTTTGGCAGCTGTCAGGTGTGGCCCCTTTGTTCCTTCATTCACTTTATTGCTAATTTTATTGGCTATATTTGTAGGCGGTACATCCCGATGGTATAATTGTGTTTTCTGCAGACTTCGGTTAGCCTATAAACTTCAGTTTTATATGATTTATATTAAATTTTCAGATTAATAGTTTAAAGAACCACCGGCTCAGTGGCGCTTTTGCCCAATGCTTGAGTTTGTTTTGGGAACTATTAATATTAATGTTCGCTAAACAGCCGCTAGAAGGCCTGTGACCAGCGACACCTAGCTGATTTCATAGGAGGCTTTAGATACAGCAGCGCCATTCTGTGATTATTATTGACACTATCGGAAATGTAGTGTGCTACACATCCAACAGATGGCGCCAATTGGTCTTAGAGCCTTTAAAGGTATTTTTAAATTTTATTAGAATTTATTTTTGCTAAGCAGAATTTAAAAGCGTTTTATTTAAATTTACACTGAAATTAAATCATTATAATATTACAAATTTAAAAAACTTTAAATTTTACTACAAGTATAAAATAATTTAATTTCAAATAAGGAACTACTTAGTCAGGCGTAACTTCTTTTTTTGTCTTTCATTTATAATTTCTTAAAAATTCATTTTAACCCACTTTAAAGTCATTTTCATATTACAATATATTAAAATTGTTAATTTTTACTAAATATTAAAAATATTGTAGTTCCAAGTAAAGAATTGCTAAGGCATCGCTCCTATTATTGCCTTACATCTACAATTTCTTGAAAATTCATTTTAACCCACTTTTAAATATACATTTCTTCTCAATTTTCAAATGTTCAAATGCCTTCTTCAAACCCTTCAGCGAAAAAAAAGGACCTTGTTAGATTTTTTTTTGCCAAGTTTGTAGAGCATAATCCACTTGGCCTTCCTCAAGAATTATATCGCTTCCTGTTCGAGCTTTTTGCAATCTTCTTCCAATCCCCACCCTCAGCAGCCATGCAAGTTCCGTAGCCCTTTCAGATTTTAATTTAGTTTTCGCAACAATTTCGGAGGCAAACTTTTCTATATCAAAAGGCAAAGCAGCAGCCTCCGCTTCCCTTTATCCGCAAGTGGATTTTGCAGTGCAGCCAAGAGCAGCCGGCAGCCTGCAGCCTGCAGCCCGTAACCCGTATTTTCCCCCCATCAGAAGCCTATGCAATATTTTCAACTCAAGATGCAGCCTCCTCGGCCACATTCGAGTGCCTAGTTTTTTGAGGAAACTTTTATACGGGCTTTCCTTGGGGCTAAAAGGGGTTTTGCAAGAAAGGGGGAGAGTCTCGTCTAGCATCTTGAGGAAAAACTGGGTTGACTCTTAGACTGTGCTTTTTTGGAATGCAAAATTATGTTTGCCCAAGATGGGAAAATTGAATTTGTGTGCAGTGGCTGTCAAACTGTAACGGACGCCACGTGCCGCAAGGAAAAACATTCCTATGTGTGAGAGTTTTCCTCGGAGCTGGCATATTTTCATGTGTTTCGTATGGCATTTCCTCGTTTTCCTCTGCCCTTCTCTAGTTTTCCTCCATTTCGCTTTACTATTTTATTCGTTGGTCCCAATTGCATAGTTTCTCGCACGCTTTTCCACAGCATACTTTGGGGCTAATAATAAAGGTTTGCTTGGGCATGTTTAAATTTCCCATTTCACCTTTTTCCCACCTCCTCTCCTTTGCGGCTAATTAAGCTGCCCAAATAGATGTTGTGGCTCTAACACACGGAAAGAAATAATTAAATTAAAATTAATTTTTTAATGAATATTCATATCTTCTTTACTTTGTAGAATACAAATTTCTTTCTTCTTAAATTTGTAAATCAAACTTTTTAATAATTCAAAAATTTAAAAAGGCATTAAAGAATTTCCTAGATTAATTTATTTTGCCAGCTTTTTGTTAGCAGTCTTTGCCACCTTTTTCTGCATTCCCATGGAGCCGGAAATCTGGGCCTTTTGTTTTATGGAGGAGAAACCTTCTCCGCCATCTAAGATTCGCTGCAAATTTATGCTCGACTCCCGCTCCACCGCCTCCTTTTCTTTGTTTTCTCCCTAATTCTCCCTTCCATTATAAAAAAAAATATACTTTGGCCATTTCATTTCGGTTGCTTTGGTCTTTTTCTTGCATATTTTTCACGGGCTCTGGCTGTGGCTTTGGTTTTTATTTATTTCTGTTTTTTTTTCGTTCAGTCTCTCCCGTTTAGATGCACACACATTAGAAGGCTCTTGTGTCTTTGTCTCAGTTTGTGAGTGCAATTTGTCTGCCCTCCGCTTCTCACTCTTCGTCTTCCCTTCCCCTGAATCTCCCCGCCTCCGATTCTCCTCTCACAGTTGGGCAGGCACTGGCGTGGCTTTGGATTTGGATTTGGACTTGACTCCCAGCGAATGCAACGAACGTTGAAGTTGTTAATTGCGATGGTCGTCAGCCGCAACGATGTTGTCTGTCTCCGTGCATGTTCCCTGTCTCTGTCTCCGCCTCGGTTGCTGTCTCTTTCGCCTCTTTTCGGCCTGGTCGAAAGGCGGAGGAAACACCGGAGACCAGAGCAGCCAGCCAACCTACTCCCACAGTCAGCGCCATGAAAATGAGCTGCATTCACAAACGGAGAAACGGCGATAGGAAGAGCGGATGCACGAAGAGAAATAATAGATTATAAAGTGAATTAAGCGGGTTTGTGATTTATCATCTTTACTTCCAAATAAATAAATACTAATACACAAATTAGCAACTCTATTCAATCCCACTTGGTAATACTTTTTTTGGCCTTCATATCTTACATAATTTAATTAGCTAAACTATTTTGTTCGGTGCAGGAAAATTCAGAGAGGGAGACACACACTCACTCACGTATGAATTCTAAGTCAGAAAAGTGCGATGTTTATCGCCAACATCTACCTACACATATCCGACCGCAGGCCTGTAAATTATCAACAAAAAAAAAACAACAACAACAAGCAAACCGAAAAGATACTCCTCATCTATCCGTACCGAGTATCCCTCTGCACCGCTCTGCCGTACTGTGGCACTTAAATGTATAATTATTTTCCGCTTGTTGCATCTTTCTCACTCGCCACCGAATGCGACTCCTCAACTTTGCCATGTGGAAATCTTTCCGTTACTCATTCACTCACTCACTCGTGGCTTTTTAATTTCCTCTTCGGCGGGGTTCCCTCCTCCTCCTCCTTTTTTTTTGCGCCCGAACAATGCAACTTTAAGATATTTCCCTGCAGTTGGTTGCTTTATTTTTTCGGCGGATCTCTGACATTAACCTAGGGCTGTGTCATCCTCCCTCCCACTGCCATAAACCCTCAAATCCCCTGCCTGGCCCCTTTTTATACTCGGTCTCTGGTGTTTACCTTGTTGCTGGCTCGCTGACTTCGTTGTTGATTGCCAGCTGACAGCAGCAGAACCAACAACCGCAGAAAATAAAGTAATGAAAACAAGAAAAAGGCTAGCAAACCCCAACTTTAAACTCTTTCACATGGAATTTAAAGCTTCGAGGCGGACTGCAGATGCGGGCTGGGCATAACCATTTAACCATGAGAAGCTCTCTGGAAGCCGGCGATCTAACTATCTGTCCATCTATCTTTCTAACTTAATATCCATCCGCCGGGGCAGATATGTTTCTATTAAATTTAAATACCCCTCAAATGTGTGAAAAGCTTCTGGCAACATGCAACTCATTTTTAAGTGTCTTTACCATCATAAATTAAATCATTTGCGAATCTATGTATTTTTTTCTATCTGCCCGATCCTTAATCTACGACTTAAAATGCACATCTGTATCTTGTTGTCTTCGTATCTCAAGTGCAGTTCATAACAACCTTACCAAAATAGTTTTTATTCCTCTTTCACTTCTTTTCTGGTCACATTTTGTCTATATAAGCAGACGTGTTGATTGGTCTACTTCATAGATTTTGTTATATCAAACTAAAATTAGTATATACTACATAGCACGATAGATTTAAAGTCTTTAATGCCAAGGTCAGACTTGGGGCAATAAATTTGTTTAGTTTTTGGATCTGCTGAAGAGAGAAAATTTAAGCCAATAATACTTTAGGGAGACCTTATCCGATGGGATTCGTTTAAATAAAATTTTCTGCTTATCCATATTGTTTTTTTTTTTAATAATTTATGTTGGGTTTAATCCAAAAATATTGCCTAGGGAACGGATATTTGAGGAAACGATTAACCAACATTCTTTTGTATGTACGACATTAGTTATTATTTTTCTTTGAAAAAAAGATGAATGTTTGCTTTTTCTACACATATTTTTAATGTGAGTACATACTTTCATATCAGTAAAAAATTATTAATACAAATTTTCTAATGCTTGTTAAAAGAATATTTTGTTGAAAATCAACTATTTGTTTGGCACATATTTTTGATGTGACTATTTTCCTAAAAAAGATGAATGTTTGCTTTTTCTACACATATTTTTAATGTGAGTACATACTTTCATATCAGTAAAAAATTATTAATACAAATTTTCTAATGCTTGTTAAAAGAATATTTTGTTGAAAATCAACTATTTGTTTGGCACATATTTTTGATGTGACTATTTTCCTATCAGTAAGTCTAATGATTTGTCCTTAATTAAATTTTTGTATAATTAATAATCAACTAAAATTATTTAAAGAATAAATATAGTGAAACATTCATGTATTTATCATTAATTTTAAACATAATTACACATATGCACTTAAGAAAATTGTATTTCTCCAAACCATTTGTACTCTTTAGTTTTTGATTCATTCGAAATTTGGAAAATAAATAAGTAAAATAAACTATACGTTCAAAATTGGCGCCTTCTCCGCTTCACGCATGCTCACTTTTTTCTCTCAGTGAAGTGTTGTAGAGCTGTCCCGCTCTGACCAACACCGCTCCAATTGCACGCCAGACTTTGTGGATTATTTAGGGTATTCCGAGAGCTCAGCGAGGCAGCGACATTTGAACGTGTTGTTCAGTTGCCGTTTTTCCGTTGCCGCAACCAGTCGTCGTTTCGAAGAGTATTCCCAGTCCGATTCCGAGTGTTCAGAGTCTCTCGCGGTGTCGTGTGTTTTTGTTCGTTACGAATTCAAAACAAAAACAAAAATAAGATACAAAAACAGAAAACACAGCCACAGCAACCGAGCAGCGCACGCATTTCGAGTTATTTTTAAACAAAAGAAGCGGCAGCAGAATCTGCTCTTTTTTTCTCGGTTTCTCCATGCAACCAAAATAAAACCCAGCAACAAAAACCGATTTTGTGAGTGCAATAAACCAAACTGCAGCGGTGTAAATCTGTTTGTTTGCGAGTGTGTGAGTTTTGTATCTGTGTGCGGTGCAACTACGAAAATAACACGCACTAAAATCATACTATAGATATACTCTCGTCTATATGCATATTAGCCAAGTGAAATTATTTGCGTAGAAATTTTGATGGCCGAAATCTGAAAGCCAAATATTTGCATATAAGCCGCGGTTTGACAGTCACTGTATCTGCGTTCAAAACCCGTCAAACGGGTAAGGCAAGCAAAATATCGCGTATAAAACTCGTAAAAAAAGAGATATTTATATATAAAAAAATCTTTATTTTTGTGGTGAGCAAATCAGCCGCAAGCAAAGCCAGCCAACAAAAATTATAACAATTACCACGGATAAGTGGAAAAGATATCTTGAAAATCGAGAACGCCCCCAGCAGGAAAACCCTACAACAACACTAGTTCTTAACTAAGTTTGCGAAGTAACGAAGCAGCAACCGAAATTGCAACATCAACTGCAGCAGCAACAGCAGCAGCAACATCTAGTAAACCGAAATAGTAATTTGAGTCAAGAACGCCCACTATAAAGGAAAGCCCTTGAGGAGATCGTAGACAAGCCAGTAGTAAATGCAGTTCTAAGCCAAACAATTGCAGCATCAACAACACATGCAACATCCGTAGAAGAATAATAAATCTTTAGCATCTGCAGCAAAATAACTTGAGTAGCAGAAATAGAAAATCTTATAGAGGCAAAACATAGAAACTACTGCAGCACCATCAGGAGATTTTCAAAAGAAAATTCGCAGAAAATGTTGAGAAGGCAAAAGCAACTTGTGCAGAAATAAATACGATTCTAAAAGCAATTGCACCTGTAAAAGCAGCAGTGGAGTTAAAAGGAAATCAAATTGCTTGAACAGATTTTAAAGCAACAGCAACAAATTTGAAATAGCAACAATCCGTACATCTATGAGTGGCGAAAAATCCCCGAATAAGGTTTAGATGCAGTGATAAACCAAATTTGCAAAAAGGATCCACAAGAGCAACAACAACAGCAGCTAAGACTGCAACATTACCAAGGATTAACAACAACAACTGTGGCATTTTACAGCGAAGGTGCCGAAAGACGTTGGGTGCGTCAGGCTGTCATGGGGGTATTGAGATGGCGCGATTCACCCGGATCGCGTATATCGGGTTCAATCAGCAGCAGCAGCAACACCAACAACAATCACCACCACAGCAGCAGCAACAATAGCAACCATCATCACCACAGCAGCAACAACAACCACATCAACAACAATAACAACAGCGGCAACAACAACAATCGCGAGGTATGTGTGGGTTGCATCTATACTATACTATAAAGCCCGATCCCATTTCCAATTCCAATTCCGATTCTGTTTTGACAACAACAACAACAATGAAAGCAGCGTTGGAGATACATTTCCATTAATTAAATGCAATTTGGGCGTTTGTAATTGATGTTGTTCGCTGTACGTTGTTTGCCTTTTTTTGACGCTGTTTGTGGTTACTCACAAACGTGTTGTGGCACCCTTTTGAGAGCCACTGGACTGGGGATGTGTGGGTGTTGCAGGCAGTTTTTGAGGCATTGGCTAGAGAGTGTGCCAGCTAAATTGCAGTATAATAAATTATTTTAATTGGTTAACCGCTTCATTTTAGTTTGTGATTTGAAATGGTTGAAAAGCCAATTAGCAAGCTTATTTTTAATTTGTTACTAATTTGGTAAATAGTTGAGCAATTTTAATTTAAAATATTTCACAAATTAAGTTAATTTCCCCAACTCTCAAATTCATATTAGACTTCACTTTTGAGATTCCCCGCTGATCTTTACAGTTTAAAAGCCACTGACTGCTCCATCCACCACTTTAATCCCCAATTTAATGCCACCGATAATGGCCCTTTGAACTGCCCCATCAAACCTTTTGTGGGCTCTGTTCTCGGACCATTTTCGATGCTATTCGAGCAGCTTCTTATCAAACGCCACCGAAAATGGCCCGCTTTAAAACCAACAAATATAAAAAACTGAATGAAAAACGCTCGTTTTATTGTAATTTCCATCAAAAACGCTTCACAGCGGCTTTCACACATGAGTTGTTCTCAGTTTTGTATGAGAATGTGTGTGAGTGCTTTTAAGTTGCTTAATTTAAATAAAGTCAACGGCACAACATCACTTTGGACGCCTCACTGATAACACATGCTGAACGATGCTTAGTAAT
Organism: Drosophila setifemur; assembly: GCA_021224005.1. Taxonomy (NCBI): domain Eukaryota; kingdom Metazoa; phylum Arthropoda; class Insecta; order Diptera; family Drosophilidae; genus Drosophila; species Drosophila setifemur. Next base: position 6,007,458 of record JAJJHY010003831.1, on the reverse strand, counting down.
TTTTGTAATTTTCATGTCGCAAGATTGGAAAGAGAGAGAGAGAGGGGTAGACAGTGTCTACAAATTGTTAGCTACCTAGAAAGCAGAGAATCTTTTGTGGTAATTTGTTGGGCGATTGGAAAACCAGCCGGCAAGAAAAACGGAGACAGACACAGGCCAGAGTTGACACATTTCGTATAAATCACTCAGCAGCCTCCGCAGCGAAAGCGGAATCGAGTTTTGGTCTCGGGTCTAGGGAACTCATGATTGTGATGACGATGATTGTGATTGAGATTGTGATTGCATTCATCATCATTATGGCCATTAGCCGCATTCTCCGCTCCAAGCTTTTACCTACGCACTTTTACTTCTGCCCGAGCTTCTTTTTCTCTCTCTCTCTCTCTCTCAGTCGAGATACTCCGAGTGTATCTTTTGGCTTGCACAACTTTCGCCAACCTCACGGATAGATCGCACGCTCCAATTGGGGTTTTTAGCCTCGTTCTCCATTCGAATTCCCCAATTCCCAAAATTGTTATCGCCACCTCGAATTGAATCGTACATTCTTTTATCTTACGCTATTTTATCCGCACTTAATTCATTTTATTTGTGGCTGCTTGCTGCGGGAATTTCATACACATGAAGTATAGGATGTTTGCCCCCGCAAAAACGAATGAAATGAAATGAAAAAAAAAATTATTCGGGCACCATTCAGTCTGCTGATGATGATACAGATGATGCTGTTGAAAACAAAAAGCAACAAACTTTCGCTGCTTGCTTAGCAGATACTTTTGTATCTCCTCGGCCTCACCCTCGCCCAGCTCTCGCGTTCCCCGCTCGCTCGCTCGCATTCGTTTTCGTAAGCATTCCACATGTGTTGTCCCTTTGTGTATCCGCCAGATACTTTCAATGCCTACACATCAGCTGGGGAAATTTCTCGCTGCGTTTGATGTCAAGGTTTCCCCCGGCTAATTTTGCCGAGATAATATAACCACTTGAAACGGTTTGAGAACTGCGTTTCTCCCTCCCGAAAAACCTCCCGCTGTGCGTGCACTTCCAGATACAAAGATACGACTGAGAGGGACGTGGGCCGGGGGCGGAGGTAGACCACACCACTTCTGGAACCAAGAACGAGTTGAAGAAACCGCCTCAAGGTCTCTCGGAAACGCTTTCGCTTTTTGTCGCCACTCGAAGACTGTGTGTGCCCTTAAATGGGCAACATGTAACTAACGATCGGTGTAGAGGTGCACCTCCTGTATCTTTTCTGTTACCTCTAGCCCCAACACCCCTCGATATAATACATATGGATTGCAGTTGGGCTGGAGGCGCGTGTCTTGCATAATGGCCGACGATTAATGGGTGAAAAAATAAAAAATAAGAGTAAAAAATATTGAGACTCGAGAGGAGCAACGCAGCAGAGCAGACCGCTAATGAAAAGACTCCTTTTCTGTCTGCACACATCACATACCATATTTTTTTAGTGATTCATGGCCTGTGTGGTTCTGCGTCATTTAGTCAATCGTTCAGTTAGTCAATTGTTAAAGCCACCGCGCACTTCCTTCTGGGAACGACCAGCACCGGATATCCATTTTGCATTTTGCAAAAATGAGAAGAAAAAATCGCAGAAAAAAGTATGCAAAAAAATATATATATATTTATGTTACTCTTTGACAAAGGCCTGATGACGATTATGATGTTGGCAGGAGAACGTTGATGTTGATGATGATGATGACGATTATGCCAGGCCTCAGACTGATTAAAACCAGACAACAATGCCCACTCACAAGAGGGAGAAAATATGTATCTAGACATAGGGGAGAGCGGTGCAGAAGTGAGAAATTGGCAGGGGAAACTCCAGACAGAGGAAAACCCACACGGGGCACCCGGGACGGGAAATGCTCTACAGAAGGAGGCAAATATAAATATGGAAACCAAGATACAGATAAGAGCAGGTAGTGCCAGAGATCCTATATGCCAGATAGGTCTGCTGCTGCCAACTGGCAGATCAATGAAGTTGGTAAACAAGGGAAGGGAGAAAGCGGCTATCGATAGGGATTTCCAAGAAATGTTTGAGCCATTAATATCAGTCAGAGATCTTGCTATTGGAGGTAGGAAAAAAACAATTATTTAATATTAGATAAGATAATGCTGTACATAGGAGTGAAGAATATAGATAATTGAAATTAAATGAGATAATATAATGAGATGATATACCAAATCAGAAAGAAACTTTAATTATTTATTGTTTAATTTATGATCAGTGGGTGTTGGACCGTAACAAAGAAAGAAAGTTGATTTCATACAGATACAATTTAATTGAAAATATAAATATTTAGTCATTAAAAATGGAATTTATATTTTCAAATCACATTCCTTGAAAGTATCTCAAGCATAATACTCTACCCATTTCTTAACCTCCTCACACGTGACTCTCCACTTTGCACCACCCACCTGGATCCCCCTACCAAACCATTCGCATTGGCAACAATTGCTGGCTTTATGCATACAATTCCATATATGTATATTCATATATCCATATATCCATATGTACATATGCATATATCTAAGTAATGGCAACAAATGTGATGACAATGCGGCATTAAAAAGCATGAAAAACTCAGCCAACAATTGCCATCGTTGATGTGGTTGCTTTTGTTGCCGTTTTTTGTTGCTGCCGGATTGTGTAATGTTAAAAGTTGTGTTGACGACATTGACTTGCCTGCAGTGTTTTTGTTGTTGTATCTTGTATATTGTATTTTGTATTTGCTGCCGATGGAAGCGGTAAAAGCCAACAACAAAATGCAAGTAAATAAAAATGAAAATATGAAATTACGTTGATGGAAACAATGAAAACAATTCTGGGGTTGTGGTTACAGAAATGGAAGCTTTGACCAAACATAGACACTAGCTCATTAACTACCTTAACACACTTTTCAGTGGGCTATTACCCCCTGCTATGTATGTACATATATATATATATATATATATACAGATATATCATTTTCTGCGATAAGATTTTCGAGGTCTTCGTGTCTGGGTTGATTATTATTCGTCTTCTTCTATTTGCTGAAAAAGATAAAAATTCTCTGATAATTTATTGTCTTCTTGTAGATATAGAATTTTAAACTGAAGATAAGGTCGCGGTTTATTTCTATTTATTTTCTTAAGTGATTTAACAATTTTCGTGTTATTTTGGAAATAACACTCTTTGGGTTGGGTTTTGTTTGAATTTATGTTTTTTATTTGAGGGTCACCTTAGACACACTTCCTCCCTCAGAGAAAAATCTTGACAAATTGAAAACTGACAAAATTGCGACAGTGGGTGTCAACTGTTGACAAATAAAGTGGTTATATGGCGAAATCGGTTCCATATATCTGTTCCCTCGAAGGGCCACGCCCACACCTTTTTTTTAGCTCGGAATTATGAAATGTTTTCATTCCACAAAAAAAAATTACAGTTCTTCGTAGATAACGCAGAGAAAAAGTTTCACTCAAAAGAATCTGTCAGCCTTTGTATAGAAATATATCTTTTGTCTGTCCACGCCGAGCGAAAAGTAAAAGTTGTTTCACTTTTCATTATGGACGGTCATAAATAAGCTCAGATATTCCAACTTAATATTCTGTTAATACTTTTATTATGTCGCCGAGATTTTCACTTTGTCTCTCTAATGATGTTTTCTATATGCAAAACTATTTCGATCGATTTATGAATATATACACACACGGATTTTAATCGCTTTCGCTTTATTTGTTTCCCAGAGACTAATAACAAAACAAAAACAAAAGCGGCTCAACTCAAACGAAAAGCGACTGTTTAATGGCAAATTTGTGAAAATTGCTCGTGCTCATTTCAATTTGTAATTAATGAAAAATAGTTGCCATTGTTGCTATTTTATTGCAATTAACTTTGGCATCCATTGTTCGTTTTGCTCGTTCATTTGGCCTCCGATCAGCGAACTTGGCGCCTTTTGGCTTTGGCTTCTCCGATGTTTTTCTTGTTTTTTTATTTACTTATTTATTTTTTCGCTAGTTGGCGACGCACTGAAGTTGCCAAATGTTATTGACCCAAATTGAAAACGTATAAAAAAAGAATTATACACGCGGCAGCCATTCGAAATAGAACCAAGCCAACAGAAACATAGAAAACCCGCAAAAAAAAAACCGAGAAAAAAAACCCGAAAAAGTACAAATAGTAAAACAAAGTTTCTGCTTCGAAACTGTGGAGTAGACAGGCTAAATGGCTCGATTTATGGCCACATGCTAGTTTATAGACTAGCGGCCGTCGGCCATCGGGCCATTTATATTGCCTGACATTCTGACACGACTCGCTCAGAGAGTGAAAAATGCAAGTGGACCTCGAGTTATACGAGGGAGATCCATTTTGGCGGTCTGAAAAATAGCTTCGGATACTAAAACAAATTAATTAGACCACAAAAAACAAAAATCAAGTAATTTGAAAAGCCTTTTATAGCTGTGATTTAGTGATTTGTTAACATTACTTATAGTATATTTTCCAAACTTTATAGTAAAACCCTTGGGTTTTCCCTTAGTCACAATTTTATAAAGCAGAGAGCATTGAACTTTGCCAAGCTGTTAGTAACTTGCTCCTTACCCTATAACTACATTTGATATTGCCTTTAGAAATCCCTTTTGTAAGCCCTTAGGGAACATGTAAATTTATGTGTACCCATGAAATATGATTGAGCACAGACAATCTTATCTTATCTGGGGCCATTGATTACCTCATTTCCCTACATACGCGGGGACTTTGATTTCATCATTAGGTAAGGGATACAATTATCTGGGATACAAGTACAGATACAGATACAGATATCGGAGGTGAACTTTCCCAACTCCATTTTTTTGCTCCCCGTTTGTTTGCCTTCGCCTTTTATTACTTTTATTTATACGCATTCCTTGCCTCTCCACTTATGGCAAGTATTTGCATATCTGTTATCTGACTCTAAGTTTTGTTTAAACATTGGCAATTTAGCAGGCCTCCAACTCCCCCCGCTTTTCCCCCTTTTACCCCGTTTATTGTGTTGGCCCAAATTGCAGCAGCTGAGCCAACAGAAGCCAGTAGGCTTGGATTTTCCAAAAGTGCGAGCAAATGGCAACAAAAAAAATTCCTCAGCCCGAAGTGGAAACCTTGTCGCGTCTGTTTGTTGACAAACTAATTGCAACATTTTGCATTTCGAGATCGCTCTTAATTAGCAAGACGCGATGCGACGCGAGAGTGAGATAAAAAGATACAGATACAGATACAGACTCCAACGGAGGCCGAGACTGAGACTAAAACTGAGACTTGACTTTTACTATCAATTAACATAATTGGCGGCGCTTGGCTCGATTCGTACGTCTCCCGATTCGATTATTTGCACAATATAATTTGTCATGATTAGATACATTTGGCTAACCGTGCAACTGTTTCGTTAATTGGCCGATCTGACTGAATTCGAGCCGGCATCTGAAAACAATTTGGGTCACACACACACCGAGCTAGGAATTTCAATTTTCAAAGCAACGGCAAATTGGCCGACGAGAACTCTATGGAGAAATCTATTAGCCAACTGTCGGTCTTTGAACTCTCCTCTCAACTGGCAGCTCACTGGCTCTTTCTCCGCATCGCATCTGTATGAGCCGGAGCCGGAGTCGGAGCTGGAGATTTATGTATATCATAATCAACGCAGGCAAAAGCTCGAGAGGAAGGCCCCCAAAGGCATTGCACGCTCAAGTTTGCACATTTTGTTGATACCCCTGATTCAGGGGAAGCTTTGTTGACCCACCAACAAAAAATATGGCCAAGTGTTAAAGTAAATTCCAAAAGTTAGCAAAAAAATTTGCAAAAATAAAGTCAAGTGTTTAAATATTGGTTTTCAATTATTCGTCATTAGATGAGGTTTAACAAGCTTAAAGAATTAGTACTTAAACTTTGTTAACTATTTATATATATATAAATACATTAAGGAATGTTACAAAATCTCTTCTTAACTTCAAACCTGCATGTGTTATTTCAAATAGGGTATGCCCCCATCGTTGCCAGTAACTTGTTTTGCGCTTTGTAGGCCATATTGCGCATACGCCACGTTCGCCGGGCCTAGATGGCAAGCCCGAGATATGCAGGCCCATGCTGCATTTGATGGCTGCGCCATCTCCAAAGCCAAAGCCATAGCCACAGCTCCATAGTCCCAAGTCCCCAGCAAAGCCAAAGCGAGATGCTTATCCCCAACAGGCCGAGATGTCTGGAGAATCATTTTGCGGCCGTTGTTTTCTTGCCACGCTTTGTTGTCTTTGTTTTCCACCAGAGAAGTGAAAAGTTGCCTTAAGCAGCAGCAGCAGCAGCATCAGCACCAACATTTGTTTGTTTGTTTTCAATGCGTTGGTGACCCAGAAAAACTTTCCTGCCAGCTGCCAACTGCCAACAGCCAGCGGATGATTCTTGCTGCCGAAGTGCCAGAATGCAACCGCAGTGGATCAGGAACAGCTGCAAGTGTTTTGCTCCAGGTCGCTTCATTTTACTGCCACTTTTTACTTTCCACCACACTCCTACTCCCACCACTCCGCCACGAGGGCCCTCCAAGCCTCGTCTGTCATCGCAGTTGTGGCCGGGATCGGGGATCGGAGAATCGGAATTGGAATCGGTTCAACATATGGCCCTGACGTTTGCTGTGTAATTGCTGGTTGGACGGAGGTGATTTATGTGCTCAGCACCGAGAGAAAATATCACTTTCAAGCTGTCATTCCAATTATTGTTAGTCATTTTTTACAACCCAAAGAAATCGTAATAATTCATTCAATGAAACAATTATGTTTTTTATTTAAGAGTTTAATTAAGTTTATATAATATTATTTCTCTAACTTGGGGTTAGCAATTCCAACTTTAAGCAAGTTAATGCTTAATGTCCGATATTTTAGCACAAGCCGGTTTTCAATACTTCACACGCAAGTCAAGTTATTAAATTTTTTCTTTTATTACTACACAATTTAAAAAGTATATATATATGCACATGGGTTTAATGAAAAACTTGTGCCATTAAAATATTTACATGGCAGCTAAGCAAATACAACAACAGCCAGCATACTAAGTACAGGTTTCTTTTTTGGCTTTTTTTTTGTTGCTGTCAGTGAGTGTTAAACGAGTTTTATTTACAAACAATTTTTACTCGTAGTTGATTTCACAGTTCTCGTGTTAAATGAACAAGTTTATTTGGCTTTAGTTCGCTGTTTGCCATACAAACAAACAGGCTTATGTAATCATAATTTGCCCACTGCGTTCCCAACTGTAGACAGCTGAGATTTTTGTATTGTCAAACTGTAGCATCAAGTGGGGGACAAATTGTAAGCAATTAATTGAATGTTTAACGTTAGTCAGAAACAATAATAGAAATATTAGCAATTCGAATAAAGACGATTTTAACTTAATTTTTCCATTGAATTTTTGCTTGAAAATGACATCATTAGGAGATGATTGGAACAAGTTTTAAGGTTGAGGCAACCAACAGTTTAATTGCCTTTGTCTGATTTTCACAAGTGGAAAATGTTCTTAAATTCTTTGCCGAGACACTTTCTTTGACCGACTTCTATCACTTTCAAATTTTCTATATAATTGGTTCTCAGCTCGATTTCTATGGAAATACATTTTCTCAGATTCAGATTCAGATGCAGATTCGCTCTGAGGCATATTTTTCTCACTCTCTGTCTTGGCAATTATTTCAATTTGCCTGTCGACTTGCTCACTGACTCGATTGCTTTCTATGACATTTGCAATTGCTGGAATTGTGGAATAGCGATTGCCATTGCAATTGGCTTGGATTTTTTCTGCTCGCATTCTGCTCGCCGACCGAATCAAAATGCAATTCACAAACTGAAGTTGGCACTCGCAATCGCAATCATTGGACCCCCCTCATCCTCTGTGTTTTTCTAACAATTTCACTTTGCCCGGCACAACTCAAAAAAACTTTCATTTTAATTAGGCAAACGAGGCAAGGCAAAGCAAAGCAAAATCAAAATCAATTTTCAGTTAACTAGCCAAGAGATTGGATTGGAAAACCGACCGCAGATTCAATTTTCAGAGGTCAATTAGCAAGTCTCTTGATGGACATGTGGCAAACGTAGAGGGAAAATAAAATGGGTGGCAGCCAAACCGGTTTCGTTTCAATTTTACAATTTTTATTCACTCACCATTTGAAAGGCAACAACAACAATCACAAAATAAACAAATATTTCGCTGGTGCTGCTTTAGTTTTCGCTGTTGCCCAACGAAAAGTCAAACGTGGCTAATTACGAGGCATTGGTGCCGTCATTGTTAGCGGCAATTTCGTGTGCAAGGTGTGTCTGAGCCACAATTTTGCGATCAGACCCCTCACAATAACACTCGCAGAGTCACCCGATCGCAATCCAAACCACCCACCCAAGTGGCCTTTGCTTGGAAACTAAGGTTTCATGTTGGCAAATTCACTGGAAAAAAATTGTGTAAATAAGGGAAATACTTAAGCAAAAAAAATATATCAAGGTAGCTTTAAATAAAAAATGTTGTTAAAAATAGCTGGTAAAATATGTACAAATAGGAATTCATTTATTTAAAACCCACAAAATCTGAGTATATGTTTTTTGGGAACATTTGTAAAACTAGTTTTAACTTTTTACAAATTCTTCGTGACCAAAAAGTGTCATTTGAAATCGCTTAGAAATTGGTCGCTAAGTGATATGAAGTGGATATTGAAACCTAAGCTATCCTTCGCTCGCGGTCTGCCAGTCTAGACGTTGTTTTTATTTACTAATTGATCCCGGCGGTCGTGAGTTGAGTCATGTTAAAAAAAACTAACCAAAATCTCAATCAAAAGACCGAAAGCCGCCCCTTTGAGTCACCCAGGAACCAATAAATTTTCAACGGATAACAATGTATTAAAATACTCGCCAATGTCCCATAAATACCAAAGCAAAGCTATAGATTGAAACAATCTATTCACATTCTGATTCCTGGTTCTTGGCCTTTTGTATTTGTCTGTTTTCAATAAATCTTTTGTTTGTGTTTAGATGGTTTTCTTTTTTTTTTGGTATTCACACATCAGAACCACACACTTTGGTCTATTTCAATCAGAGGCAGAGCCAAGTTCAAATGTCAATGGCAACTAAATTGAGTAAAATAACACAAAATCAACGTTTTGCTAATGGACAGGCAATTTTGCACGTACACACCGATGCGCAGATACACAGATACGAATGTATCTTTAATTGCTGCAAATTGCCTTTGAGCTGACTTTGCTACGGTTTTTTCTCCGCCTCGTGCGAGTGTTTTTCCTTTTTTTTTGTTCGTTGTGTTCATTTTTTGCGATGCTTTCACATTGACTCAAATCAATTTACATCCTGTGGCGGAGGACTCTTAGGCGCGTGGGCGTATGGACACAGAGGGCGTGGCAGCTGCGCGTAGGTGGCACTAATTCAGTTTCCTGTCCCTGGCGCCTGCCACTTAATGACAGGCGTCTCGTCCCATTCCGTCGCGTTGCCTCCTCCCCTCCCAGTATTTTTAGCCTTCCACGAATTCAGTGCGCAGTAATATTTTTCTGCCTCCTACCTGAATTTCTCCAGGGTCCCGAGGTTTTCGAGCCATGTGTTGATGTCACGTTCGGGCTCGGGATCCCGAAGCAAAAAGTAAAACCTTAAGTAACCTTTTCGACCGACCACTCCCCGAGGTTGTAAATTCTCATTACACTATGTCACACGCTACAATTTCAATTTATGCCCTCTCCCTCTCTTACCCGTTTTTTCTTTATTTTTAGTTAATTGTTTATTGTTGACTTTCGGAGTTGGCATCATAAAAAAATATATATTTTTTGTTAAAATGTTTATGGGGGGGGGGGACCAGGTACGCGAAATACTATTTACGATCGTTCTGTCACGTTGAATATTTTTCTGAGTGTCACGTCGAAGTTGGTTTGGCGAAATGTTTTGCAAATTAATGAGCAGAACGGATCTATAAAGTACTTTGCAGTTTTTAAAATAGCTATTTAACCACAGATTTATAATATAATATAAATAACATTGGCAAACTGCAATCACAATATTATAGAATCAATGTCCGCCCATTCGTTTAATACCAATAATATGTACCCATTTAATTTGTTTTCTGTTTCCACTAATCATTTATTTGCGTTCAGCCACTAATATATGACTGTTGATTTAGTACTTAATGTGAATGCATTTAACCCACAAAATTATCAATGCACCAGAAAATTTCCTACCACCCGCTGGTTCTGGCTCATGAATAAATATCAACACTTCTGGCGTTAGATAAGCGATAAGCTGGCCAAATTGCCTTTGTTCGTTTATTTGCATAATATATAACAAAAAATTCATTATTGATTTTCGTTCTATATAGAGAGAGAGCCGACAAATGGGACACACCTCCCGAAAAATAAAGGGAATCAGATTATTTTACGGCGGGTAATAACCGCACAAGTGTCACTCCATTTGACAAGATTATTAGCGGCAACAAAAGATAAAGATACGAACGAATGTAGATACAGAACATGGCCTTCCCGTAAAAGCATGATATGTATGTTTTCGCTTGCATGAGGGATCATAACTTAACAACTACGGTCAGCAGACAACAACGACTAAAGGTCAAATGGGCTGTAAACATAAAACAAATGAGACATCGTAAAGGCGTACAAAAAAAGAACGCCAACCAAAATTAGCTTAGGGTTAAAGAGCTTCCTGTACAGATTGCGCAATTCCCTGAACCACAAAACCGGAGGAGAAATAAAACTGAAACCGAAAGAGAAAAACCAATCCCTACATGGCCGGCTCTCCAGGTGAAAGCCATCGCTTCCTTGGCCACTCTGTCAGCTGTCAAATGACATTTATTATAAAACATTTAAATGTCAGCTTCGATCGTTTTGTGGCCAATTGTTTTCGCTGTCGTTGCCTATAAATTTCCAGCAGATGATGGTTTTAGGAGGGGGAAGTGCTGCTGTCCAGCTCCTTGAGCCACGACATCGTGGGTCCCCCCATCTCCGGCTCAAATTCAAAGGCAAAGGCAAACTCAAACCGACCGTCAAATGGCCAGTCTTCTGTGTTTGCTGTTTTGGTCTTTTCCATTTTAATTTACCTTCTCGTTGTCTGTTTTCATTTGGCTTAACAGATCGCCGGCTGAGCTGGCATGATGTCATATCGGCTAGAAATATATATATATGTATAAAAAGGCCGGATCGGTTGCCGGGGTCTTGTTTTGTCTGGGCTTAACGGAAATGTTCAGAGGAGGTTGTTGAAATTAGTTAAGGGAAATGGAAGGAACATCTTAAATGATAATAATAAATATGGGTATGTTTTAGGCTGATTTATGAGCAGTCTTTAGACTGGCTAAATATTCAACAATAAAGCGTTTTTAAATGTCTTTTATGATGAGTTTCCTCTAACAAGGTATTTTCAGGATTAATTATTCATTCAGAATATAATAAATATAAATTATAACCCTTAGGGTATCCGAACTTTGCTCAACTTTAAATTGTTTAACATCTAGTTTTGTTCAGCCATTCTTGTATGCCTTTTCCTGTTCTGGCCCTGTTGACATGGCTAATTCTGGTTGTTGTCGCTGCTATTTTTGCATTTGGGCGTTCCGTACATATGCTTATTGTAATTTTCAGCTGGCGCCTGTCGCAAAAGGGGGTCTTACCAAATGGGTAAATATGAAGAGAAGAGGGGGCGTCGTCTGCCCACCAAACTCAACCCCTTTGCTGTTTTTGCTCGGCCTCTATGATGATTTAATATGTAGGCACCCCGCTTATGACATGGAAACAAGCCACAAGCCGCAAAACGAGGCGAACAAGAACTCGATGGAACTGAATGGAATGGATTGGCTGGGCGGGCGGGTAGGCAACGGGGGCGGGTGGGGTCTTTGCGGTGGTAAATGGACAGCGGCAGCACAAAAAAGGTGCGCCTTTGGCAGCTCCAGGGAAAAACTCGGTGCTGGCGAATACTTTTGCCCTCCTCGCCAGCATTTTTGGCCAAAGTTCAGAGCGGTCTAAGGAGGGGGAAGCAGAAATTCGGGGGAAAACGAGCAGAAGGAGGGCCTGGAGGCTGACTCCTCCGTTTGGTTTGGTTGCGTTGACTCATGGAAGTCACGTATGCTGTAGCAAAGCCCTGGTAAAAAAAAAGCTGTGCTCGCATTTGGGACGCGGCATTCGGCGCTTTCTGCTTGGCACGCCATGTTTATTAATATTTAAATGCAACGAGCCATTCCCCAACTCGCTCGCCATGCGAACAATTTCAGGCTTGAGTGCGGTCCAAGGGGCGGCCAAGAGGGGCCAAGAGGGGTTTAAAGCGGTCTGAAGGGGTCCAAAAGGGGGACAGAGGTGCCATTTGCGTAATCCTTTGGCAATGTTCTAAATGCAATGCAGTGAACAGAACGAAGTGGGGACCATGGGTGCTACACATGTTACATTTCTAATGAAGCATGTTGTCCAAGCACGAATATCGCACTCACACGTCCCTATCTACTTCTAACTCCCACTTCCACCTCATCGGGCATTTTGGCAGTGTTAGCAAATGATCATCATCGTCGTTTGTTAAAGGGGATTGCGAGTTTGGGTTAGGTCACGGTTTGCCTTAGGTCATCAAATTGATTTGCTACTTTACAAGACACAGAAAGAAATATATACGAAAATCTTTGTAGCACATAGGGAATAAAAATATTATATTATGTTAAATATTATTGGTAATTATAGGAAATATTAAAATTAAGAATTATAAAAGGCTGTTCTAATTATTTTAAATTTCTTCTGAGTGTTGCTCCTCGATTTTTTACGGTGCTTGGCCCATTATAGCCATCATTGGTGTAGTACATTTTCCTTAGTTCCTGGGCTGGGCCACCTCATTAGTTGCACTTCCTGAACAAGGTTACGTTGTGGTTGCCACTTGGCAAATGCTACTCCTTGGTTAGCAGCAGGTAAATGAAGCCGGTTAGCTGACCAGATCCGTTCCGCAACTCCCTTTTGGATATAGGAGTTTATATTTCCTACCACTGGATAGAGAGTCCTGCACGCATCCCACATCCGTTGGCAATTTGTTGTCTGTGTTTTCTGTGTCTGGTTGGTGTTATGTTGTGTTTTTTTCGAGTTTCGAGTTCCTGGTGAGGCAACTCCACTTGAGTTTGTCTGCAGTATCTCATAGCCTCCCCAGCTGTCTGCTTATTATTTTGGCTTCTCCTTCGGCTTTTGTGTTCTGCTCGGTTCGGTTTTGTTGCACCTGCTCCTTGCAGCAATTGTTTCCCATGAAGTGCACTCAGTGTGTGTATCTCATCCTTGTTCCCCCCCGTCTCTTTCTGCAACGCCTCGGATTTCTTTTTGCCTGAAGATGGATGTTTATCCTTTCGCACTAGTTACCCACCAAGTTGCCTCATTTGCATTACAAATCAGTTGGGCAAGTGAAAAATCCTTGCAGCGACCTAGTTTCCTCTTCTTTTTTTTTACTGGTGTTTTATTTTATGCTAGCACAGTGCCTGCCAGCAGTTTGCGCGCATCAAAGATTTATTTCGCATAAATCGCTGACCGTTTTTAGCCCCGATTTCTCGACTCATCCATTCCCACGTTGTAATAAAAAACCTTTACGAATTGGTGCGATGGTGGGGAGAAAGATCTACCTACCATAAAATATATAGAAACGGAGTTCAGGAAGGGAGGGTGGGCATAATGGGCGTGCCAGCTGCCCTTTTCAAATATTTTTCATTTTTCGCTCACTTCCAAAAAACTAAACCAAAAATTTCCCCTCTTCTTTCTTTGCAGGTTAGTACCAAAAAAAATACAGAAAAAAATAAAAACGCACCCGGATGATGAATGGACGGAAGAATGCGAGGAGATATGGTTTGAAAAAAACAAAATAAATAAAAACCAGCGGACTCCAGAGTTTGGTGCTCATGAATTATGAGCTAAAGCCGATTAGTAAGCGGGAATGATAAAGTAATAGAGCGTCTGCTCGGGTTTTATAATTTTCCGACAGATTTTTAATTTGCCAAATGTAATTGGTGGCCGTTTGTGGTATTTTGTGGCACGTTCGCCATTCCACAGAAAGGGATTTAGTTGGCAGCTTAGCTGCTCTTGTCATGCCCAGGCAGGTTTCACTGTACAGGGAAAGAAATTTCAGCCATATGTTTACTGGCAATTTTTAATTTGAAAATTGTGTGCCAAATATAAATCCCAAAATGTAATTAATTTTAAAACAAGCATCTGCTATATTTGAATTTTACATTTATTTAATTTATTTAATTATCTGTTATTTCTGCCTGTGTAGGCCATAGAAATCTCTTAAGCGGCTTAGGCTATCAGCTCACTCATTGGAACCAAAGGCAGCTAATCGTTCACCTGGCGGCTTTGGCCCGGGACAGGTGTAGTGCTCAATTAGCCACCTGACCCTCTCCTCTCCTTCCCTCCCCTCCCCTCTCCTCTCTTCTATTTTCTTTCCCGAAAACCAAACTTTTGTTTACTTTCTCTGGCGCAGCAAACTGTGGAAGAAGTTCTTCGAGACAGAATCGATTTCTGTCACAGCTGACAAGTTTCCCATTTAATTTCCCCAGATGATTGGCCATGGCGTTACCATGGAGGGAGTTGGGCAGGGATAAGCATAACCATAACCTAACCCATGGGTATCCGCATTCGACATCCGCATCGTGTAGGAAAATCGAAATGGAGCCCGACTTTTGTGACAAGTTTTAATTACATGCGACATCCGTTGACATGGTCGTGGGGCAACCGAAAACGGAAATTACTTTTGGGCCATCCATCTAGTGTTCGGGCCATGTTGAGAATGTTTGCCCACATATTAGGCCAATTGTTTGCTCGCTCCCGAGCTCCACGATTCTCCGATTGTCCGTCTCTCTGAAGTCTGATGTCTCAGTTTCATTTTCTCCCTCGGCATTCGCAATTAAGCAATCAAGCAAATGTTGATTAATTAGTCAGTTTGATAGTTAATGGAGCCGGGGGAAATCGTTCGCATGATTTACATGTCAAGTGATTAAGTCTTTATAACCACAATAAATTCATAAGCTAAACATTACAAGGCCAATTCAACTAGAGATGGGAAATAAATCAAGAGGAGATGCGATACCCGTATGAAATATGTTTTATTTCCTCGGTGCGATGCATGATTTATTAATATTAAATCGCGACGAATATATATATATTTTTTTTGCAATTGCGTGACCCGATGGTAATGTTATTACCGCACGCAGCTTTCTTTGGGATTCATCATCATCAGTGAGATATCATCACTATGATTTTTTACGAGACAAGTTTATTGAACTCTCCTCGCCCAAGTTGCTGGCAAAATGTTTCATTAGCCTGGCCCGAAGAGGGGCTCCGAGGGGTTGGGTGGTTCGTGGCCCAAGAAAAACTCACACATTTGACTGTGGGGCCCGCCTGGGTAATTAAGCTGTGGTGGGGCAACTCTGCTCCCATAATTTATGGCCTGGCAAATAATTATAATGGTAACACAAAGCCTAGGATCGCTGGATTATATCTACCCGCCATTCTCTGCCATTGAACAAAAGAGTCTTAAATTTTATTGCATCGGACGCAATTTTGTTGGTCTTTGATTATGGGAAAATGTTGGAATAGCCTCGGCGGTCTCTGCTGCCATGTTTGTTGTTTTTTTGTTTTTCCATTTTCCTTCTGCATATGCGCTGGCTAACGGTAACTGAAGCGGATTTTCCCGATGTGTTATTTGTTGTTGTTGTTTTTGTGTCTCCGGCTGCATTTGTAATTATGCAAGTTGGGTTCTAGAGACTGCAATTGAGATTGAGACAGTGGCGACTGCCACCAGACAAGGCAACAAATTCAGTCGAGAGGAGGGAAAAATGGGGTGCACTGAGAGAAACTAATGAGGGACAGCTTTGACAATAGTAGGAAAAGAGCAGGAAAGTTGTTTAAAATATTACAAAGTAAATGTACACAATTAATTTTAATTAAATAGTTTGGGATTCATTTGATTTTGATATTCATATAATTTATATTTAAAGTAACTTTAATTGAATCTTAGGAACAACCCAATTTTTTCTGTTTGTGCAAAAGGAAATCAAGTCTTGGGAGGCTTTTGGCCGCATGCCACTTGTTTGCATAAGACTGGAATTCTGCGTTGCGTTGCGTCATTAATAAAAATGTCTGGCAATGGCTTACAATTTATGGCATGCTATCGGCCTGGCCAGCACTTTAACAGACAGAGAGGGCACGAGAGTTGGCCTTAAGCGGGTTTTGCCTCGAATCCTGTGGCGGCCAAACTGCGGACTTTAGTTTAGCTTAGTGTGTGTATGCCTGTCAAACTGTAATGAATTTTAAATTTTCCCCAAGCGGAGATTTATGATTGCTCGCACGCAATTTGTTGCTCCACTTCGGTATCCAACTGTCCTGGAAATTGTGACACGTGTGTCTGTCACGCCTCCTTGACTCATTCCCACCCGCCCCCCGTTTCCTTTGTTTCCTTTGATTTTGTTGCCCCGTCATTGTCATAAAATAATAAATGCCGCTTATAAACACACATTGTCATCGTTCGGTTGAAGGAGAAGGAGGTTAAAGGCAGCCCGAACATAACTAATCATTAATTCGATTGTGGGACAACTCTGTTGTGGAGCTGCCACCCACCGACCCGGCTAAAATGTCAATAAAACTATTGTTGTCTGTGTCGGGGAGTGACCCAGAAAATGAGGTTGCTGACGTCATGCGGAGTGACTGTTCACTCAAAAAAAAAAAACATATATTTGATGGCGAAATATTTTAACTTTTACTGAAATATTTATTCGAATTTTATTCACTAAAAGTTGCAGAAAAAAACATGATAAACAAATGATTATTTTTAAATTTTGCATACATATAAAAACATTTGATAAACTCTTAAGTACATACCAAAAATTCAAGTGTGATTAGTCTTATGAATATTGTAAACGCATAAATGATAAATTCCGTTTCTGATAAAGGCTGCTTTCTAAGCTTTTTCAATAGCTTAATAATTAGTCAGATTGAGGTCATGCAATGTTATGTGTGGTTTTTTCGCTCTGTGCAAAGGAAACGAGCCGAGCTCAATCATCCCTCTCCGACAGCTGGACAGGAAGAGAAGTCAAAGGAAACCAAGACGGAAGGATGCATTATGCTCGGTCTTCGGGTTTTCTGCGGCTACGTTTCCATTCTCAGTTTCGCTGGAACTTCCGGCCCAAATGGATTTATTTGTCTCTGTCCGCTTCCCCTTCGGCTTTGCTTTTTTTTGGCTCTCATTCTTTTTTCATTTTATTAATTATGGCCTTTTTTTTGGTGGCCCAAATTCAGGTGTCAGCTGCCGGTCGGCGGCAGCTGCCAATTTGAAATTGTATATTTTGCGGTCAGACTTGGTCTTCCCGCTCTCCATTTCGCAGTCTCAGTTCCAGTCTCAGTCTCTCCCTTTCACTTGGCACGCGTTGGCACAAAACAGGTGCAGAGTCAGGTAAAAGGCGAAAAAAAAATATAAACCGTTTTAATGAGTTTTCCATTACACGCTGAGGTCATCGCTGCACTGGCTACTATAGTAATCAAATTATTTCCAGCGGGGAAATCTCCCCAGCCCTTGCTTGGTCTTAGCTTGGCTAATTGTGATGACCTAAGCTCGGTGTGAATTCCATTTCCATTTGGCCTCTAATGGGTTAATAATGTGCCAAAGCAATGAAAAACCTTCTTAGTCTAATTAAATGTCGTTTCTAGCTGTTGATAATTGTAATTGCAACCGAAAAAAGCATAAACAAAACAGAGTTTGGCATTCCCAGAGCCAATTTTGGGTAATTATCGAAAATGCTTCTGGCCAAAAGCGGGACAATCATCGGAATGGGTGTTAGACGAATTAGGGTCAAGTTGGCCAAGAGAGTGGGACTAATTGGGTTTTGGTGTTCAAATATTTGGGAAAGGTTCTGAAAGCTAACGAAAATAAATCTATTTTAAACTCATTTTTAATAGTCCACATAGTTTGCTCTTTCAATAACAGGTTTCCATCAACTTTGAAATTAAAATTTTAAATTGTTTGATTAGTTTTTGAATTGTTTCTTTAATAGATTCTTGTTCCAGTCACTATATATAGTACTTTAAATTAAAATCTCAGCTTTGATCGCTATTTCCAATACCAGTTCTCAATCATTAGTAAACTTCAAAGTTCTGCTCAGGGAACTGGCATTGCATTTATTATTCGAATTCTTCTGCCTTAAGCCTGGCTTTGCCTTGGCTTAGTTTGTGATCATTTGATACTCAGTTGTGACTGGCAGAATTTTCAATTCAATAGAACCTGCGCTGCGGTGAGGCCTTCTACAGTTGCATTGAGTGAGTGTTTGGATTCAAACAAAGCCTCTAATTCGAGGCAGAATCCGAGAGACTGATCCTAAGCCTGAGCTTCGAATCAGAGTCAGTAAGCAGTTGCATATCGGCTTACCTTTAAAACGTATACAACAACAACAATAACAACAACGAAAAAAAGAGGGAGGGAACTGGTTAAAACAAACGCCGAGCTTTGTTTAGCCAGTTTTTAAAGCCAAACCAGTTAACTTGTTTGGCCAGCTCAACTTTCAGTTTTTGTGCCCCTTTGAAACAGCAGAAAACCCACCTCCCCTGAGGAGAGAAAAAAAAAATGACAAGCGGAAAACATTGTTTACATTGATTGAACTGAAGTCAAAGAAGTGGAAAAGGTAAAATTACTGGGCAGAAATTATAAAAATTAGCAGCAAATTATTTATGAATGGGTGTGTTTAAGTAAAGTGACTTCGGATCGAAGATCATTAGCATGCCAAGAACGGATCCGAGGCGAATCGAACAAGATCGAACAGTGGGAACTGAAAACTGGGAACCAAGAGTTATATAAGAGCCAGAACCTTTGTTTCCCATCCGCAATCCGTCGATTCTGTATCTGCGTCTGGTTTTTATGGCCGGTGCTCTGAGGAGATCTACGAGTGATTAAGTCGTATGTGTGATGTGTAAATTATGTGTTGGCTTTGTCTGTTCTTAACTGCTTTTGTGCCGTTTTGGCCTGCCCGTCTAACTGTTGTTCTCCAGCGGGCCAAGCAACGACCTTAGGCTTAATTTATGCCCAAACACATTGAAAACAACACTGGCAACAGCCTTGTAATAGTTCCTATCGAAACTCTTTTATATTTCGTTACCATACTATATGGTAGGTGTCTATATATCCAGCTGTCTCTCTGTCTCTCTCTCCTGCCAGCTGTCAATCTATGGCTATCTCTCTTTCTGCTGGCATGCCGGAAAAGCATTGTTATTGCCAACTTTCGCTGGCAAGAAAAGCTACCTGAACAGAAACAGAAACAGAAATATGTTTGTGTGAAAAGCGCACCAACAAACGCCATGTAAATGTTATTTGTTATTTGTTTGTTATTGCAACAGCAGCAGCAGCAGCAGCAGCAGCAGCACCGGCAGCAACAATGCCATGGAAATTAGCTGACACAGAAATTCAAGAGAAACAGACAGCTGATAAAGCTCACTCGAGCATTGCAGATGGAGATGCCAAGATACGAGCCATAAATTCATAACCAAGGCTCCTCATAAGCGGATCAGTCACTTGACATTTTCATTGCGAATCGAAAACGAGGCGGCCCAGCGAAAAAAAAAACAAAAAAAAAACACGGTCTAAAAACAAGTTTTTTGGCACACCACCGATATCGAGGGTTTTGGCCATTAGCTTTATTGGACTTTTGCAATCCATTTAATGGTACTCATGCCTTCGTTCTTGTTTTTTTTTATTATTCCTCGGGTCACGCGACCCCGTAATCCATGTCAGAGTTCACAACAGTTACAACTGTAAAAGAGGCAACCAGATGAACCCAAAGCACGCCACAGAAAAAATATAAAAAAACACCCAAGAAATTAATGGCATCAAGTGCGAAAAAGTTCATTTCTCTTCGCCGCTTTTTTGTTTTGTATTTTGTTCTTCTTTTTATTGTGACTAGATGGTGCAAAAAAATAAAAACAAATATGTGGGGATCTGCCAGATTGGTGGGCGACCTGGTCACCAGTTTTACCCCAGAGGCAACCGTCAGCCGGAGTTGACAAATGGGATTGTCGTAGGTTTAACTTTATTTGGTTCAATGAACCGGTGACTCAAGGGACCACAAAGCTGTGGGTGTTGTACTCCGTGAGGTGTGAATATCAAATGTTATTTACTAAATGAAAAGAGAATATAGATAACCCGAAATATTTAAGGAAAGTAACAAATATCTTTTGCCAACTTTTGGGGTAGCTGCAAATCAACAATATCTTCACAGTTGAGTGATGGATCATGGCGTTCTTAAGTTTGGAAATCCCCAAAAAAAAAAGAAACAAAAATCACACTAACCTTGTTCTTGTGTTTACACAGCACTTAAATCTTCATCTGCCATCAGACACCCGCACTTCTTGTCCACACGCCTCAGATTGATTTGCTGCCAAAAGTCATAATCATCTGACTGATCGGCCCACTTGACCTCATTTGGCGTAAACACAGAAATAAATATATATTGTATCTGAGCCAGAAGATACCTACACTTATCCATGTATCTCAGATGGCTCACATTTCTGTATCTGTTTATCGGCATGTAAATTGCGGCGGAGAGAAACCTTGACTCTGGTTCAATTAATAATTAAATCCCATTTGTTTTTCCGTCACTTTTTATGGCTTTGTTAATTGAATTTCAGCCATAGAGATTTTGTTTGTTATTTTCTGGTTCTTTTTTTTGCCCAGCAAAACAAAGCGAAACCAAATCAATTCAAATTCGACTGCGACTGCCACTGAGACGGGCCAGAAACAAATAACCCGAAAGACTTAGCCAAGGTTTTCGACAGACATCGCGTGCGTGTCAGAGCCGAGAAAAACTTATAAAGAAGTAATAATAAAGT
This sequence comes from Drosophila setifemur, assembly GCA_021224005.1. Taxonomy (NCBI): domain Eukaryota; kingdom Metazoa; phylum Arthropoda; class Insecta; order Diptera; family Drosophilidae; genus Drosophila; species Drosophila setifemur. Next base: position 5,986,603 of record JAJJHY010003831.1, on the reverse strand, counting down.
AATAATAATAATAAAGAGCGCTCTGCTCAGACAGACGATGGCAGAAAGACAGATGATGTGCCCTCAAGATAATTCCCAGATTTGGTTCCGGTTTTTTGTCTGCCGCTTTTGGCTGGGAAAGAAAGTTTCTAAATGAAATTGCTCGCAATGTTGTGTGTTAAAATACAAAAAAATAGAGAAAAAAAGATAAATTCATTAGGCAAAGACCGAAATCCCGTTGCCCCCGGGGCAATGAGCTGGGAAAGGGCTGTAAAAGTGGTTAACACGCCCACAACCAGCATTCAGTTAGTCCGCCCCTTCCCCATATTTTCCATATGCACATATATATATATTTTTTGCTGCCTCTTCTTTCTCGCCTTGTGAATTTCTTCATAAATATTTCGTAAAAAGAAAGTTTCACAGTGGCTGACAAACTGTAACGCACCCAAAAAAAAAATTGGAGATACAGATAAAAATAAAAAGAGTAAATAAATAAACAAAACACAAACAAAAACCAAAACCTGACGCCTGGTGAATCACCAAAGCGATTGTGGCCGTGTGTTGAAAGTGTTAAATGCATTGCATTCGGGGGATTTGGATTTGGTTGTGGATGGGGATTTGGCCATTCGGCTGCTTCACTCGAATCTGCTGACCAATGGTCAGTGTTCGATGGTGTTGTTTGTTGGTGCTATATTCAGTTTATATTGTTACTTATCATTGCTCAACTTTTGGGGCTCTCTGAGGCTTGGCTTTTATTTTCGTTTTGCATTTCACTTTATAGCCAATTTAGCCGCTTGCATGACTCCCAGCTTTTGTTGGCTATTTCGGAATTTTTTTAATTGGTTACCAACATGCAATTGGCCAATGATTCTTCAAACTACGAAATGCACTCTGCAGGATGTCAATGATTGATTACAAAAGTGGAATATCTCTGCAACTTCACTTCACTTCGCACTTTTTGTTACTTTATTTTTGTATTTCAACTGCATTGCGTGCCGGAGATGGGTCGGTTTTAATATTTATCTGGCTTGTTAATTTTATGAACGGCTAATTTATTGATTTATATGCCCGACTGCAGCAGCAATTGCTGGAGCTTTGTATTTATGCCAGACACGTTGTAAAACCAAAAAAAAAAGTGAAATATTATCGAGGTGATTGAATTTGCAATGGCCAAAAAGAAAAATCAAGGGAGTTCACATGAATCAGTTTTGGGGTGTCATAAAGCAATATTCGCTTAAATTGATTTATTATTTCCTCAATTTTCAGTTTCGAAAGGCCAACTTATCCTAGAAAGATATTGTAGATATTTTTCATTTATATGCAATCTATCTCCTAGTTGATGACTCCGCGAATGGAAAATCAGATGAGTCAGGTTTTTCCATGGCTCCTTTGTGGGCCATTAAGTCGCTTCAAATCTTTCAATGTAAACAATCAACGGAGTTGCATGCTGAGAATAGTTTTATGAGCCTTTCGCAGATTTCCATCTGGCGTCTGCTGTTTAATTTTCGTTCCAAAAGGAAAAGTCTCGTGTGCGATCATAAATAAGTCAACGAATGTTTGCAGACATCGGGCAAATGGGATTGGGGACTGGAATTGGACCCGAGAAGGGGTGAATCAGGGGCTGGGAAATGCACTTGTGGGCACTCACTTGGCGTCCAAAAGATTTGCTATAAATAAGCGAGCTGCCTTCCGCAGCAGCAGCTGAGGAAGCAATTTGCGGCAATTGCCACTTATTGGATGCATCCACAGCACTCGCACTCTACAGTTTGAGAGGCAGCACCAAGGGCCCGTGAATAATGAATAGTGAATAATGAATGCAGTGCCGGCAGCACATGCAAATGAATGAAGATTAACGATGTGCGAGTGTTAAATCGGGCGGGTTGATATTCAAAGAGCCAGTTGGCGACATGAGTTGACCCAATTCATGGCCTGTATTTCCTCAAAAAAAAAAAACAACAAACAAAAAACAAAAAACCAACAAAAAAATCAATCGTGCTCATGTAGATACGCGAATAAAAAGTGAATGTTGGCGATGCCAAAAAAACGCCAACGCATCCGCGGGTGGTCAGGCAACTTTTGTGGAGCAAAAATCAAGCAGAGAAATGACAGATACTCCCTATCCTTCGCCCCCCAGCTGGCTGGCAAATCCATAAATCAGTCAGAAAATTCGTTGACAAACAGCTCGGAGTAAGTCGAGAGTAGCTGAACCTAGAGAACGGATTACAGCAAATGGAAGAGCACTGGAAAAAACATCATACCATTTCCAAAAAAAAAAGTAAAACTCTTAAAAATTAAAAAGATTAAATAGAATAAATATAAGAGCATCCTGCATATATCATACATATTTTATATCCTCACCAAAAAAATCTTAATTATATTTTCACTAGATTCATCATACCTTTTTTTCTCTCCGTCCTGGAATGACAGTTATCGCCATTTCTCTTTTGGACCGAAATGCTTTAGGGCCAGAAAGGTCTCTTAACTTGGTTGAGGACCTGCCTGGCTTTGCATCTGCATCTGACCCCTGTAATTCACCCCTCAACTGACCTGAAAACTGCAGTTGACATTTTGGCCCAGCAGCCATCGAAGCTGCCTTCAATAATTCAATATGCACGTCCAATTTGTTAACCCCGTTGGTAGCTTGTTTTGGCCAAGTAAACAATGCGTTGCACGGGTGTGGAGTTATGTTCCACTTTGGCTTGTTTAATCAATATTTGATATGCGCCAGGGAATTGAGTTTACATACCTGGTCGGGCCTGGCCTGGACGGCTTTGATAACCAAACCCATTCCACTTAATTACGGACAGGAAGCGCTTGTATCTTGTTCTCTCTGCTGAGTTTGACAGCTGTTTGCGAAACATGCAAAATACTCGTAACTTCCTTGGAACTTCCCGAGTGCCAAGATTACAAGTTTATGGGCTGGGTAATTCAGCATATCAGCGGATGATGATTCTAGGAAGGGTCAGTGGAGAACAATACCAGGTTGGGGTCTTTCATGTTTCACGCTTGGCTGCCGAAATTCTCGTGAGACAAAAGACCAACTTAGCTGACTTCTTTCTGCTCACCTCACAACTCTCCCGGGGAGGAGTTGAGTTGAGGTAACTCCAGTTGAAAGGCGAAGAGTCGCCCGATCACACCAGCAATTATTTTATGAGAAAGCCAAGCCAAGCGGAGAAATATAATAAAAACAGGGGAACCCTTTGCCGGGAAGAAAAGAGATGGCAGAGGACAGAGGAGTGATTGGGCAACCGCTTTTGAGTTGGTCGAGTGCAAAACTTTTGTCAGCTGTTTGTAATTTAAATGTGCAAAGTTACACAAAGTCTTGGGAGTCTTATCCCCAGTCCCTGCCTTGGGAAGTCGAGTGGAAACGGAGCAGCTTCAATGCGCTTGCGCGGAAGGGTTAAAAGTAAAAAAAAATATTTAAAAAAAAAGCAAGAAGGTTGGGCAAGCTCACGAAAGTCAAAGAAAGCCCTTCAATGGTACAGTTTTGGGGTTATTCTACAGTAGCGGGCAAAATTATAGGTAACAGACTTTAATATAATTAAATAAAATATTATAATTATCGTACAATTCCATTGCTTTAACTTCAAGAAGAGAATTATTTCCGCAAGGAATTATTTTAAAATTTCATGAGATTTTTCACATCAGTTCCTCAAATCTTGCTCTTTTGTTTTGGGTGGTTTTTTTGGTATGCAAAATTTGTTTCCCATACAAGTGGTTGCTGCTTATTAAGTCTTCCCAAAACCCTTGATCACACTCCTATTATTTCCAGCACGGCTTTAACTCGATTTGTGTGAGTTGCAGAATATCTCATTACGACAACCCCTCTCTCTCTTCACTAAAAGTCACATATGAGCTGTTCACAAAGGCGTGACATGAAGTCATGCTCCTCATACCTTGCGACTTACCTCGGATCGGATCGGATAGGGTCTGGATGGGATTGGATGGGGGAAAATTGCTTCCCGTGGGCGTGTGGGAATGGAAATGGAGTGGCTTCTCTTCTCGTTCTGCTTTGGAATTGTCGCAGCTAATTTTATGCTGCACACACGCTGAGCAGCAAGAAAAGAAAATAACTCCGGCCACAACTACAACTCCAGCAGCGGGTGTTGGGTTCAGTGCGCACAAATTGGGTCACACACCAAGACTTCGCATGCAACTCGAATCCGAATCCGAATCCGAACTAAACTCCCAACCTCGGCGCCAACTCTCCACTGTAATTAAATCTATTTTTAAATCACCACCATTACCGCAAATAATATAGATGATTTTTTATTAATTGGGGGGGATCTTAAAAATCAATCAAGTAGCTTGCATAATTTACAGCAGACTTGAAACCATTTTTGGCCTCCGATGCCTTTCGCTTTCTGTTTGTTTTGTTGTTTTTCCCAGCCATATAATTTGTTCGCTTTATTTTTTGCTTTTGTTCCGCTAATGAAATTGTCGCCAAACTGTAGCAACCACACTCAATGGATTGCCTTATTTAGGCCGTGTTTGGTGTTCAATAAGCGGCCGAACAAAACACGAATATCAATGAACCAGTTGCCAATCAATTTTGGCCAAACAAAAACGCCCCCGAAACGGTTTGTGTGTGGCTTCTGAGCTCACTAAATGATCTCATTCCGAATGCAGTTGCTCAGCTTCTAAGAATTTTATTTAATTTGATGATATGTGAAGTCTTCTTCATGCCCATTTTAACACATATTTTGTTCTGCTCTCTGGAGTTGCTGCGATAGGAAAGCCCATGTGTAAATGGTAATTAAGTTTGTGAAAGCGTTTCAAACATAACGTATTTTCGTGCTCAGGTCAGCTCTCTGAGACGTGTCAAGAATTTTGAGTTGAAAGATCGGCTATTGAAAGTCACAGCTGGAGCTTTAACCTACAGCGAGTTTAATTAAAGAACTGTTAAATATAATAACAAATACTAATGGGTTCTTAAAGGGGAAATATTTCTTACTTAATTTGATGTCCTTAATAATTCTCTGCAAATTACTGCATCTTAAGCCTTAAATCCTTAATCCCACAGTTTTAAACCCTCTCCTAACCCCCATCCACAGTTTGACACTCACTCCTAGACTTGACTTGGCATTTGTGATTTATGCGATTTTGATTTAAGCACTTCAATCTCGAATTTGGCTTGTGTTCTGGGTTTGGGTTTTTGTATCACCCTCGGAGGCACGCATAAATCATGTGGGGAGTGGGTTGCACTTGGGGACATGGAATTGTGGATATCTCTTTGCCAGAATTTGTCTCTCACGTGCGTAGACAAGATACATAAATATATCAATCACTGGAGAACTCGCATGTGTCACACATTTTCCGTGCTGAGCAATGTGAACCGCATAAAGAATTCTCGAGAGCAGAATTATTAATATGTACAGTTCGACAAGCCCTGCAGTGGCTCTCAAAGTTCCGTATCCTTTTTATATTATTTTCCCTCTGTATATTTTGTAGGTGCCTGATTCCTGGGCCTTTGTGATACTTTGTTGTCGTTCGGGGCTAGGGTGAGAAAAGTCGAGGGCGATGAATGAGAAATGCACATTTTTAATGACGCCCGCCTGCACTTGAGGCTGAAAAAAAAAAACCAAAAACAACAACAACAACATCAGCGACCGTAAAAACAACAAGGAAGCGTTGTTGACTTTGGCCACGTCGCAGGATTTTGCATTTATAGGGGGTGTCCGAATGAAGGAGCGAGGGAGGGTTGAAGAGGGGTAGAGGAGATCGCTGTCCTTCGCCTTATGCAAATCGAGAGTTCAATGCAGGAGATGACTCGGCGGGGCTCTGCTCCTCAGCACCATCCTCTCGCTTTTGCCCTTCATCTCTTGTCAGTACCCCAGTAACCTCGAAACGCGGTCCCTCTGCACAGGGAGAAAATGGTAGGCTTTAAGCTGGGAATAAATATAAAAAAATAAATGGTTTTGGTTTGATATAGTATATTTCAATCATTCCAAATCATATAACTTCCACCATTATTTATTTTTCTCTTCATAAAAAGTTTAAAAAATCTGCAGAAACGAATATCATAATTATAAAGAATACTTTTGTTTGTAATTTTATTTAAGATTCTCCCAGTGTACAGCTTTGCCATATGGCAGTGTAGTTCCTCTTTTAGCTGGCTTTGGTTTCATTTCTGCTCTGTGTTCTGTTTGGGTCTTTTCTGTTCTTTTCTGCTCAGAGCTCGTAACACTTTTCCACATCTTGTGGCTCGTGTGTACTCGCAGAATGTAATCCGCTTAAGTTGCTCGGAATCGGCACATAAACATCATCATCAGCATTATGATTGTCATGATTGTTCGGAGTGGGGAATGATCATTTGTCGGTGGCAAGTTCTGAGATCTGTGTTCTGGGTTCTGAGTTCCCGAGCAAGTTCCACATTCGTCATGCTTTCCACTTTATTACATTTTAACTTTGGCATTTTCCGGTTTGTGTTTGGTTTGTTCTTAATACTTTACTTTGCTGCGGCAGCCTCCCCTCCCCTCTGCGCTCCCCTCTGCCATGCCCGCAAAATGGTTTCCTAATTAGATCTCGTAGAAACAAAACCAAATCAAAACCGAATCCAATTGCCAAAGTGGAAATATCTTGACAAATTAACTGATGGGCAAATGGAAACGGATGAGGGTTAGATTTGTCCTTATTAGATGACTCACTTTGCCCCGGCTTGGTGTGTTGACCCAGCCAGTCAGCTAGACAAACTAATACAGAGCGCTTATCCAACTAACTATCTGTCTCTGGGGTTGGGTTTCCCCCATTCCCCCCCAAAACATTTTCCTAATTTCCCATTGCCCATTTCCACATTTCCACATTTCCCATTTGAGCAAACATTAAAAGGGCACCCGCCCTCGGCAAATGAAGCCAACTAAGCGTGTGACGTGACCAGCTCTATGGCTATACAAGATATACAAGCTATATCTGCTAACCCACTCCACTCCGATAGCTCCAGTTTCCATTTAATTTGCGACTGCCTAGAGTTACATAGTCGAATGGCAAAATTTATTAATTTTCCTCAATTGCCACACTCATTCGTTTTGTTTGTGTGCCGAAGGGAGTTGCAGTAGGAAACTGCATTTGCATATTTTGTTTTCGGTTCACACGATACAGTTACAGTTACAGATACAGATACTTAGCCGCAGCTACAGATAGACACTCTCATGAATGACTGAGCGATGGATGTCAAAATCCATTGGATATGCACCCAAATGACTGACAATGCAATTCATTAGCGGTGCAGCCAGCTAACTGGAAACTCGACTTGAATGGCACACAACACGCTAATTTGAATAATCGAATCGGTTAGGTTAACCTTCAAGGCAATCGATTGCAGAACTGGTGAGCGAGTGGTGGCCAGTTATTTTTCCATTCCTTTCCTTTTCCTTTCCACTCTTTTTAAAACTTCGAGTATACTTTACCATCTTACCATTTTCACAGTTCCGACTTCCTTCGACTCATTATTTGCCAGCCATCAGTGGCAGTTGCAATTGGCAGCTGGCAGACTATTAAATCAAGGCACGAACTATCGACGAACCTTAACCCCCGCTTTAATTTTAACCCCTTCGGGTACGTGCCACATTTGGCTGCGGGCCAGGGCGCCCAAACAGTGCAACAAAAGAATCGCAGCTATGGAAAAACCGTTTGCAAATAAAAGGAAACTTTTTAATATGCTTGCTTGTTTAGGAGCCATGGGGTTAGGGAAAGGGTTACGGTGGGTTAAACGGGGGTCTTTCATTTCCCGGCTAGACAAAAGCTTTGAGTGGCGCCAGGAATTCAAAAGGGAAACGGTTTGAAAGCACGAGTGCACAGGAAAAAATTATTACTGTTTAATTTAAACAACTAAAATTGCATTTAATGTAATGCAACATTATACTGAAAGAGTATCTAAAAGATTTTGATCAACGTATTAATTTTATTTTTGCTTTTTAAATCAATTTTTTCTCTCTGCAAGTCAAATGAAAATGTTGGCTTAATGTTATCAAAAATTCATGCCCCAATCCCTGCACCCTCCCTCTGGATATCCATCACGTAATCCACGACAACGACCACGCCCATTCTAAAAACGCCCACCTACACCCACTGCCATATTTGTTTGGCGCTTTGGCAAATAGTTTGTGCCAACAAAATTGCAAAGCCATCGACAACGGGCCATGCAAGCTCTATGGCTCTGAATTTCTGAATCTGCACCACCCGGCTACCCACCCAGTACCCAGTACCCTCCACCAATCTGCACTCCACTCCGCACAACGCTCTGCCATTATCCAATCCGTCCACATGGCTCGAGGCCGGGACATTTGCATATGGTGCAGCAGGGGTGCAGGGGAAGGGATTCGCTGACGATAATTGCATGAAATTATAATGCAGCCATGCAGTCAGAGCCTCTCATTCTGCCTGTCGGCGTGTGGGAGGCTCCACTGTGGCACCCACACACATAATCAGGCCCCAAGCCGGGCCAACAAAAAATAACATAGTGGGTGGTGTCACTGGGATCTCTGACACACTCTTGGCCCAACAATAAAGCGAGATTATGGTGCTCAAAGAGTGCGGAGCACGTCTATTATATATGACTTTCGAATCAGGATCAGATCTCAACGGCCATATTTTGCTGGCAATTTGAGCTTTTCGTGTCTCCTTTAATATTTATAGTTTTGGATTCATTAACCAATTTAATTTCATGGTTATGTGGAAATTAAATATGACTCCTACCAGGATAAGATCTCTCTAGCTATATTTGTGTGGCAAATCTGGGTTTTCATAATCCCTTCATTATTTAATGTTTGTTATTAATTTAAACTTTTATTTGTGTCCGTTACAGAACCACCACCGCGGCAGCAACGCGAGTGAGGAGCGAGTGCCTCTGCCGCATTCGCCCCACGACAGCCACGCCCACCCCCACAACGGGGGCGGAGGCGGTGGGTTGCAACACTCCGGATCACGGGCCACACTCCGCCACTCGATGAACCACTCGAGCAGCTCCACAGTATCGGGCTCCGCCTGCAGCTCCACACCTGCCTCCCCCCAGCTGAGCGGGGTGGTGAGTGCTTCGGGAGGTCAACTGCTATCCAATGGCCACCACTACCAGTCACAGTCGTCGGTCAGCTCCAACTCGTCGATCGTGTCGGCTATTCCCGCCTCGCAGAGACTGCTGGAGGAGGCGTTGGCCAAGTCGGCACCCTACCCGATGATCATGCTGCCCCTGCACGGCGGTTACTGGATGGATGGCACCGAACACGAGTGTGGCTATGATGCCAGGGGTAATCCCCTGCTGCCGCAGACCACCTGGATGGCCAAGTTCGAGACGGATGACACGGCCAAGTGCTATCGGAGATTCTATGCGGCCAGGGAGCACTCGAATCTGGTGGGACAGGACGAGCAGTTGGGACCGGTCTTGATCTCGATTAAGACGGAGAATGTGGCCAACCAGGAGCACATGCGAATCCTGCTGAGGCTGCGCACCGGGACCATGCACGAGCTGATCCCGGTCTCCTGTTTGGGTGCCCAGCCAAGTCCGGCGAAGATGGTGCGTCTGTTGAACGAGCAGATCCAGGTGGAGAACTTTATGCCTGTCCTCTGCCCCAAGGCCTCGCAACTGATCAGTGTCTACGATGAGCATGTGCTCGTCTCGCACTTTAAGTTCGGAGTGCTCTACCAAAGATATGGACAAACTACCGAGGAGGAGTTGTTCGGCAATCAGCAGACGTCGCCGGCCTTTGATGAGTTCCTGGATGTGCTGGGCCAGAGGATCCGGCTGAAGGATCACAAGGGCTATCGTGGAGGACTGGATATCCAGAATGGCCATACCGGGGACACGGCGGTGTATGAGGTGTTCAGGGAGCGCGAGGTCATGTTCCATGTGTCCACCCTGCTGCCCCACACCGAGGGGGATCCGCAGCAGCTGCAGAGGAAGCGGCACATCGGAAACGACATTGTGGCCATTGTGTTCCAGGAGACCAACACCCCCTTCTCGCCGGACATGATCGCCAGTCACTTCCTGCACGCCTTCATTGTGGTGCAACCGATTGAACCCAACACACCGCACACTCGCTACAAGGTGAGCGTGACGGCCAGGGATGATGTGCCCTTCTTTGGGCCCACTCTGCCCAATCCGGCGGTCTTCCGCAAGGGTCAGGAGTTCAAGGAGTTCATCCTGACGAAGCTGATCAACGCGGAGAACGCCTGCTACAAGGCGGATAAGTTCGCCAAGCTGGAGCAGCGCACCAGGACCTCTCTGCTGCAGAACTTGGTTGAGGAGCTGCGGGAGAAGACGCGCGATTTCCTGGGAGCCGATCTTTCCCAGACCACTGCCGGGAGTCCCACTCCGGAAACTCCCAAGGCGGAAAGTGGAGGGGGAAATGCCGGTTCCCGCTTCATCGACACGGTCAAGAAGGCCCTGATCATGCGGGTGCGATCCCAGAGCGTGGACACCGGAAATGGTCACGGACCGGGACAGACGGACAAGTTCAGCGTGAACACGAAACTGGGAACACTCAATTCCAAGAAGGAGGCTCATCCCGAAATGCAGACACCCAATCTGAATGTAAGTTTGGGTTTCTCAAATAATACTAACTTCTCTAGTATTGATCTTAATGATATTTCCACATCTTCCACTTTCCACTTTCATTCACTCCAAAAGTCTGCAAAAATTGAACCCAATTGGACATTGATAAGATCCCTATTTGATAGTTAAATCGAATGTATATAGATTCGTTTAGATAACATTCAGTGGTTATAAAAAACTGGAACGAAATAAATTGAAATTAAATTGACCAATGGTGTACTTATTAGGAATACATATTTTTTACTCCCTACAATTTCATTAATTAATATGAAATGTTTACAAGCTATTACAATTTTGTGTTGCAATTTAAAATTAAATTAAAATTAATTTTCTAGCAGCTTATTATAAATATTTATTAAAACGAATTTCAAAGAAAATAAATGCTTTTAATTATTAAGCTTTGCTAACTTTTCCTTATTTTATTTTAAAAACCATAAATAACTAGCTTCGTTAAATATTATGCTTATAAATTATAAATTCCTAATCAATTCTATTATTTTCCCCATACAGACCTGCAGTCGCACGGCCTCGAAATCGTCGTCCAAGTCGAAGTCCTCGAATGAGTCCACCTCCTCGTCGCCGGACATCACCTCGCGGCAGGCGAACAACAACAACATCAATAGCACCAGCTCCAATGGCGGTTTGCTAACCCAAAATGGTTCCGGTGTGGGCGTGGTAGGTGGAGCAGTTAATGCCGCCCAAAACGGAGGCGTGGCAGTGGCCACCATGTCGGAAACGAGCGATGATTCCAGTCTGAATAGCGTGGACCTGGATCCGATGATGGCGCACCTGGATGGCGGGGCCACCTACATAGACAGCGACACCGGACTGGAGAGCATGAGTTCGGCGGAGGCCACCACCAAGGCGTGCTCCCTGTGCTTGGACGGGGTTCAGTCCACCATAATGGGCACCTCACCCAGCAACGAGACGATCGTTAAGATCGAGAACCTGCGCCAGGAGGTCACGCGACTCAAGTGCGACAAGCTGGATCTCCTCAGGCAGAATGTGGTATGTATTTCCAAGATATATCAGGGGATCGAAAGAAGAATATATTCCTTTCGAACTTTGATTATATTTAAATCCAGATTCAGTGGAATAGATTTTCTAATCCCTATCTTTCCTTTGCAGACCTGTCAACGTGACATCAAACGGCTTCGGGAGCGGGAACTCTCCCTGCAGGGCGATCTCTCGGCAGCTGGCAGGGAGATCCTGCGCCTGAGGGATCTCCTGAAGGAGTACATGCCGGACACATCCGCCGCTCCCCTCTCCATATCACCCATCTAAGCGTCAAACGCAGCCCTTCGATTGAAGCTGATTGGAGGAACGGGGAAAGCTGGAAAAGCTGGGAAAGCGGGGAAAGCAGGGAAGGGATGAGGAGCAACCACTGTGCCGTGTATAACACTTTGGAGAATGAATGGAGGAGCAAGGAGTCGTTTGGCGTAGCCCCCGAAGAACCCAAACAAAAAAAAAACAAAAACAAAAAAAACTGTATTATATTTAGTTTACGTAGCTGTAGATGGAGGCGATCCTTAGAGATCCCTAGAGATCGGACAGGTGGCAGCAGGCATGCGCATGGACAAATTATTACATTACTATATACAAAACAGTTACAAACTAAACTAAACAAAACAAAACAAAGCGATACAGCAACAGCAAATGAAAACAGACACACAACTCAAAAAAGTACACCAAATATATAATATAAGTCTTTAAGCATATTTAACGCAAGAATAACGCCCCCTAACCCTAATCCGTAAAGCATACAAGTACTATATAAACCAATTCCAGAGCCCATCCCAACTTTAACCTAAGTAGAAAGCGATCAATCACAAAGCATCACACAGAGATCGATATCGAAATATTATTAAATATTAATAATCAAACACCCACGAAACACGAATCACAAGCAAACAAATGAAACACAATCACATGTAGCAAAGTTTTGAGGTTTACAAAACCGTTACTCGTTCGTTAGTCGCACCCGTGAACTGTTACCGTGACTCTCGCTTCACACTTTACACTTCATCCCCATAATCGACGATAACTAAATATGATCGATTCGATATGATTTACATTTAAACGCTCTACAAAACACCAGCAGAACTCGGAGAACGAAACAAGAGGGAGGGAACTCTTAACCTTATGTTTAAGTTGCTTTAAATACTTTTACCTAAACTCTATGTTAATTAATTGTATCTTAAGTTTAACCAAATGCAGAGACCACAACATCGATGAACTGATGACTCACGAGAATAATTTGCATGCCGCTTTCAATGTACATATTGTGTAGGAGCGCGCACGATTCTCGATCCGCACTCGGATCTGTCGAAATTAACTATGACTATTTTATTTTCTAAACGATTAACGATAATACCGATAACCGACAAATTAGAGCAGCGCAAAAATGAAACCAAGCAAAGTAGTTGTTGGGAAATGAATTCCAAAAAAGCAAAAGTTACAAATCACGCAAGCAAATTTTGTCTTTGAAATCTATTCGCTAAGTAGCGCGAATAATTGTTTTTGTTGAGATGCATTATCATTTTTATTGTGTAAAGTATGAAAAACCAACAAATATATGCAAAATATATGGAATATATATAAACAAATGGCCTATGTGTTTTAAATGGGGTTTTTGGTTCATGGAGTAGCATGGGAAAACTGTTCCTATTTCAAAAATTAAATTGGGTTATTCAAAAAAGTTGATCTTCAGATGTTACTAACTTTTAAACACGTGCTAAATTAAAGGGGAGTACAAGATACAAACTAAATTCTTTAAATAATTATATATTTTTGTGCCAGTTAAATTGCGTTTTTAACTAAAGTTTAATTAATTTATCGAAGTTACCTTCGTCTCATCATCACATTATCAAGACGCCACCTAGCGGGAGTCGACAATACCAGTGAATCTACATCTACATGTCAACAATTTTACGTACGTATAACAGCACCCATCATAACAAAAAGATATGCATCTGCATAAAAATATTTTAGGAAAGATGGGAACATATTTTTAATACCTTGATTTCGCTATATCGAAAAAAATAAAATGAAAAAATATAAAATTTTATATGTACATATGTACATACATATATAAAAGTAAATTTAAAAATATACATATGACATTTTTAATAGTTATCAAATCTCGGACCTCTTTGGATAAAACAGTGCATACATCCGTGGAGCACAAAGCATGTTACTGCAAAAAAGTCGAAACTTTTAAGAATAACTTATTTTGCATTATTTATTTTAGAATGATTATTGTTGTTAATAATTTTATCACAAGCAAATTGAATTTAACCATTTGAGAGCCAGAAGAATTTTGTATTTTTGCTTAATTATTATTTGATGATCAGATTAAAAAGTCCGAAACAGTAGCTATAATGATCTAAATTAAAAGACATAATTTGGTATCTAAAAACTTAAAGTTTGCAAGTATAGCAAGTTGCTATAAAGCTCAATGGCCGCATATTTAGTACATCCATAAACACATTTCCGACCGTGTGGCAGCAGACTCATATTTTCCCCACCATCTGGCATCGCCACGCGCAACTTGGCTCCGTTGAGTTTTTAGCACAGCGTTTAGTTCATTTCAACTTTTCGAGCTGTTCAGACGTCAGAGCGGAATATTCAATCGCGGGTTTCCAAAACGTTCAGTTCGGCATTCAGATACTCCGATCCAACGCAAACTGTTCAAACTTTGCCGACGACGCAGTTTTGTTTGCGGTTTTTTTCGGCAGCCACAAATCGAAAAATCGAAAAATACACCCCACGCAAGAAGTGTTAAACAGAAATTAACAACGTAAGCGGTAATTTAATCTACAGAAGGTTGAATAAAAAATAAATGATAAAGCCCAAAAGTAATCAAAAATCGTGCTCGCAGTGGCAAAACGCAAAAAAAGTGATGCATCAATAGGTGCTAAATAATTGAATCCGCATTTGAAAGTCTAGATATCGAGGCAAAACGTCGAGAGAACAGCCGCACAATAAACCCACACAATGAAAACAAAGTAAATAACACTCACAGATACTAATTCAGCCACAGGTGGGTGACACCCCTCTCTCCGTGTGATATTGAAATGTAAAATCAAATTCGAGCCGATTCCAATACCAATTGTGTTTGTTCTGTCATTGTGTCAATGCTGTTGCTCAATGCAATTGGAGCCCCCCAAAATGTAGCTACATCTATACCTGGAGTGTATATGTATATATCGATTGTGTCCCCGTAATCAGTGACATTTTTCGGAGTGCTTGTTGTGTGCGTGAGTGGTATTATCAAATTTCCGTATTCATTGATAAGTGTAAAATATGGAATGCGTGTGTGTATTCGTAAGTTGCTGTGCCGAGTCGAAGACGTCAACGGCATTCCACGTAAAACGAGACTACAAACACTGTCAACTCACCGGAGGCTCAGGTATTCAGAGCCATGATTCATCGCCAGTGATCGTGACTGTAATTGTTTTGGTTGTTGTTGTTGTTGTTGTTGTTGCTAGGCTGCTGCGGTTAACTGTAGACTGCGTAAGACTATAGAAATTGGCAATCTTACGTTTGGGATTAATCATCTTTTCTAGCAACTCCGAAAATGGTTTGATCACAAAAAGCAACAAAACCGACCGAAAAAAAGTTCACCTTTCTTTTGTTTGAACAGGCAATATTGGGCGGGAGTATTGGTGTATCTGTGTGTGTACAGCAGGGGCTTTCTTAAACCGGTTACCCTTTCGACTTCTTGACCAACCAAATTTTTTTGATAAACAACAAGCCAACCGAACGTGACTCAGGATCCCACACCAGCCAAGTTCCGATCGAATCAAAGGCCCATAATTCATTGCCTCCAATTGGGCCGCCCAAGGCAATTGCTCACTGTGCCCAATTTGTTTATTGGATGCAGATCTTCCGCTCCAAGTAGGAGATATTTTTTGCTCCATTTACTAGTCCACTTCAAACGGCTGCTAATTGTTGTTGCTTTCCGTCAATCAATCTTGTCTTGCCCCAACGGGAGTGAGGGCTAAAGGAAAATGGCCAGGAGTCATAAAGCTGTCAAATGTAAGGAAATAGCCGGTTCTTGGTCTGCATAAATATTTACTGGAATTTCCCCCCAGGCTAAGGCAATTCGCAATCCGCCCAACATCTAACAACTGTTGTGATAAGACAGAAAATTCCATTGGAAAAAGCGTTTCTTGGAAATCGTTTCCTCACGTTGGAAGCGTGCACTCTGTTGCAACTATTTTTCACACCTTTCCATTCTACACTCGCCGCATTAATCAGGCAGGGTTTATGGCTAACGGCAAGTACTTTTATCTACGAGATACTTGGTCCCCGCTACGTGTCAAATTTAAGCCACTTTGCCACAGTTGGTCATGGTAGGTGGAGTTGGGTGGAATAAATTACTATGTCTGCACCGGGAAAAAATATAGTTGTTGGCCCTCATCCAATTGATATTTTCAAATTGAAATCTATTTATATAAAATCGAACTTTTTTGTTGAACGCATATATAATTCAAAATGCCTTATCGATTTATCTTTGTATTATTTATTGAGTTATATTATTTTTGTTTTGGCATGTTTTTCTCCCAGTCTCTGTTCAAGTGAAAGAGTTTTAGGAAAATAGCTAGATAAACTCTTTGGGATTGCTGGGGGCTTGGCACATAAATTTCCATTTGAGATAATATCGATGTAATTGAATTTGCCGGTTACCACTGCCCATAAATAAAACACATTTAGATAACTACAGGTATGTGTATCTGCAACATTTCTGCAACGTTTCCGCACGGTTTTGTGTGGGGCTTGTGTTTGGCATTCTATGAATGGACACCTTCGACTCCGCCTCACTTCCGCTGTGCCGTGTCTCCTTCAGAACATAAATAATAAATGGACAACGACAAAGAACAATTTTTGGCCAGGCCATTGGAGCTGTCTGCATGGAGCGTAAAGCGTTTAACGATGGCCCGGTCATAAATTTTGCAAAAGCCACGGCACGGCTTTCACCTGAGCCCTAGAACCCATCCCATACCATACCATTCATTAGTTGCGTTAAGTTAACCCTGGAAACTTTACTCCGTAATCTTCGCCAAGTGCACTTTGGAAACTCAACAGGACGCCAACAAAATTGCAATCTTGAATAATATAAAAGCCGAGGCAGCCTCTTCAGACCCCAAGACCAATTCACCCCATTATGTCAGTAAATGAAATGCATTGGGGTAAACAAAAAGTGAAGTAATGTTTATTTTTCAATTAGCCAGGTCATCGAAAACAGCGCGATTTGAGGTCACGGCGAGGATCGAAATAACCCGCATATTGAATATATAGCCGCACTTATATATTTATTTATTTTTTTTAATCGGGCGGAACCCAAAACAAACAAATTAAACACTTGTCGACTATTAAACGAACGAATATAACATTTCTATTTATTTCCCAGCAGCTGCCCAACAACTTGTTGTCGCCACGCGTTGTATTTGTACTCGTATTTATTGTATCTGGGCACAGTGCCAGCTATTCGATTTCATTGGCAACATTCTCATTGGATTCGCGATTCATGGAAAACAAAAGAAATCATTTTCCCCCAGACTTGCGTAAAGTTGCATTAGCCGAGAGATTACGGGGCCAAGAAGAGGCCTCTTACGTACACAACAAAAGTCAGCGGAAAAAGTTTCCCAAATGACTCATCTAAAAGATACTTTACCTTTTGAGGTACGACTACTGCTTCTGCTGCTCCGGTAATTTCACTTTTATATCATTTGAAACTGGCGACTTTCTTTGCCGATTATGTAAAGGCTGCCAAAACACACACTTTAATTATTTTTTCACTTTTCATTTCGTGACCTGAGGTAAATATATATATAAATTAAATATATATATGTATTTATTTCCTGCTGCTATCTTAACGCCATCTAAGCGCTTGTAAAGATAGGCCATTGCGAAACTCATGGCTAGGCAGGCGATAAGGTGTGTGGTATCTGCCAGATACAGTATCTCCAAGTGCCGGCCCGCAACTCGGCAACATGCTTTCTTTGCACTATAAGGGCGGCCTTTATCTCGCACAGCTTCTCGGGGATTTGCTTCTCTACTCCACTCTACTCCTTTGTTTTTGTTGCCAATTTATCTCGCAGTTCTTGGTGTTGTTGATGTATTTGTCTTGCAGATTAGCTGCCTGCTGCTAACATTTCAAAAATGCATTAGATCCGAGGCCAAATGCCAGTACTCCGAGCCCCTCAGCTGGGAATGGACGGTGGGTATGGGAGTGGGTGTGGGTGTGGGCGGGGGCGTGGCAGTTGTTTGGGTTGACAACCCATAAATTGCACAACTAGCTCTTGTATGTGGGTGGAATACTCAGCGGGAGCTCGACTTGCCCCAAAAAAAGAAGAATAGAACCCAACAAAAAACGGTCAATAAAAAGGAGGTGGCACTTGCAGCGACCATTTATCAATTAATTAGAGTCCGACAAGAGACGCATAAAACAAGATGTTGGTGAAATGTTCCCGCTGATCCGAACAATTTCCCCCATCCAGAAAATTCAGTGTAATTAATCAAGCCACCATCTATTAATTCTCCTGACTTTGGATAACAATTTACAGCGGAAATGTCATCAAGTTTTGTTTTTAATGAAGTCCGATTTTATTAAGGAAATGCATATAAATTTTAAAAGCAAATGTTTTTTCTACTTAAGCTTGCATGGTTTTATATCTACATTCTTTTTTATGATTTCCCTTTAAATTAAAAAAGTATATTTCATTGGAACAAGAACATACAAGTGCATTAAAAATGTATGGATATAAATAATTTCACTTATTAAAATTTTCTTACATTTTTCTTTTCTACTTAAACATTAATGAAACAAGTCATTGTTTATCACAAAAGATATTTCATTAAAAATAATGAAAATACATTTAATTGGAACAAGAACATACGAATACGAAGTATTTAATATTTCTTAAGTATTGATTAACCAGGTTTCTCTTGAAAATAAGTAATGGTAAATTCCCATGTAATTTTGCCATTCGGAATCATTTAAATACTACGAAAAATTACAAACCTTGTTAATATATTTTAGTTTCTATGGTATGACATTCTTGGGACTCATTTAGGCTCCTGGTTAGATCACGCCTACTTATGACAAACTCCTAGTTAATGAAATTAGCTGACGTTCCCTGTAATAGAACATTACCATGTTGCCATTCCCACTGCATCATTAGGAGGCACGCAAACTGTGAAAAGTCGCGTCACGAGGCTGAACGATGGTTGGATGTTGATTAGGCCAAAAAGCGAGAGTAGGCCAAAAACCATTGGACTAGGCAAAAAGGCCCACACGCGATTTTCGCAAGGGTGGGCGGATCGGAGCTAAAGATTTGAAAAGCCCAACTCAATGATTGCTGGGAATTGACAAATGGTTTGATTTATGGGCGGTTTGTCAAGCAACTGAAGGCAGCAAATCTTGGCTTGGCCCAAATTTCGGAAATTTCCATTTTGCCAGGCGTGCTCTTTGAATTTATAATGAATTTCAGGTTTCCAGCCAATGCAGATGCATACAAATATTTCTAGATATTATTTTGCTTGCTTCTGGTTGCAGTGGTTGTTGTTGGTTGTTGTTGTTATTATTATTTGGCCAAGTGCCAGCGGCTAGCTTGTAATTGCAATCACAAAATTTTTGTATAGGAGCAGACTTTCCATTAAGCTGTTGCGGGCAAGAAAATTCCAATTGAAATGGAAAACAAAAGCGGCCTGGAAACAAATTCCACTTGACTCCAGCACAAATGCACGCACAGCACAAAGGTCAACGCGGAAAAATCAAATAAGGGGTGAAAAACTCCGGCGAAAGAGTCGTAAATTTCCCGAGCAAAAAAGCAAAGGTAACGCAAACAACGAGACACACAAAAAACTTTTCTCCGGCTAAGATAATTGCAGAAATAAACTCTGAATTGTGGGCCATAGAAAATTCAATTTGCCGACAGGAGAACGAAATTAACATGAGCGGCGGTGGAAATCCGGGGGAATTTTCCAACCGATGAGGGTCAGCATGCCGAGCACGTAGCCTGGAAAAGTCCGGAGTGTGGGCAGGGGCGGTCGGAAGAATCACAGCCAGAGACACGTGACAGAAAACCACAAAACCAAACCACAAGCCACACGAGCTGTATATGAATCTGTTGCACATGCAACGAGTGAAAAGCACGGGCCGGGAAAGTTTTCCATTTATTGGCCATAAAGAACCGAAAACCGTTGAACGAATTTTATTTCCCGGCCGAGTGTTAAACTGTCCAAAAGTTTGAGAGCAAAAAAGTGATGGAATTTGTGTTAGTCTTTTGTTGGTAAAAACATGCAGCCAATACAAAGCTAAAGCATAAAATGGCAAGACATTTTTATGGCCGAAATGCATGCAATAGTTTTCTAGTCTCTCCATAAATTAGACGTCTGGAGTCGTTTCATAAGTTTTCTTTAAAAACATGCATTTTTCTTGATTCCAGGAAGTGGAATTTTTAATATGCGTTTTTCTTCCTCTCTGCATGTTTATGGCGAATTTCTAAAGATATATATTGTTTGTTATTTTTTAAATAACATCATTAAACTGCGAAGTCCCTGCTCTATCCTTAACGATTGATTTAAAACCTTCTTTAACTTCAGGATCGCTTCTGAGAGACAAAAGATTTCATTATAACAGATTGATCGATCAAGAAATGATCAATGCAAGGCGACACTCGCTCTCAAGGGAACTTTTCCCCTTTTAGTACAAATGCATTCATCCAACCGGTTTTAAATATTTTCTATACCCCCCAACTATTCAAATATTGTTCGTTACGTGTCTGCGAGTCAGTTTAATTAATACGCAAATATTGTCACATATGTAAACAGATATTCATGGGGGCCTACGCCAAAAACGTGTGTGGATACGTCATGCATGACTGACCAGGGGATTGGGGCAGGGGCGTCATTAAATAAATATATATATATGTGGTATAGGGACATCGGTGAATGAATGAACAAATTCAGGCGCCACTCAACCGAGGAATGACGTCATTTCGTTCATTTTCCATACTTTATACGATGGTCGTAAACAATTGTATGATAAACATATGTTAAATATCGATATTGAACAATCGACCCAAATAAAACTCCCCGACGATGGATTTAAATAATGCGTATGCTATTCAAAAGTATAAAAAAGACTTGATAAATTACCTCAATATGTTAGCTGGCCAAAACTACTTAGAAGTGGAAGAGTTTTGTGAAAAGAAATGCATTTGTGGAAAAGCTAAGTGGAATGACTTGGCAATTAATGGGGAAAAGTGTTTTCTTTTGAACGAGAAGACAGATTGGAATTTCTTAACAATTTCTATGGTGCATAGAAGAGATTTATTATTATTTATTTATACTTTTTCTTCGTAGTATTTAAAATGCTCCTTCAAAATTGTTTTCTTATTTACATATTAAATATATCATTGGAAATTCCTTTCTCTAAAGAACAATATTATTTGTTGTCATCGAATACTCGTATATATTTATTTAATTCCCGTCTGGGAATAAACAAAATTGAGTCAGATACATTTAATGATAAATCTGGTTTTGTTTACCCACAAGAAATGACTAAGTGCGGAAAGGTGTTCTCGAGATAGGACAAGGTAAATATTCCCCCTCCACCCCTGCCACCCTGACCTCATTATGTTGGGGCTAATTGCAGCGAAAAATAATCTGAAAATCTGGTAAAAAGAAATATATGTATGTATATATAATTCTGCGCAAAAAGGGATTTGCTTGCAGCTGGGACTGCAATTAGGGCTTCCAGTAATTTGCGTCACGGGGCACGTGAGGAGGTCCAACAACAAAAGGCAACTGTTTTTTTTTTGCCTGCCACAAAGCTATAAATAGCTGGGGCAGGCAAAAGCTTGAGTGGAGCTATGCGCAACGCCCTTGAAAATGCAAAGTGGGCGTGTCGCCATGACAACAGGCAGTCGAGCAGAAGGCAAAAACAAACCACCGGTCAGCGGCTTGACTGGCACTTGGAACGGGGCAGCGGGGATTGCCAATCAAAGTCCAAGATGTTGCCTAGGAGCAGCCACAAACAACTTGCCACAAGTAACAAGTAGCAAGCTGTAAGCAACATGTTGCCAGACACATTTGATCGCCTGTCGGCTACTGGACAATGAAATTGAAACTCTATAGAGAGAGAGAGCTCTGGGAATATCCGATGCGGATCCGGCACTGGGTAATGGATTTTGAGAAAACCAACATTTATTCCCACTCCAAGTTCGGAACTCTGAACGGAGCTCGTTATATAGGGGCATTATCTGGTAAATTTACTCGTATTTCCAAAGCAATTCCTTATCGGAACTTGGGTTTTTCATGTAATGTATTTATAATTTTGACATAAGGAAGCCAAATAATTTTACGATAAATTATTTATCCATTTAAAGCTCTTCAGATAGAATGCATTTTGGAAATGAAGAAAATTTTATATTCACAAATTTTATAAAGATTTGATTTTCAATTATGAATGGAATATAATTTGTAAGCAAATAAAATATACCAATACTTTTTTCTAATTCCCAAAGGGTATCCAGCTCTCTTTGCAATATGAATTCGATACTCCACTCCTGATTTTCCTGCCTTTTCATCGGCCTCTCAGGTGATTAGTGGCCCCGCCAATATTTGCCAGGTGATTGCTTCGAGTGGAGCTTAATCCGCAATGCTCACCTTCTGTCTGAATGGGACAGGTGAAACCAGAGCAATTTCAATTAGCCGATAACTGCCCAAAAGAGCTAGGGACACGAGGCTAAGGCACTGGCCTTCGGCTCGAAGGAGTGACAAAGATGAATGGCTTTATTTGCTGGCCAACTGGCAATTAGCCAGGCTAAGTCGACTAGGCGGAAATGTCATCGCATTGGCTCGGGAGCTCGGGAGGTGCGCCCTCAAAGTTTGCCAGCAAATTAAATTCCTGTTTATTGATGTCAAATGTGGAGACTGGACACTTGTTGTCTCTGTGGCCGTGGAGGGATTAGATAAACTTTCACGACATGGCCACGGGAAGTGACCCATCAGCAGTCGGATCATTTGCTCTAATTGCGGACAAACGATGGCGCCTGTTACTTACACAGAGAATAGCACTCAAAAATAAACCATTCCTGGAGAAAACATTTTAAAAAAGGAAACAAACTTTTGAATATCAAAACTAGAAGCACATAAAATATAATTTATTCTGAAACATAAAATTATAGCAATAATCATTCTAGCAAAGCTAGATTAAAATTGTTAATTCAAATTGTGACTGAAAAAAACATATGTTTGAAACTCTCTCCCATGATATCATGACTCTTGATATTATATTATGATTCTTATATGTTGTACCATTCCTGAAGAAAACTTTTCAAATAATAAAAACAATCTTTTGTATGTTTTGCGTATATACATTTATTATTTATTCTGAGACATACATTATAACAATCATTATTCTAGCGGAGCTTGAAGAATTCAATTTAAGTTGGGACCGAAAAACATATGTTCGAAACTCTTCCCCATGATCTCATGTTTGCTTTGAAAATGTGCTACAATTATCTTATTTGATGGATAAGAAGCTAACGAGAAAAGCTAGCCAGCTGAATTAATAAACAGAGCGGAACGGAAATGGCTTATGATTTTTCGTTCAGTGTGGTCAGCCTGTTTAATTGTGCATGTCCCGCTGTCGTTTAGTGGCTTAGCTTATGTGACAGTGAGTTATGGCCACGTGGGTGACCTGTTGCCTCATTTGTAGGTGTGCTCCTAGGGGTTGGAGGAACCCCCATCCCCACTATCCCAACTATCCCCACCCCCCGGATCGCATTTGGGGTTCCAAATGCGGAAGTGACACCAAAAATAAAAAGGGATCAGCTCCCTTGCAGCACTGTGCGTATGCGTAATGTTGAAAGCCCTCGCAGTGTGTTTTTGTTTATGCGCATAAAATCTTTTGATAGCCCAACAATTTGATAGCCGCCGATCTCCTCTGCCTCCAGATTAACCGAGTTCAGACCAGCGCAGAGAACTCCATACAAGTACGAACGCTGGAGCCGTATTTTCTTCTCTGATTTTTTATCAACTGCCCAACATAATGTAACGCGCCGCTGAATGAATTCCAAATCGAGAATCCGAGTATACAGAGCCACAAACAACAGCCACCATCAACTGGGGAGCGGGTCTTATCGAGAGAGAGCAGCCTCTTGCACTCGGCGTGAAAATATTCTTCAGGAAACCGAAGCGACAAATCTTCAGTTGGACTCCGGGTGATTAGGCTGATGGTTTGTGTGCTCCAAGAGCGGATCAAAATCGGTGCTCGAAATGGGAAACTGAGTGAGAAATGATAAAACTCAACACAAATAGATGGGTTACATTTTAGTATAACATCGAAAATTAATCAAATATAATTGTCGCGTAAATAAATCAAAAATTTTAATATAACATACTAAAACATCGTAAATTAAAAATTAATCAAATACGGTTAAGATTGTGTATAAAGATTGTGTCGTAAAAATAAACCAAAGTGCGGGCAAACAAATCTCGAACTAAAGGCTTTTTAAAATAATGCTGTATTATCTGGTATATAATATTGCAAAGTGTACAAATGGTACCGATAATAAATAAATTTCCCTGTTTGATGACGAAAGTGAATATTCCCAGAATAAAAGTATCGCCGGATGCAAGATAAAATATTCAATAAAAAAATTTGATTTGAACAATATTAAAAAATTAAGAAAGAAAACAATAATTTTATGTGAAACTTAAAGCAAATACTTGCATAACATGCATAATAATAAAACCAATAAAATAACGAAAAACAACGAACCATACAATTATTATATATAATTAAATTGTGATTATGAAACCTTCATCTCTAACCGAAGACCAAACCACTTTCAATTTCTTTCAGTGCCTCGCTAAGTGAACAAAGTGTCTTCCAACGTGACCATGGCATTAATGGGCCAAATGTGTTAAAATTTTAAATATTTATGAGTATCGAATTAGTGTACAATATATACCAGCAAAGTCAACAAACAAACAGAGCCACATCGCAATGCTGCTGAGAAGGATTCCGATTTCGCTGGCCCTGGGATTGCCCATCCTGTTCATTTGGATATCGGCGATTAGTGCATGTGAGTTTCCTTGCGAGATTATCCCATTCATGATAATAGCTAAAGCACTGAGAATTCAGTGGAACTGATAGTGGAAACCCATGAAAAACAACCGCCGCTTGGCTCAAGCTCTCAATTTTCGCAATTAAAAAACATATCGGAATTCATAAGATGCTTAATGTATGCATTTATAAGTGTGAGCTGCTCCGCCACACGATTCGCTTCCTGTCACACATTCTTTATTATTTATGAGGCCTCCGTCTGGACAGAGAGAAAAAAACCGTTTAACTTTCTTATCACCAATTGTGTTTTCATTTTTTTTAATCTGTGTCAAGAAAATCATTGTATTATCTTAACTTTATTGACTTTAATAATTATTATTAATGAATTCTTTTATTAAGTAATTGGAAATTATATAAAAACAATTAATAAATTCACTTTCATAATATTTTTATAATTATTTGATTGAAAATTTAATTTTCAAATACTATTAGCTTTCATATTGGTTTCAAATGTAATTTGTATGACTTTAGTCTGTTGTAGTCGGTAGAAAACCTTTTAATATATTATTTATAAATTATTATTTATTACATATTCAACATTTGATATTTAGGGCAGCTGTTTTTTCCCCATCTAACATAAATAAATTGTGACAAATTTAGGTGATAATTTTCCCGATCCAATCTCAAAAAACTACCAACAGATCGTTCTTTTGAAATACTAGACAACAGGATGATCTTTAACCCCTAATTGATTAGCAACCAAAATTTTAGTAGAGCTCGACCACACAAAAAATATGTGTATATGGTATTCACATTGTGATCTTGTCTTGTTTATATATACACTATTTTCATTATATGTAGGCGGAGGAGCACTTGTTGCTCCGAGGCTGAGGCTGAGGCTGAGGGTGGCTGAACGGCGAACATAATGCCTTGAGTATCAGAAGCTAGGCTCAATTGTTATCGCCAGTAAACAAATAATTGATTCTGGAGTAAGGCATAATAAAATCATCAGGCAGGGGCATAGCCTGGGGGATGCTCCACTCAATAACTTATGCCAAGGAATTCCATCGACGCCCATGTCATCATCCAGAGAGCACAAATCACTTAAGTTCATTATTCTAGCGCCACCATCCGACGGGAAAAAGCACTCAGAGAAAAATCTGCAACGAAATGTATAACAAAATAATAAATACATTTTTATTTTTGATGATATCATTAGTTTGACATCTTAAAGGGCATTTTATTATTGTTTCTCCTAAAGCTCCTAAAATAATAAATTTAGAATTCCTTTTTTGTTGGTTTTTGTACATCTGATATATATTTTAAATTTTATTTTTGAAAGGTTTTTTGAGAATTTTTCATTATCCACCTAATATTCGTTAAGTGATTAACCCCTTTCATTTAGTCGTAATTTATTTATATTTATTTCTAATGTTATCTCTCCGGCATTTGCAGTACCTCGGCCCCAGTTCGAGCCTGAGGACGATGAGAGCGACGTAAGCGACTGCGGCAGTGAAGGAGCACCTCTGATCACGCCATGCAGGAACTCCATCAAACTGGAGTACAAGACCAACTATACGCTGCGCTGCGAGGCGGAGACGCCGGTGACCTGGTGGAGTATCCACGGAGGAGGAGACGATCTGCTCACCGAGACTTTCAGCAACGGAGATGTAGATCCAACGCGACCCTACGGCGTCATGGTTACGCTGTACGACGTGACGGCGGAGAATGTGGGCGCCTACTACTGTGTCAAGCAGGCGGAACTGGACAGCTTGGGTGGTCAGTGCGAGGAGGAGAAAATGGTGGAGGTGGTGAACCAAAACCAGGCCAGCTCCATCTACGTGTATGTGAACGATCCGCACACCAAGCTGGTCCCCCCCACCCAAATTGTGGTGCGCGCCTACCAATACACCGATGTGGTCGTCGCCTGCAAGCCATCGATGCCCGACACGGAGGTGCTCCTGGAGTTCAACTCTGAAGTGAGTGGACATGGTTGGGCTTAAATAACAATTGAGAAGAGTCTCAGGTTTGGTTACTCAATTGGAAAAGGGATATTTACAGGGGGGGTTTCATTTTAATATGTATCTTGATATTTTATATTTCAATTAATGCTTCCATGTTTTAGTTTATTACAAAAACTAAGCTTAATACTCAGATTCATCAAGTGTAGTAACGCATTATGCAAGCTAAATTATTTTAAAAATTGTACATATATCAAGACTCAAAGGATTCATGCAAAAGCTAAGTCTAATGAATTTTTGTCATTATCCCGGCGTGCAGAATACTCAGTGGAAGATCAGTTCTGAAGAACTGAACCAGAACCTGAAGGTCCTGCCTAAGTTCGAAGGTTGGAGGTTTGATCCGAAAATGGGATTTATTTTCAAAGTAAATGACCATCCACCGGAGCACATCAACTGCAGTGGGTGGATCTTCAATATTGTCTACAACAGTAGGTCCAACAAACATAAATTAAACTATAGTAATTACATATCTGTAGTTAGCTCTCTAAGACCTGTATAAATACATATATATTAGTCTGCTGTACAGAATACCCAGTATCGTAGGATCCATATTATAATAGAACCCCATTAACCATATATAGTACCAAGTCCAAGAAAAGATTACTGAAATGTTCGATAGCTTTGGGGAGCTTCTCCTCTGGTGGCCAATATCTGATCGATTTACTCCTGTGTCTAGACGTTTTCCAGCAGAGATACCGCTCGGTATGATCCCATGAAGGGGTTCACCCTCGAAATCCGCAGCATCACAGATGGCGGCGAGTACTACTGCCTGCCCGCAGAGCCTTTCCCGGAAAAGGAAGAGGAGATGACGGTCATTGAAGTGCGCTTTACTGGTAACGGTCACATTGATAGTGAGTTTTTGCACCCCAAAGTTTGTGATTTGTGATTTCCGTCTATACATGTCGTAAATATTGCTTTCCACTTTTCAACAACTATTATTTGAAGCGGTTTCGGTTTCGGATCGGTTACGGTTTCGGTATCCGAGGTTCAAGGGATCCTATCCATACAATATTCTTTTCCAAATTCAATGCTTTAGTCACACTTTCTCAAAATGCACAACGATGCACAACGTATAAATGCTGCACCTTCTCACAACAATTAAATAGATAAATAATAAAAATTAAAATTACAACAAAATATAAATTCAAAGGTGGATTTTCTGCTTGCAAGTTGAATTCGTGTGCTAACCCAAGGTATTTCTCTTTTTCTCTCTGTGTCTCTCTCTCTCTCTCTCTGTATCTGTATCTGTATCTTCCTGTTCAAATACTGATTGAATACCCGAACCCACTGTCATGTTAATTTGCTAACTCCTCCAGCATCCGGATTGGATAATCCCAGTACCAACCAACCGCCATTGCGGGGATTGACTAACACGGGGTATGCATATGCCGATGAGGACGTTGAGGAGTTCCTTCCTGTTACTAACCAATCGATGGGTAAAGTGGCACTAATCTCTGGTGATGGGCATGCCCAGGTTCCCAGTTCTGGAGCCCTATCATGGGATCGGGTCAAGCGAAGTCCAGCCCGGCTGGTCCCAATGTATTCATCGCCCTCACCCAGGCCAGGGCGTAAGTGTTGTCTGGTTGTCCTGGCTGTTGTTTTTCTGTTTTTTGTTCCTGTCTTGTTCTGTTCTGTTCTGTTCTGTTGCCCTTGTTATGCTCCTTGTTTTGCCTATGATTTCCTGAAGCTTTGTGTTTTAATTATGGACTGATTTAGTGGCTTACTAATCCGGCTAACCCTTACCCCCTAAGTACTGTATAATAGCTAACCCCATCTGTGTCCTCGTCTACGTCTAACCCATCCCATCTGCATGACGCTGTAGCATTGCTTGCCAGTCCCCGGCCTTTCCGAAGAGTATCTAATAACGCTAAATTTTCTAAAAACGCTGCAGAAGCGAACAAGCAACTGCTCCAGCCGGTGATCAGGTCCTCCTCCAAACACCATGCCTACGAGAATGGCAATTTTACCCTGGCTTGTGAAGAGACCGCCAATCTTGGCGCCATATACAATATGGAGTGGATAACGCCGGTTAAGGATGCGGTGAGTGGTTAAATCCAATTACGAATTCCTCCATAGATTTTAAAACTCACTTTTATTTATTTTACAAACAATAATTAATACATTTTTTTACTGCGAACCATTAGAGTCGCTTAACAATTACTACGCCCACCCTTGACCACAAGATGAAGAACACCACCCACCAGGTGGGCAGAAGCATATTGACGGTAACGAATGCCCAACTCTCCGACAATGGCCTCTACAAATGCATAGTCACGGATAATTCTCAAAGCAAACCGGTAACCCAACACATCGGCTACAGGATTAGAGTTCTGCGTGAGTCCTTTTGCTCCTGATTGAGATACGAGTATCTGAGATATATACTTCTATATATACCCCGCAGGCACCAACGAAACCTACCTGAAAGTACATGAGCCATCCAACCATTATGACGTGGTGGAGTTCGCCAACAAGACCATTCAGATGACGGCCATATTTGAGGGTTATCCGACGCCCAGCTTCAATTGGTACAAGCCGGATGGGAGCGAGATTTGGCAGACGGAGCATAATTTCAAGATTCTTTCCACGGAGACGAGCACCACACTGCAGATTCTGAACGCCCAGCTGGATGACAGCGGCACCTATGTCCTGCGTGGGGCAAATACGAAGAACACGGTCAGCCAGGAGTACAAGGTCAATGTGATCTCCGCACCGGTCCTCAGTATGGCCGATGTCTATGTCCAGGCTGGGCACAAGGCGACATTGGACTGCTATGTACGTTCCTATCCGAAGGCACTGGTTACCTTCATCTTCCGGCCCTGCAGCCTGGAACCCCGCTGGCCAACCTGCGAAGTGCTCAACCAGAACTTCAGCGTAAGCAATTATTATTTTATTGTGGCAACCGGATATTTATACGAGTATTTTGTTTTAAATTATATTAGTTTTAAGATTGTTCCTTGTTTGTTTATGTGTGCTTAACCATATTTCACTTGTATTCTTTGTACCCTCCCATGTGTTCGTATTGTCCCCCTCCAGTCGCCAGAAGTCCAAAAGGCATATCAGGTACTTTCCCTGTTCAACAGATACTTTTGTAGATTCTCTGGAATAACTTAGCAATCCCCATTTGAACCACCCACAGTTTGAAACGAAACCGAGACCGGGAAGACTAAGCGTGGAGCGCATCTTCGAGGTGACCTTCACGCCCACCACGCCGGGCATCCTCACCTGCGTTGCCCAGAACATGGTGGATAATACGCCCCAATCGGGGACGGCAAAGGCACATGTATTGTTGGGCGACATTGCCGAGAACATGACCATATATGGCCTCGATCCGAACAGGAAGATCGCCAAGGGGGACGATGAGAGTTTCACTTGTGAGGCTTTGGCCTACCACTTTGATGGCAATCTGAAGTGGTACCACAATGGTCAAGAGCTCGATGAGTCCGATAGTAAGCACCTCATAATTAATAATCATTAATGCACATTTATATATATTTAATTAATATTTCCTTTGCAGATGTTCATATTGTGACGAACAGCACCAAGTACTCCTACACGAGCACTGTGCACTTTTCGGGTATTGCTGATGGGGATCGGGGCACCTACGAATGCAGGGCATATCACATCGCCAGGCACTCGGAGTACGACCAGCGGGAGATCGACGTCTATGTCCACGATCCCCGGGCCCCGCAATGGGAGTACACCAACCTGAATGCCAACTCGAAAATGGAGCGCAAGTTGAGCCAGTCCCTGGTGCTGGAATGCCGCTCCACGGCGGTGCCCCAGGCCAGGGTGACCTGGTTCAAGGACGGCAAGGAGGTGGTCGAAACGAACCTCACCCACATCATGGAGAACGAGTCCAAGCTGTTCATCAGCCACTTGTATCCCCGCGATGACGGTATCTACAGGTGTCTGGTCGAGAACCGGCTGGGCAGCATCGAGAACTCTGTTACGGTGGTCATCACAGGTGAGATCACACATCATACTTATTTTTTTTTTAAGTAGTTAAAGAATTCTAATGAATGCAATTAATTTTTAATTTTAAAAATACTTGATATTGAATTTTACTCTAAATAGCTCCGAAATATTTCTGTTTCTAGAAATTGTTTTAAATAGATACTTTTCATTGGGTTTAGATTTTTAATTTGTTGGGTTTGACTTTCAAATTATAATTTTAACTTAAGCTTAAAACAAATCATTGAATTCTACCACCGATTTTAACATATGTTCTAAACGAAACAATCCCTTTATTTCAGATCTTCCCGGGATAAACAAGGGCTGGATTTGGTTGGGTGTAATGATCTTCCTGCTCCTGATCAGTCTGTGCGCCTTCCTGGCCGTTCGCTATCACAAGGAGCACAAGCGGCATCTGGCGCTGAAGGCCGCCGGTCTGGCCAACTTCGAGGAGGGTGCCGTAGGACACATTAATCCGGATCTGACTCTTGACGAACAGGCAGAGTTGCTGCCCTATAATCGAGAGTTTGAGTTCCCGCGGGACAGCTTGAAGCTGGGCAAACAGCTGGGAGCCGGAGCCTTTGGCGTGGTGCTCAAGGGCGAGGCAAGGGGCATTAGGAAGGAGGAGCCCACCACCACGGTGGCCGTTAAAATGGTTAAACGCACCGCGGACAACGAGGTGGTCAGGGCTCTGGTCTCTGAGTTGAAGATCATGGTGCATCTGGGTCAGCACCTCAATGTGGTTAATCTTCTGGGCGCAGTAACCAAGAACATTGCAAAGCGTGAGTAGAAATAATAATTTTGTTTCATTGTAACGATTTATAATATTCATTTATAAACCTAAACCTTATTAAATTGAAATTTGTTTAGGCGAATTGATGGTCATTGTGGAGTACTGTCGCTTTGGCAACATTCAGAACTTCCTGCTGAGGAACAGGAAGTGCTTCATCAACCAAATCAGTCCCGAGACCGATCGCATCGATCCCAGCATAATGATCCAGCGCATTTCGGACAACTTTGACCTGCACCGGTAAGTGGTTTCGGGCCAGTAACTTCACCCACCTCAATGTCCACTAACTTCAACATTAATATGGCTCTGTGTCGACTAACTTTAAACAATAACTAACCTTAACTTCAACTCTTTTTGTTTCTGGTTTTGGTATCCATGTGCAACAAACTAACCCTCGACTAACTAACAACCAAACACGATCCACGTTCTAATCAACTCTTAAAACACTCCACAAAACAACACTTAAAAAAAACACACTTGTGAATGTGAATGTATCTGCACCCGTGCTATCTGTGCCTGTGCTTGTGATCCTCCTGATCCTGGCTTCCCGGTCTCCTGGTTGTGGTCTCCCGTTCCCCGCTCTCTGTGTCTCACTCTGTGTCCTGCATCCTGTGGTTGTGGCAACTAAACCCCAAACTAACAGCGATGCGAATGGTGGTGGCCTGAAGTACGCAAATGTCGGTGTCCCATACCACTCGTACATCAATCACATGAACTCGATGTGCAACAATAACACGCAATCATCGCCCCACCGCAGAAACTCGGACAATGATCCCCGTTCGGGCACTCGAGCTGGACGCCCAGGTTCCGGATCCGCCACCTACAGCTACGATCGGCAGGTGGACACCTGCGCAACCGTGATGACCACCGTGCCAGAAGGTAGGCTCCTCCTCTATAAGCTTATTTATTCTATTGGTTCAACTAGGGTTTTTGTTGAATATTTTGTTTAAGTTCTTTAAATTTTTTAAAAAGGATTTAATTTACTTTTTTTTGTAGTAATTTATTAATTTATTTTTTGTTTCCTAATTCCATTCTTAAGATGAGCAAGTCATGTCCAATAACTCGATCCAACCCGCCTGGCGTTCGAATTACAAAACAGATTCCACCGAGGCCATGACGGTGACGACTGTCGATCTGGTCAGTTGGGCCTTCCAAGTGGCCAGGGGCATGGATTATCTATCCTCCAAGAAGGTCCTGCATGGCGATTTGGCCGCCAGAAATATTCTCCTCTGCGAAGATAATGTGGTTAAGATCTGTGACTTTGGCCTAGCCCGATCCATGTATCGAGGAGACAACTATAAGAAGTCAGGTAAAGAGAGAATATAAACTCTATTGGAAGATGAATGAAGTTGGCTAAAAATGGTTATCCCTTTATTTTAGAAAGTGGTAAACTGCCCATCAAATGGCTGGCGCTTGAGTCCCTCAGCGACCATGTCTTCAGTACCTACAGCGACGTTTGGTCCTTCGGCATCGTGCTGTGGGAGATGTTCTCGCTGGCCAAGGTCCCGTATCCGGGCATAGATCCCAACCAGGAGCTCTTCAACAAGCTGAACGACGGCTACCGCATGGAGAAGCCTCCATATGCCAACCAGGAACTCTACGACATTATGCTGGAGTGCTGGAGGAAGAAGTGAGTGGTGTTGCAGCAAAGGATATGGAATATCAATCTTGATCTTAAATATTTCTTTCAGTCCCGAGAGCAGACCACTGTTCAATGAGCTGGAGAAGCGCTTTGCCACCATGCTAGGAGAAGATGTGGCCAATGTAAGGGGAATCATCGCCCAAAAAATAATATTTTATATAAATGATTTGTGTTATATTTCTTAGCACTACTTGGACCTGAACAATCCTTACATGCAGAACAACGTGGAGTACATGAGAAACCAGCCCACGGACTACCTGGCTCTAATGGGCTCCCCCGACGAGCTGGCTCCCGCGGCTCCTCGCTATGTCAACGGACACATAGTGCCCGATATCCGTGAGTATTACTTATTGCATCCGATGGACCATCGAACAGGCGACTAACTCTGCACCTCACACGCATCTGCCCATCCACAACGCACAATCTCGCATCTCGCTGGCACACTAACACAGGCATCGAGTCCATGCCGGATGACTACATGGCGATGAGTCCCGATCAGGACTCCGATCCCGAGGCCAGCGCCGCCATTTTCTCACCCACACGTCTCGAGGGCGAGGCGTCCGACTTTCCGGACTTCTCTAGCGAAACCACTTTTAATTTCTCAGGATCGCGACAATCGCCCACGCTGAGTAATAATATGAACAGTGGGGTGAGCAAGCCGCTCCGTAAGAAGAACGGCCTGCCCACGGTGGATGGGGCAGATCAGGCGCCGGAGGAGATTCCCATGCTGCACCGCCGCTCCGCCGGCTCCGATGATCTCGAGCAGAGTCCGGGGCAAGCGAGACGCTACAATCAGGGACTCAAGCAACAATATGCCACTCCCACGCCCACGCCCTCGCCCCGCCATCACGTGGAGACGGCCCTCAATGGGGAGTCGTCCGAAAACTATGTGAATGTGAAGCCCCCACGAAAAAATCTCACCAACAAACCCGCAACAGGGGGAGGTGGTGTCGTTGGGGCACCAACGGAAGCCTTCTCAAATCCGAGCTACCAGCCCCTGTCCAAGGTCAACGAGAAGGAGCAGAGAAGGTATTAGAATGTCCCCGGAGCCATTAGCTTAAGTTTAAGGCCGCTGCAAAGTTCAGTTGGAATTGGATTAAATTAAACCATTTTAACCAATTAAAAAAAAAAACAAAGTAAAACTCTTACGTTATTTTGCCAAAGTAAATCTAAATTCTATTAAACAAAACAAATATTTTCCTAACTTTTTCGAGTATCCAACGAATATATTTATCAAAATTTTAAAAAATTAACCCATAAATAGTTGAATTCATAAAAGTGAATTGAAACTAGTATTTTCATATATTAAATTTCCATGTGATCATTTTTCAACTGGACTCGAAGAGGGGCCTTTAGAGAACAATACTACTTAGTGGGATTGTAACGATTCTGATATAGCTTTAAGACCACACACTCTCACTCCATGTTATATACTTTGTAATGCCATTTCATGTCTATCTTTAGTCTAGACCTAAGTGCAATGTATACTTATCTATTTAAATGATTGTCTTCAACTGTGTATGCATGTACCTACGACTACTCAAATACAATGGGTATAATATAATATTAAATGGATCTATTATTTGTGAAGTGTGAGCAAGCAGCTCAAGAGGACAATTATTTAGGTCAGCTTAGTGTCTCAGGGACACTATTGTATTTGCTTTAGCATTTCTAATACGCTGAAGCTCTAGTTCTAAGAGATTGTTGTTCAGGGTAATTGATTTTAGCTCCAGGCGGTGTTTCTCATCTTCCAATTACCGCTTTCGATTAATAACACATCTCTTTTGACATTTGAATCTATTAAGTAATGGTGGGGAATGCGAATTAGATTCAATGGAAGACTCTTTTGCAATTGCCAGGGAAGTTTCCTTAAATAAAGTTAATTATTTTCTAGATAAGTATATTCGAAAAGTTTTCGCGGCTTAATTTTAAAACAAACCGCCTATAAACATTTTTTGTGTTGGCAACACTGAGCACATAAACACAGATGTTGAATGAATTTGCACGCTTTCCAACACTGACTAACACCTAGGACAGAAAATGACTTTGTGAAAAATGTTAATAGAAATTTTAAGAAAAAGGTACGGAGTGTAAATGCTTATAATTATGCAGCAGGCTGAATCAATATAGTGGAATATCAAATAAAAAAAAGCTTGTTACCTGTTTTGGTATTTGTGCCGGGTTAAGCAATTGGTCACACTATAAATTGACCTACCTTTATGCAAATTTTTTCGTATAAACGACTTCCGCTAGAAAAACACACTAAACATGTCCGAATCCCAGGTGAAATTTAAAACATGTCAAGTGGTTCCAATGAGTGAACTAATGAAACCATTCTTATGCCGATTTGAAAGGAATTCAACCAAGCAGCCGAGGATGTGAAGAACCTGAAGACCACGCCCGCAGATAACGATCTGTTGGAGCTGTACAGCCTTTATAAACAGGCCACCGTGGGCGACTGCAATACAGGTGGGTCTCGGTCTTCACATATCCTTCAAATATTAATTCGATTTCAAATCCCAATCCAGACAAGCCCGGCTTCCTGGACTTCAAAGGCAAGGCCAAGTGGGAGGCGTGGAACAATCGAAAGGGCTTGAGCAACGCCGACGCCCAGAGCGCCTATATCACCAAGGTGAAGGCTCTGGTGGCTTCCGTGGGTCTCAAATCCTAGATTAGATGTGCCCCAGGCCCAGGCCCAGCCCAGCCAGTACATCTGCATTTGCAATATCAGTGATCGTCTAACGCACACTTTTCTATATTCAAGCTTTCGCACAAATACACGAATAATGTAACGAAATGCATTTAATTTGTCAAAGCGGGAATGGATATATACAACTGAATATAGGATACTGTTTAGGCTTCAGAGGGTGTCGTGGGGATGCTGCCATGCGACTGGCGTTGTCGCTCGAAAACTTCGCGCTGCAGCTCGCGCAGATTAAGCTCCAGAGTCTCCACCACCTCAAAGTTCATGTCCTGGCGAGCCTGCTTGATGTATCCCTTGATGATGTTGATCTGTTCGATCAGCGGGTCGTCTAGGCTAAGCTTGCTGGCTGCTTGCGGAGCCGACCAGTTGTTCAGGGACTGCAGGTCCGTCTATGGAAAAGGATTTTATTAGGAACTCGTTGGCTTTGACAGGAATTCAAAAGACTCACCCCATGTGCAAAGGATCCGCTCTCGGGACCAGGAGCTGGTCCGGCAGATTGGTTCAAAGTCGAGTTGTTTCGCTCGTAGGCTTCCATGGCAATGCGTTGTTCGGTGAGGATGCGCTGCTGGGTCTCCATACGCCGGCGCTCCTGCATCTGGCGGATGTGCGACTCCTCCGGCAGCGGTGGCAAGGATAACATGCGTTCCTTGATGGTTTGGATGCAGCCCAGGCGAATTGCCTTTTTTAAAGCCTCCTCGCGACTGCCCGGCTCACAAAAGATGGTTAAGATGCGCTTGCTGCGCACGTCCATAGCCTCGGCCACCTGTCCAATCTTTCCTCTCAGGGCACCCGCATCCGCAAGCGTGAAAATTGTGTCCCCCTCGTTCAGGCTATTGATGATCTTCAGATACATGTCCAAGTCGGGGGTGACGTCCTTTTGGAGCTGCCTGATCTGCTCGTAGACCTGCACGAGCAGGGGGCGGCAGGTTCGGCTCTCGTGCATGTCCTTTCGCGTGTCCAGCAGCCAGAGGCAGTGCTCGCAGAGTCGGATGGAGCGTTCGTTTTGGTGAAGCTGGTGAAGAGGCTCGCTTCTCGTGGTGGAGAGACTGGCCAGTTGCACTAAGAAATCAGAGTAATAAATTAAGATTCGACTTTTGATGAACTAAAGCCTTCTTACTGGCATCCTCCAGCGGCAGGAACTTGGAGCAGTCATGGCACATGATGCCTCCACAGAGGCGGCAGTGGTGCTGGCGCCTGGCAAAGTGGAAACTCTTGGCGCAGCTAGGACACAATTTTACGGAACTGCCGTCCAGCCAGACCACTGTTTGCTGTTCGTGCTGCCGTCGCTGCACTGCATCCGTGGGCAGGTCCTTGAGCAGGCGATGCAGCCGGATAA
This sequence comes from Drosophila setifemur, assembly GCA_021224005.1. Taxonomy (NCBI): domain Eukaryota; kingdom Metazoa; phylum Arthropoda; class Insecta; order Diptera; family Drosophilidae; genus Drosophila; species Drosophila setifemur. Next base: position 5,949,548 of record JAJJHY010003831.1, on the reverse strand, counting down.
TTAGTTTGTTTGTTTCACTGGCATAACGCTCCAGGCGAGGATTGCGGATAGATGTGAAGTATTCAAAATGCGAGCCCTCGGCACCCACCTGCTGCCTGTCCATGTAGTTGAAAACGTTCAGCCGTGAGCGGGCATTGCTGGGAGCGTTTCGATCGCCATTTCCATTGGTATTCCTTGCAGTCGATGTGGTAGAAGAGTTTCCGGGGGATGCAGCCGCGGCTGCTCCTCGCTCGTCCTCAAAGTTGTTGAGGATCTTCTGCTTGGCTTTGGTGAAGATGTCCTTGAAGGACTTCAGCACCGCCTCCTCTTCTGCGTGCTGCCGCGCAAAATGATCCGTGAGCACGTCGATGGACTTGAGGTCTGCCCGGCAAATGGGACAGAGGAAGCCCTCGAGGATCTCCCCGCTGCCGGCACTCTGGTCCTCATCGCTGTCAAAAGGATTTCCCGACATTGCCAGATATGAGTAATTAATTGGTTTCCCTTTTTTTTTGGTGGGTGTGTTATGAGCTCCTCCCCGGAAAACAGGTGCTAGCTCTTGTTTCACTGGCTTTCAAGCATTGTCATGGCAGCAAATTCTACTCTTGAGCACCGCTTCCTGATTTGTGTGACCAAATCACCTGTTAGCTGTTTAATTTAAAGTTTTTAAATAATATTTTAACTAATCACAATCTGCTTACTCTGCTTCTTTTTAATAACCATTCACAATGGAGAATTTGCAGAAACTAACGAAAAGCTCGTTCGCTGTGACTGGCACTGGCAAGAAGCAGCTGCAAGTTGCCTGCCTGGACGTTTTTTCTGGGTATCCGCTTAAAAACCTTCGTGGGTGTGAAAATCTAATCGGAAAAGGGGTTTATTATAAAGCCCAGGTCATACTGCAGCTAAACCCACAAAGTTCAGCGAAAAAAGTGAAGAAAAGCGTCTGCTAGCATGTCGGAAAGATCGAAAGGTGACGTGTCCGCTCGCGTAAACAACAATCCAAATGCAAACGCGACGCGTGTCGTCAAAAACCCGCTGCTGAGTGCATCGGTCACCGGTTTGAGTTTCGACGACTTTCCCAACAAGCCCCAGCTTCTGCCTGCCGCCCCGCCCGTTGTCCATGCACCGCCCCCCGCCCCAGCGCCCGTCCTGATCGCTGGCATCCTGAACCGCGGTAAGTGGGTCAGGGTTGGATGGCTGTGAACCCAGAGAGCGGTGGGGTGACCTGTTGCTCGGTTCGCTCCTGATAAGGCGTTGATAAGATTCCTGTTAAATAGTCTATACCGATTGCAAAATTTATAGGGGTTTGTTTAATAATTTCGGGAGTTTATTTTGCAGAATTAGATGAATACAGGCAGGTAAGAATCTGCGAAATTCTATATAGAATGTTCACTTCTAAATTTGACATGATAAGCCTGGAATTTCCCAACTGGCTGATTAAATGGTTTAAATATAAATTGTTGGTAACCTTGAATTTGTTTCTCAGTTGGCACCTTTAAGCCCAAAGATACCCCCAAATAGTTTTTTTTTAATGACAATTTTATTGGAATTCGTTCGAATCTTCTTTGACTCACTTTTGGCACTATAAACAAAACAACAATCACTCCATACTCCTCGTGGAGTGTGATCTGTAGGTGGGCAGCTCCATTGTCACCTTCCTACGGCGGCAGCACCAAACGATGCTCCAAATAATAGCCACGATCAGGAGAAGCAATAGAATGACCCCCAAACAAATGGCTGCAATGGCAGCCTCGGTTAAGTAAACATCCCTCACGTCGATGGTGAGGCTCCTCTGGTTGCCAGCCGCATCGTAGGCGACAAGCGACACTTTCGGCTCGCAGCAGGACGCCATATAGGTGGCCTTCAGTGCCTCCGAGCTGCCAGCCGTGTAATAATTCCTGTAGAAAAGACCCTCTGATGGTGTGGCCTGCAGACGCAACATGCCCGATTGCCAGTCCTGGGCAGTGACATCCAGCGTCCAAAAACGCTCCCCACAATTCAGGGATTCGGGTGTAAGATAATCGCAGCGGCTTCCAAACTCCCAGGACAATGTGGGGCCAGTTGTATCCTAGAGAAAGCAAATTGTTAGATTTTCTTTCGGTTCCGCTTGGGATTGCTTGCTCAGACATCTTACCTGTGCATCTATGCTCGTCACCACCTTAAGGTTAACCGCCAGAGTGGCTGTTTCGCGTCCATAATTGGTGAATGTGATCCGGTCTGTGGTGCCCTGCGCAGTTCCAGTGGGCACCAAAACAGTCAGACGAACTGTACCCGTCTCCAGAGCGCCCAGATTTAATCTGCAGACAAAAAAGAACATTAAACTCAAGCTTAAAGTTTGATTCAATCACACCCCACCTCGTCGGATTCAGTTGCACCAAGAAGCGCCGCTCGTCGGTGACCTGAATTGTTGAATAAACCGCCTCGGAGCGCCTGTTGGTGACCTCAAACAGCAGCGTGGCCATCTGACCAGCAGTGACCAGAATCTGGGATTGGGTACTCAGTTCTATCTTCGTGCCACAGCGCTGGAGGAGCATGGCATTCAATGTGCTTCTCGGTTGTCCAGTGGCGGTAGCCAATAGAGTTTGATTGAGATTGGGAGCCCGCTGGATTTCCGTCTCCGAAAAGGTTTCGATTTCGTTCTTCGGCGAGTCCACATCATCCTCTAGCTTCTCGGTGTCCTTTTCCTTGTCGGGGAACTGGAGCTTGGCAAGGCGTGGCTTTGTCTGTTCGTTTTTGTAGTAGCTATCGATGCGCTTAATGATGTCGCCTGCCGGAAAATGCGGAGAAAAATGCATTAGAAAATCAGCTGCGCACACATATTGGCATCCCAAAGAGATAGATGGATGGATGGCGTCAGCTCTGACGCTCGCTGGGTCGACTTGACATCGGTTATCAGTTCGCGTCCGTTCATTCTGGCAAAGCGATCCCGGGTGTCCCTTATCTCCATAGTCAAAACCAAGCCCAAAAGCAATCACTAAACACTCAGTTCAGTGCGGCAATCAATACTGCCAGGTTGTTTAGCAATTTTGTTTCGAAAGAACTCACCCAGAAAGACATCCGCTTTTCGTTCGGCGCGTACAAAAACAGTGTAGCTTTCGTTGGCTAACTGCGGATATAGTTTCAATTTGAAGGTTGCCGTGCGACGCAGCTTGTTTAGCGGTACGTAGGCATCCAGTTCGTAAGAATTCGTCGGCCTGGTGGAGTTTACTGCTCCAAATTTGACCAGTTTCTTCAGGTTTATTTCTATAATAATAGATAATTAAGCGTAAACAAAAAGTTAACAAAAATAAGCAATCAATCAGCTGTGTGCCATTCGCAGTGAAACGCGAACATCGTTTACAGGTGTTTCGCTGGCGTTGCCACTCTGTTAATATCCACTCCTGGTCATATTAAATAAATTAATTTAGGCAACAAACAGGAAATTGCTAAGATAATTAACCTTGCTTGTCAAGCCACACAGATATTTATTATTTATCAAGCCTCAGCTAAAACTATTTCGCTGGCCGCAAAAAATTGCAAAGACTTGGCAACCCTGCTTCAGCAGCTGCGCCGTAGTTGTTGTGAAAGAAAAAGAAAACACGTCCCCAAAAAACAAACGCGACATCAAAAACAATTGTTTTTCCTTGTGAAACCAGCGAATTATGAACAATTAACTGCCGCTAATGTGTTGACCAAGAGGTATTTCAGCCGACAGTGTAAATCAGCAAAGACGACATGTCGCTATAGTGTAAAACTTAACGATATTCGGTCGTACATCAGGCCACTTTTTGTGTGAACTTGGCCATGGCAGTGGTGTGGATTGTCTAATTTTGTTGTTTAAAAACGTATGTATTTGTGCAACTTTTTCGACTTTGCCTTATTGCCAAATAACTGGCGAATGTGTTAGTGTGGTTATTGTGGGTTTTATGTCTCAGTTTCACATATTTAAACCACAAAAAGGGCGACAACTTCTTTCGAGTTGGGGCAGGCAAAGGAAAACCTCCCCTATACGAATTGATTTATTCAGAATATACATACATGCGGTGTGTATGTTATTAACTTCCGGAAGATAATTTTGTTTATAAACGAATGCTGTCAAGGCTATAAATATGATTGCAATCGGGCAATACTTTTGGGTGGATTGTTCCGATAAGCCGACGGTTTGTTTCAAAACGAAAACGAGCCTTTCATGATTTTTGAGTCATAATTATTTTCTGTCTGACCCGGCGCAATCTTCTCTTTATAGGCTATATATAAAACCGGACTTTGTCCTCTTGTTCAACGTGGCGTATGATTAATCCGTGGGATCGTTTGTTATATTTGATCCATTCTCGTTCAACCATTCTACTTGTTAAGTTAGTCAACAATAACAATTTGTGCTGGACAGTTGAAAGTGCTCTCGTGTTAAATAGATCACAAAAAGGAATATATACTTACCTCAGGACGAAACACAAAAGCAAGAAGAACACAAAGGTGCTGAGGAATAAGTTAAGGTGAAGTCCAAACTAAATTTATATATAGCTGGGTTAAGTGTTAAATCAGTTTGCTTTTCTTTGATTTCTTTGTTTTATTTGTGGACCCTTAGAAAGCTAGGACATTTATTACTTTATCGGTAAAACAGTAAACATATATGTATGGTATATTGAAAATTCCTTTGTACTACAGTTAAGGGTTAAGTGTTCGTTTGAGCATTATTATTAATCTAGCGTTTTGGTTAAGGAAAAGCGTTGGGGCTTCGGTTGGTATATGTATATACAACAGGTCAGCGGTGGGCTGACTTGGGATTAGAATTGCGATTCTGGGTTTTTGCGTTAGTCAAGGATCTTACAAGCTAGGGACATAAATTACACAGTAGTACAGTTGTCGTTCTGTCTGGAATGTTTTCATTTCCGGTCTCTTGATTTTCTGTGAGCTTGTGCCTTTGGCGAGGGGATTAGGCTTAGGTTCTAAAAGTTGGCTTGGCACAGACTCCCACACATTCAAGTCGCTAAAAACTAAATTACAACCCTGCGATAGTTAGTAAGTGCGGAGGAGCAACGGAGCAGTCGGTGCTGGGTAACAACTCGATAACTCGGCTTTCACCGAGGACTAACCACCATTCGGCGTCTCCATCGAGGCCCGACGCATTTTCGCATCGACGCGGACGTGCAAACTGGACAGCGTTGTGTCCACCGGCAGCTCCAGCTCCTGGACACCCTGATAGGCATCTGCCACAAGGGTGAGCTGTAAATAGAAATGGGCTTGAATCAGAATTTGCACGATAAGTCAATCGATCTCTCCTACAATTATAATTATATAAATATTGTATTATTGGAACCATAATTAGGTTTGTATCTTTGCTTGGACTGTCTGAAATTGTTTTTAGAAATTCCAAAAGATTCGATGTATTGATTTCAAAATGTTGTTAGTTTGTTTTTATTCGACTTGCAAAGGCTTGTCTGTCGGAATTCACCTAGCAAATACTTGATTCGCTATTTTCGCCGTGTGGGTTAATTTTTCGCATTTTTGGTCTAGGCTTCCTTTCCACCAATAGACTTGCCCTTCACTTTTCTTTCCCTAACCTAGTTTTGCAGCAGCCGACAACAACAGCAACCGCAAGAGCAGCAACAACAAAAGATGCAGCATCATCAACGGGCAGGTTGAGCACCACCTGCTGCCTGGCCCCGCATGGCCGAGAGGTAATCCAAGTGGCGTCGTCTCAGTTGGCTGCTTGGGCAACACTTGGATCTCGTTGCTGTTGTTGTGCTTGTCGGCTGCCACTTTCAGTTTTCAACACATGGGCCTCCCAGCCCCCTTCCTCGCGCCCCTCGTCACCTTGCTCTGCATCTCCGAATCCGAGCCAGGTTTTTGCACACGCTTTAATTACCCCAATTGCGGGTCAGGTTTGCTCTCGTTATCGCCGCGCTCATATCTCACCGTATTGCCCGCTATGAACTGTCCATGCTCGGTGCTCACTATGTGGATGATCTCGCCTCCAGATCGTATGGCCACCTCGCCCAAGATGCCTCCCACAGCGTCCTCGGTTTCGTTTTCGCTTCCCGATCGCTCGCCATACCACAAGAGGAATAACTGAAAGAAGCAATGGAATTTGTTATATGAAAATGTCATTTTAAATATCACTCAAAAGACGCTTTCAGAAATAGATTCTCATTTACCCAACTTTAAAGTTTTTATATAAATTGAAGGTTCGTAACAAGTAAACTTTAAGAATATAATTTGTGTTATCCCAAACTCACCCTGATCCGCTTCTTGAGCAGGGTGATGGCCGCATCTTGGACGAGTTCCGTGTGTGGGGGAATGGATGCCGTCGATATAAACACGGCGCTGTCATAGGGAACCAATTCGGCGGCATGGAGAATGCCCACAAACGAGTTGCCACCCTCAACCTCCTTGGTGCTATTTAATCCAGCGATGAATTCGCGAGTGTTGTTGAAACTAAAGGCAGATGGGGCACCTGTGATTAAAAATTGTAGAATAAATTAATGATATTAAAACGAAAAGTAGAACAAGAACGTATTTTCAAAATTGTTCTAAAGAGTAAACTCACCTGCTCCATTTAAAGTGACCAAGACAATCTTGATGTCGATATTCTTCTCCTGCAGGGCATCGATGTACAGTCGTTTTGTTTGTGCCAAGGAAGCGGATGAAGGATCCACGATCACCGCCAGGGGCATGCGAATGTAGACATCCTTGATGTAGTTTCGCAGCTGATCCGCTGGAAGCAGTTCCGGCTTTAAGCCCCCGGAGACGTGAATGTGCTTGGGCTGCTTTCTCGGGGTGGGGGTTGTCGTGGTCGAAGTGGTAGTTGTGGTTGAGGTGGTTGTCGTGATGGCTGGGGCATTGGGAGCCTGAGTTGAGGGCCACTGGAAACCACCGAATCGAGCTCTTAGAACGGGCAGAGGGCCCTGAGTGGTGACGGTTGGATTTGGTTTCACTTCAGCCTGATCATCGTAGTATTCATCTTCGGTAGAGTACTTAAAGGGATTCGGTTTTCCTTGGCTGGGCAACTGTTGGACTTGGGCCTGAGGAACGGGCTGATGCAGCTCCACTTGAAATGTCGTAACAGCGGGCTGTTCCTCTTCCACGGCTTTGGTGGCCTCCTCCTCCACGTAATCGGAATCTTCATGTTCTGAGTCCTTTTGGGGGTATCTCTCCGCCTTGGCCTGCCGCACATATTCTGGGATCAGAGTGGTGGCTACTCGAGGAGTGGTGCTGGCCACCACTTCATCTTCGGAAGTGTCCTCATAATAGTAATCTTTTGATGGCTTAGCAGAGGGATCTACCTTCATCACCCGTTTTTGAGCGGGAGCATTCTCCATCATCTCTGCAGCTGTATTCTCCTCGGAGTAGGGAGCCATGGTGTTTAGCCTGAACTCCGTGGGTTTCATGGTACTCATAGTGCTCATATCCTGCTCCATGGCGAAGGAGTGGTCTGTGTGCTCCTCGTCCAAGCTATTTCGATGTTGTTGCATCTCCGCTTCCACCTGCACTTCCATTTGAGCTGCATCGTAGATATCTTCATTGTTTCCCGTACTTAAACCACCCATATCTCCGGCATAGTCCTCATCCTGTCCAAGAACTCCCGAGCAAAGGAACAGCCCCAGGAGGAGCAAACCCATCCATAACTGCGTTCTTAAAATCATTTCGTTCGGGGTAGTCTCTAACAATTATCACTTGTCAGCATTCAAAGTCTGCAAAAAATAATATACAACAAAAAGTGTCAAAATACGGTTTTGGAAAGCTTTTGAGAGTTCAATGATTGATTGGTTGACTTCTTTCGCTTACTTAATTGACGCAATTATTTATTATTATTTGGAGTTCACTTTTGCTGAGCTGTTATTTATAGTTTTTCTACACAATTTGTATTTTTTTTCCGTCTGTCGCCTTTTCAACACTTTCGCAATGTGAAAAAGTGAAATGTTTTGACTGCTCGTTATGATTATCATCGTGTTTGTTATTAAAATCATTTTAAATAATTACCAGCTGACAAACTGAACATTTATGGCAAATTGACAGACGGAGATGAGGAAACAAATTAGAGAGATGTGTTAGATTCCAGAAAATTTCCATTTACCCGTGAAGTTGGCTAGAATACATTAGCCCAGGGGGGAATATTTACGGTGACAGAAAGTGTTTCAAATTTGATTAATTGGGGAATCGTAAATAAGTTGTCGGTGAGACTAGGAATAAAAACTTATTTAAACTATGTAAGTTAAAGACTTGACATGTTATGAAATAAAATAGAAAATCAGTTAATTACATTTACGTTTGAGTTGTTAGCAATGATTTTAAACTGGTTCTGAGATTATATTTAAGTGGCTTATTTTTTAATCGTAATCCAAAATAAACGAAACTAAATTAGCCATGAAGTGTAGTATCAGAAATGCGTTGTAACTTTTGTAAGTTCCCAAAATAGTTTGCAGTAGTCATGTTCATGGTCATGCTACAATGCAAAACTCATCCTAATTATTTTGAGTAAACAAACAGAAAAGTCATTTAAACACTTGTGATTAAAAGTTGGCCAACTTAACAAGTCCCAGAAGCTAGTCAACAAAATAAAAAACCGGGTAGGGTATTAAAAACATTTATACGACGATATGGTCAAGGTTTCGTTAAACCTGCTGCAGGTGAAGAAAATAGAAACACACAAAACGAAGAAGACGTTGACAATAAAATAAAATAAAATACAAATAAAAACAAAAATAAATGTTTAAACTTGATTAAAGCTGGCGGGAAGCACGCTAACTCTGGGCTTCAATTTGCTCAATTTATTATATTTAATTAAGCAAAATGTAATTAACACATTGGTTAAGCCGTCATGCAAACGTTTTTATACCCTTGCAGAGGGTATTATAATTTTGACCAGAAGTTTGCAACGCAGTGAAGGAGACATTTCCGACCCTATAAAGTATATATATTCTTGATCAGCACCACCAGCCGAGTCGATCTAGCCATGTCCGTCTGTCCGTCTGTCCGTCTGTCCGTCTGTCCGTCTGTCCGTCTGTCGGTTGCTATGTAAACTAGTCCCTCAGTTTTTAAGCTATCGGGCTGAAACTTTGCACCAACCCTTCAATCTGTTGCAGGTAGTATATAAGTCGGAACGGCCGGAATCGGAACACTACATCACATAGCTGCCATAGGAACGATTGGGAAAAAGTGCCATAATTTCGTCATTTTTCAAGATAATTTATTTATTTTTTGGTAAACTCTATTTAATAGCAATTTTTGACATATCCTGAAAGTTTCATTAAAATCGGACCACTATATCCTATAGCTGCCATAGGAACGATAGGAGAAAATGGGTCATTGAGCATAACTCTGGTATTTCTTAAGACAATTAATTCATTCTTGAGAAATACAGTTTTCATAGACATTAAAGCCTTTTTAGAAATTTTAAAACCAAAGATCGGATAACTATATCCTAAAGCTGCCATACAATCGATGGAACAGTTTAAAGGCAACTGGTCTGCAAGGGTATTCTAAGCTTCGGGTACCGAAGCTAGCCTTCCTTTCTTGTTATTATATTTATTATTATTATTTTCCATTTACATTTTGCGTTCGTGTATTTAATTTTTTGTTGCATTCTGCGGTCGTTTTGTGTTGGAGTTGTTTGAATAACAAATTACGAACAAATCAATTTGAATGATTGATTTCTTGGCTCTTGGTTTTTGTTAATTCGCCTCGTGATGTGCAGCGTGAAGAGACGCGTCTTGGGGCAAAGGGGCGTTCTGCCTCCTCCAAAACGAGCAGCTGCCATTAATTAACAATATGCAAAGCCGCAAAATATAAAATAAGAAACCGACACGAACAAAACGTATGGAACAAGTAAAACAAAATGAAATATATATTCAAGTTGAAATTCAAAATGTATCGCATTGATGCGTAAAATGGAAATAAATTAAGTTAAAATATTCTGTTTTCGTTTTTCTCGTTTGGCAGCCTGGCTTGCTGCCTGAATCAACTCGAAATTGATTTGTACATTTTTGTGCGTTGCAAGGTCAATCTCTGGCGGTCTGGCGGGGATAAGGTTGGGGTTGTGGTGGGGGGATAATGCAATTTGATAGCCAAAGTTTAGGCCTCCCCTGACGTCTCTTCGTCTGCCTTTTCTCTTTTGTGTAAAGCTAAGCCGTGATCAATTTAATGAAAGAGCGGCCAACTGGCACGTTCGTTGCTTTTAGCGGGTCAAACGTAAAAATCCATTGCCCAATTTCCCATTCACAAGCCCCCTTCTCTCGAATGCTGTGCATCTTTATTTCTTAGATCTTTAGCCACCAGCAAATCACGTAATTCTTGAGAAGATTGTTGTGGGCCCTGACGGTTTCCGAAAAAATGGAAAGTTAATTGGGTGCAAAGAAAGTGTTTCGCTCAAGGAAGTATTGTATTTAAGTAAATACATCTTGAAGATGTTCTGACGATTTCTAAAAAATACAATGTTTTCAAGTGTGCTATTATTATACTTTGTTTTTTTTTTATTTAAAATGGAAATTTGTTATTTTATTATAGCAATAAAGATAAGGCAAATATGTTACGAAGGCAATTTTATCTTTAAACCGTATGGTTAATTAAGTGGCGGTTTGAATTCTTGAGAGTAGATAAGATATACAAATAGGCAACAGTTAAATAAAAAGTAATAAAAAATTGGAAATAGGAAATATTTGTATACGCTATAATGTATCTTTAGACCTGAATAATTTCTTGAATTTAAAACTTCAGGTTATATTTGATTTAATATATTACATATTTGAGAAGGTTCCAGTACATATCCAGTTAGGTTCTTCATTATGCATAATGTTCTTGATTAAAGTATATTACTCAGATAAAAAACCAACCAAAACAAACCCCGCTGTGGCAGTTCATCAATCAGTCAGCAGCTGATTCGCTTTGCTTCATAAAAAAAATTTACACACGGCAAAAAAAATTGTAAAACAACAAAAGGTTCTATAAACAAATTAGAGAGGCAAGCACGTTGTCGGTTTTTATTTATTTACATATTTCTTTTGGTTTTTTTTATGGCTTTTGCAATTACGCCGAATGCTTGAAAGCTCGAAATGTGATTAACAGACGCGCAAGCATTTATTTTCGCTATGATTTGTATATCACTCGGACGTTATTTTGCCGTTTTTATGGCCCCAACAAATTAATGAAAATAATTGCGAAAATTATAAATTCAAATTGCGTTTGCTCTGGCCTCCCCCTCGCCCCAGAATCACCTTTATTTCCGACTAGCCCCTTCGTGCCAGTTGGAATCGACTTGAAATGCACTCTAATTGTGGCAGCTTTATTTGATGATCACTAGCGAAGTAATACTTGTGGATCAGAAGGGGCGGATCGGGGGGTAAACCCTTTAGAGAACCCACGCGCATTTATTGTTGTTTAAGCTTGTTGTTTTGATTATCTTGACATTGAAAACACAATTAATATTGTTGGTGTTGGAGAACATTAAAAGGGATTTAATGGGCCTAACAATAGTGTCGAAACAGTCTTTGTTTTTTGTATTTTTTTTTAGAATTTCTTTCAAGCTAATGGCATTCATCTTTTAAAATCGAAATAAAATTAATTCACATATTGGTTTTTTTTGTATTCTGCTTTGCTGAACTTGATTTATTCCATACTGATTTGATTCATTTTAATATTTATTTCCTACGTTGAGTTATTCTATATATGAATATTAAAAGAGTAAACCTGGTTTAATTTATTCTTTCACTTGCCTTTTATGGAACTTCTTGACGACGTGGCTCGGTTTAGCTTTTAATCAAGCTTCTTTTTAATACTTATTATTAAAATGTTTTGTGAATTGGTTTCAATTCAAAACAAATAACTTAGGCAACAAACTCGTTTTCTCCTTTCGGCGGAGCACGAAAAAATCTCAATCTCAATGAATTTTAATTACACTTTACGCGTTGCACTTTATTTATGAGTTTTGCCCACTTCTTTGCATTGTTTATTAACTTGCCGATTATGCAAAATCACGGCAACAAGAGCTGCACAAAAAACAAAACACCAGCAGCACAGCGCACAGGAATTTACTTGCAGCAGCAGAAATAAATGCTTGGCAAATTGCAAGAGACCGATGTACAAAACATCGCCACAAAATTAAGAGCGTTCGATTTTGGGCTGTGGTGTGTTGGATTCGGTTTTGGATTAACCCGTTTAAATATATTTCTCATGCGCGACTTGTAGATGTTGCGGTTAGTGTAGCTGTTGCTGCTGCTCTTGTTGTTGTTGCCGATCTGGACGCTTTTGCGATCCGGTGCTGGTTTTGCTGGCGATCGCGTCGTCGTCTCAAATGAAACTGAAAGCAGAATCTCAAACAGCGGCCTCCGGAGCCGTTCAGCCCAGCTCGGCTCGGCTCTGCTCTGCTCGGTTCGGCTCTCTTTTCTCTGCCGCAGTTGCCGCTGGCAGCAGCAGTAGCAGCAGCCAGCTGCTGCGGCAGCATCGTCTCCAACATCGGCCGAGCTATAGCCACAGCTATAGCTTCAGGTATACAGGTTGGAATCTAGAAGAGCGTGCCACTGATTAACTCCGAAGCCGAAACAACGTGCTGGAGCAGCTGAGCTGATGCCACAATTGGATATGTTCATGACACGATTGTTTATTAGCTGGGGGGGTTCTCTGCCAGCAGCGCCAGCGCCATGGAAATATCTTTGGTCAGTTGATTGTTCCCATAAATAGTGTTCACCTGTTATGCAACCAATTTAACGCTTCTATTTTACACCAACAATGCTGATATTACAGTGAGAATATCGGGATTTGAGCGGAACACAGCTTTCATATCTCTCAAAAATCGTATAAAATAATGAACTGGTTTTTTATTTAAAATAAAACCCAATATGTGATACAGTGTGATAAAGATTTAAAATTAAAGAACCATTGGTAACTCTTAGAATTAAATTTTCAATATATGTATGATATAAAAAACACAACTTTAGCAAATGTTCTAAACAATCTGCATAAGAATATATATTTTATATTTGAAAGATTATTATGGCTGTGATTATGAATTGGACTTGTGAAAATTTTCTGCCATAAGTAGTTTTTAGCAATTATCTCGTATCTTGTGCGATAGAATTTTATCCAATAAATATGGTTGAGCGTTCGGATTTTTCTCATTTTCATAATCATCAATAAGTTCAAAAAACTGTCTTTCCCTGGCCAATGTCTCGCCACTAACCTCTTTCTTTAGCAAAATTACATCACTGCCTATTTTGTCCTTTAGCTTCGGACACTCGTTAACAAAGTTCGAGACAAAGCCCAGAATAGTATGTGCAAGTAATGGAGGCGTTTTCATGCAGCGCATTAGGGAAACTGTGGTCAACGAGTTGCTGGAGGGAAAGCCATGGAGATAAGCCATCTGATCTTTTAGAGAACTCTCCTGGCTAATCGATTGGCCCAGCGTTAAGTAATCCCTTAGAGCTGCCAGTTGAGGTTGAATTTCCTTGCAAGAGGACAACTCGTCGATCATTTCAGCTGCAACCGTTTTTGTAGAATTCACAGCCGTGTTGACAATATCACGATGATATATTTCCGCATCCCTTAAAAATCTGCATATCAAGTTTATGTCTGGTTCAGAAAGTGGTGCAGCAGAGGCACTAATCTGTGATTTCAAAGGGATTAAACGGAGGATTACAAGTGAATTATATATGGTATATAAATGGTTTTACCATTAGCCCGAAGCAGGCAAAGATGAGAGGACAACGCATCTTTGAGTGTTTGAAATTAAACTGAGATTGTTCTTAGTCATTCATTTCTTTTATAGGATGGAGGATTACTTTATTGTTATCACCATTTTCTATTTATTTCCTATATATTTAATAAGTGCAGCAATCTGAACTCAAACCGTGTAGAATGTTCTACCTATAGACGGATTATCTTTAGTTTCTATTCTTTGCTGTATTGAACTTAACTTAGAGACAGCCAAGTAAAACAACAAATTCTAAATATAAAGACAGTACTTTAATAAAAGTAGTAAGTTGTTAATTATTGGTACCCTCAAAGGTTCCTTGACTTTATTTTTAAAACAAAATAAATAAAAAACACTTCTAATCATCATATTTCAAGTTTAAAGTTATTAAATTTTTCGCCAACAAAATTCTTTTTTGCCTGGTGACCTTTTTTGGGGGAATTGTTATGGCGAAAACAATCGCATCGGTCGGATATGAAGTGAATATATAATCGAGTCGCGTATCGTCAAAATTCATGCAAATCGGGGACCGACTGTGAACTTTTGTAGGAAGTTCGACTACCCAACCAACGGTCTGGCGCATTAAAATGGAGCGTGAAATGAATTTAATATGACAACTCTGTCTGCCGGCCGCTGATAGCATCAATAAAATCATAATAAATACGTAGTGGGCATACATATAAATAAGTCTCCGACTAGCTATATATATATAAATTCAAGTATTTAAATATTGTATGCGGAAATGTTGGGGTTTCGTCCCTCATTGCTGTGACTAGTAAAGGGTTTCTTCGCTTGTACCTGAAAAGTTTCCAAGAAGTTGGCTTAGGGTTTGGATTTGACAAATCATTTAAGTGGATTTGTCAGACCAGACTTAACGTACCGAGAATGAAAAGTTAAACTAAGCTATTTCGTACTTTTTACTATGAATAACGATCGCCAAAACCATCTGTAACATTTATTGTTGGCATTGTAAGAACATCTTTAAATGGGTTTTTGCTATTCCCCGAGCAACTTCGAGGTTCGAGTACAATGGTTCTGGTGCTTTCGGCTTGTATGACAAATTGTTGAGCGTGTTATGCTTAACTTGGCGTATTTCCCCCACAAATCGTGCTCATCTTGACCTACGTGCGTCTTTTGAAAACTTCCTAATGTTGTGGTACTCGGTCCAAACCGCTGAACCACTCTATATTCGACTTTGAATTGTTGCACTTCGCTGATCTATTAAGCACTTGTTTTGTGATTGCGCCGTCGAGATATGGGAATTTATTCAAAGTTATTTTCGGGTAAGAATTATATATTGTTTGGCTAATTCTGAAGATATGAATATAGGCTCAATTTTCTATGCAACTGATGGCACAATTATAAATATTTTGTAGTTATTTGAACTATTTTTCGGTTGAGTTATAATTAATTATCCGTTTAATTATTACGATAGTCAAGCTCACATTAAATATTATAAATCGCAATTAATTAATTAATTATCAGCTTTACCAAGGGTATAAAACTGTCGAATGACCGAACCAAGGAGTTCCCCATTTTTTTTCAAAAAAAACAAATTTATTGCAGCGAGAATTTATGCAGCTCACGCAATTTTCACTTTGCGAGTATTTTTTCGCTGTTTTGGTGCTTTTGTTAATAATTATGCAATCAATTTTGTTGCTCGCCTTCTTTTGCAGTTGCTCCTGCCGGTGTTGCTTGGGTAGCTGTAGCTGTAGCTGTTACTTTGTTGGACATTGCTTCAATTAACAACTTTCCGGCACAGAGCGCAAAAAGAAAAACCCTTTCAATAACACAAATTAAATATTTGGCAATCGTTTTGCGTCGATTTTTTGATTATCGATCCATTTGCCACTGGCCTGACTTGCCATTTGGTGTACGCTATTTTGTGTTCACATTTCCAAGCCGGGGCTGGTTTAGGTTTATGATGATATATAAACGCGAACGCATGTCCCAAGAGTGTTAATCAAAAATTACCAACTTGTTTTCGCAGTGGCCGGCAAACGAGACGCCGTCTAATGAAGAACGAACTGGTGCAAGGCGGTGTCAGCTCTGGCCAAGATTGATTGATCTCCGATTGATCTCACTAAATACATTGGCGGCTTTAATGCCAATTTGTTTCACTGTTATCCTGAGTCCTTTCCGGAGTGTTTCACTGGGATCACTTGAGGGGGCACTGGGATCTAGATCGTTGCACGTTTCTCGACTGACTAAAACAAACTCCATCAATTACTGACCTTATGTACTTGTCGCATTCGCTTTTCGCGTGGCCTGTGTGTGTTTTTGTGGCTCATAAATTGTTTAAATATTGAACAATTGGTTGCAAATGGATGGATAGATAAAAGTTAAAAAGAAACGCCACACCCGGATCGATAAGATATGGGAGTCATAGGAATCAGCAATCGGAATTACCGGGAGGAAGCGAGATTGTGGCAGATGCGTCACTGGGCGTTTGTGTGGGTGTGTCAGTGGGTGGCTGACATAATTAGCATACCGAAAATGCTGTTTACACACATGTATGTGTATGCGGACCCTGCCTGGGGGAAAAAACCAGAAAATACCTTCGGAAATATATGCGAGTCCCGTCACCTTTTTCACCTGAACTCGCTGCTACCTGAGTTTGTTGCCTAAGTCTTTTGTCTTTTGGCAGTCCTGAAATGATGCCTTCATTACTTCCATCGAGGGGTAACATGATTTTTGGGAAGGATTCGAACTATTACAGGTAGTGGTTATCCTTTGGAGAGTTTCATTGCCAAAAATGAAATTCTACAACCGAGAGTTCCTATAAATAAGGAAAGATAGTTCTCGTAGAAGGTCAGTTCGCTTGAATGCATTGAAATACGAGTATGCGTTACTCCTTAATAATCGTTTTCATAACTCTGCTGGTAAGGAATTTCTCTAAATGATAATAGAATCATAACTTTAATAAAGATTTTCTATGAAAATCTAGAGTCTCTCCAGTGCTGATGTTCAATTGGTGCTTAAAAACGATTTGGCATTCTTAAAAGATTCTATTAGAAATGACTCGTTGTCATTTATAATAAATAATTTAAGGAATTATTTGGAAGAGTCTATAAGCAAGGTTTCCAATTTGACCTCCAATGTGGAGTTTCTTAAAAGTTATCCAAATCGAGGCAAGAACATTATCACTCCGAAGGAAAAAATAGACTATGTACTTAAATTTCAAGAAATGGAAAGCAAAGATGAATCTCATCCGTACCAAAGCATCCCTTTGGCAGTTTATGAAAAATTAAAACAAATCTACTTCTTTTTTAAAAATTATACCACTTCAAGTATCGATGGTGGGGAATAAAGCAAATATATATTTTAATTGTATTCCTTTTAAATAAAGCCTCGGTGATTAATACAGAAATTTATGTTTATGTTGTTAACTTGTTTTTGTTTTATAATCAAAGGCATTTTCTGGACCTATCAAAGTATTTTTCCATTGTTTTATGTGAAACCCAACGATGACCGGGGAAAAATGAATACACTTCGGGGTTAGAGTATCGGCGGTAGAGCTCAGTTTATTTATATTGTTTAGCCGCTGGCAGACGCAGACAGGCCGTCGTCTCGAGCAGCTTCTTCAGCATCGTCGGCGCGTCGCACAATTTCCAAAAAGCACGCATTTTATTGAGATTTATTTTGATTTAATTTCGGTCGCTTTTTCTGTATTGTTTTTTTGTTGTTTTTTTTTTTTTTTTTTTTTTNTTTTTTTTTTTTTTTTTTTTTTTTTTTTTTTTTTTTGCCCGAGGGTTCAATGCCAAGCATTTTTGCGGTTTATAGTATTTTTTTTTCTTTGCGAGTATTTGAGCTTTTTGAACGCAATTTTGGCATGCGACCTGCACGAGCCTTTTGGCCAGCGTTTAAATTCCCAAATTGATGGCAATCTTTTGCTGAGGCAGCTTTGTGGAGGCATTGTTTGCTGTTGTTGCTTGTGTGTTCAGCAACCAAATGTATGCTTATGCTTGGGTATCCTGCAAATGATTTCATCGTGCTTGATGTGCTTATGTGGGCCTTAATTGTTTTATTTGAGTGCCATTATGTGCAGGCACTTGGGACGGAGAGCCAGAAAGACGGCCGCGCAGAGTTGGAGTTGGAATTGAAGATTTCTTCTGCTGTTAGCTGAAGTGGCCACAATCTGGTTATGATGTCATGCCCAAATAAAAACAAAAAATTCTTCCACTTTTAATGGTTTTTTTTTTTATTTTGTTTTCCAGTGGGGCAATTTGAATGAAATATGCTGTTCTACTTTTTTTTACATATGCGGTTTAGACGAGCGTCTTTATTTATTTTAACACATTTGTCGTAATGCGTCATTGTCATTGTGGGCATTTGTAAATATACAAAAAAAAGCATACAAAAAAACACATTAAACTCAAACTGAACACTTGAAATTTTTTGTTACTGCTCAATGTTATCCGAGTCGAAGTCACAGCCCCACCTCAAGTAGTTCCTAAAGCTAATCTTTACTTAGCCGTTACAAATGATGACCCTAAAAGTGACAAAGGAAAATCCACGAGATGGCAACGTAACTGGCAAAGTCGACAATGTCAAGTGCTTTAGAGTGGCAAACAAAAAAAAACATAAAATATTAGGAAACATATTAATTTTTTCTTGTAAATTAAAAGTATAGTAAGCAAATACTAAATATTGCATATTCCTTCTAAAGAATCCTTATAATAACTTATCAGTTAGTCCCCTATATATTTTTACTTTTTACTCCACTTACGATTGTTCCTACGACAATGACTTATTTACCTTATTCGTCAAGGGTAAACTAATATTTGGGCTCTTTGGGCTCTATTACGTTAAGGTTTAAACCGAGAAAGAGAAAAACGAAAGTGTGGGGCATTTCCTACCTCCCCCCCTGACTCAATTTGCATTTAAATGAGTTTTCAGATAGAAAAATCACTCAACAAATTGACGGGGAATAATTCAGCCATTTATTAAAACACTTAATTGAAATCGTATGGCTTATTTCACGCAAATCCATAAGTTATCTTACACAATTCAGATACTCGTAAATGGATGCAAATTTCTATTATTCCTCCGTTTCCTTCTTGAATTTTAATTACCATATTAATGGGATTCGAAGTGAATGCCTTAATTGATAAACCCATACAGGTAATTAATTGAGCTGATCGAACACACTACACACACACACACACACACACATACGAGTATGTGGGGAAGAGAACACTGATATGGGAAACAATTCCCGGACGCATCTGCTCGGACCTGAGACCTGCTCTATCTGTGTATTACTTATCTCGTTAAATCCACACACGAGCCAGCTTTGGGATACCCATTATTTGCCTTATTCATATTTCTAAATCGATGGATTGCGGTGCGAAATCTGGTTATGCACCTGCGCTCTTGGCCCCAACGAAAAAAGCTAAGAATTCCAAACTCGCGCTCAAATATGTGAGAAATGCAGTTCTTAAAATAGTCGCTGTTCGAGGTGTGAAAACCTTTCGGATTTCGCTCTCTTGAGCTTCATGAGCTCACTGAGCCCGTCCAAACCAATCACGTTTCAAGATCGAGGTGAATTCTTTGACGTATTCGCTGGCCTGGCCCCAAATGACACGTTTGTCATGGTTGGCATGGCATGGCATTGCATGGCAGGTAATGTCTTTCATTGCCCGCATTCATTCGCAGACTTTGGGGGAGCATCTGCCTCTCCGGCCAAATGCCATGACATTTGCTGGTGTCGCTCTCAGCTAATGCCAAGATTTGGCTTTTTATGACACCCCCACTGCAGACCACAATAATAAGGAAAACACGATTTGGATTCAAAGCGTTAGCTGACCTGTTTCTTGGCCAGCTCGCCAATGGTTGTTGCTGTTAATTATGGGTTAATCAAACTGTTCGACCACAAAAACAATATAAAGTCGAATTAAAGGCGGAAACTATTTGCGTGCGAAATCGGGTGCTTGAATACACTGCCTCCTGCATTGGTATGAATAAAAATAATAAATATTGGATAGGATTGGATATAGCTTATAAAAATTTACACATTTTACTGAATATAATATTGGATTGGGAATGTCTTTCACCATTTCGTAACAACTTAATCGAATAATAATAATTGGAATATCCTCTGCTAGGGTATTAATATATAGTAACTGCGAAAAAAAAGGCTAATAAAGCCTAATGATAATGATGCGGACTTGTGATTGTGGTTATTGCTGGGCTAGTCCAAGCACCGGGGTACGTCTCGGTGCCTTCGCCAACTCGGTTTCCACTACCAATTCCATCTTCCGAGTCCAAGTCCGAGTCCGTAAACCAGTTTTCAAGCGGTTCCGTTGTTAATTGTGTTTGTCCGCCGGTCGATTTCAATTTGCATTCATTACAGTCCAAACCTTTTTGTTTTATGTGTGTGCGATTTGTGCTCGAATTTTTACCGGAGAACGAGAATTTTAGTGCGGAGTTGGCCACGCCCTCGCCACCACTTCCGAGTTTTTAGCCAGAGATACTATATAATAAATGGTAATAATTACCATCTTACAATGAAAATACAATCTGTCTGCATTCAATTAATTCGAATATTTTGTTGCATCTTCCAGAACCGAAAACCCTGGTGACTGTGGGCCAACCCTCGAGCATCGACGACAGCGAAGCCCTCGACGAGATCAACTTGAATACCAGTAGCGAGGACTCTACTGGCTTGGGCGGCTCGAGTCCATATCGAGGAGCTAGCGATCCCAACGCCAATCCTCTGCTGGAACCTCCTCCGGGAGCTAGCAACGATTCTTTGTTGAGCCAGGCAGCCTCCTCCTTCACGGCCCTGCCCTCGGTGGCCTCGAATGTGTTTTCGACCTTCTCGCGAATCTACGCCGGCAGTCGGGAGCCATCCGAGGAGCCCAGATTGGACATTCAGCCAGCCTACATTCAGCAGGCAAACTACGCTCCGCCGGCAGCTGCACTAGCTCCACCCGTGCCCGCACCCTTCTACGCTGCTCCACCGGCCGCGGCCCATGAAGTGGTTGCCCCCGAGCCACCCAAATTCTATGCTCCCGCTGAGGTTCCAACCTCGAATTTAGGACCACCGCCCACAGCGGGTAACCCCAATACTTATCGCCTCGCAGCCCGAAAGAAGTTGTACGCTCCCATTCCTGGATTCTCGGAGCAAACTGGGCAAGCTGCACAGGCTCCACAGGCTACCCAAGCGCCTCTGCCCTTCCAGACACCACCATATCCGGCTCAGGCTGATTCAGCGTTAGGTGCAGCTCCAAACCAGGCTCCCTTTGACATATCAGCACAAGTCACTCCAAATCCTCCTCCAGTTGAGGAACGTAAGACAGGCGGTGGACTTTTCTCGCTGACCAGCCTCGTGCCCCAGGGTGTGCTCCAGAACATCTCC
The DNA here is from genome assembly GCA_021224005.1 of Drosophila setifemur. Lineage (NCBI taxonomy): Eukaryota > Metazoa > Arthropoda > Insecta > Diptera > Drosophilidae > Drosophila > Drosophila setifemur. Next base: position 5,928,549 of record JAJJHY010003831.1, on the reverse strand, counting down.
GGACTGGTGCAATCCGCCACTGGACGCACCAGTGAGTCAGGGAATAGCCTATCAAGCAATCCCCCACCACCATCTGGAGGTTATTTAGAGATTTCTAGTGGACCGCCGGCTCCAGCCCCCAATTTCTTTGGTGGACCACCACCAACGGCTGGTAACTACTTCACACCAGGTGTTGCACCAGCTGCACAACCAGTCGAGGTTTTAGCTCCTCCATCTGTGGGTGGATTCTTCGCACCCCCCACGAGTGTTCCGTTGGTTAATCCAACGCCAGAAGGATTATTCACACCGGCAGCACCTCCGCCAGTTGTGGGAGGATTCTTTCCACCTGCACCAACATCAATTGGACAGTATCCAGGAGCACCACCATTAATAGGAGTTCCTCCAGCTGTATCAACAACTGTAATTCCCGGCAATCAATTACCTGGAGCTCCACCATCATCTGCAGCAGGATTTTTTAATCCAGGCGGAGTTCCGCCAGTAGTGACTTCTTTAGCTTCAACAGTGCCTACACCACTGGTAGCCCCACAACCGGTAAACCTTCCGCCATCATCAGAACCTGGAAACTTATTTACACCCGGAGCTGTTCCACCTGTAATTGGTCCCCCAGCAGGAGCATTTCTGCCACCCAATCCGAATCCCTTACCTGGAGCTCCACCCATTTCAGCGGCACCACCGCCAGCCGCAGGCCAGGCTTCGTATCGCCTTCAGAAGGGAACACGTCTCTACAAGAGTCCTTTGACGGCCCAGGAAACAGCAGCTGCTCCTTCAGCCTACGCTCCTCCTCTGGCCCCCGCTTCGGCTGGTATATTCAGTCCATTCGGAGCTCCTGCACCAGGAGTTTTCACTCCGGTAGGACAACAAGAGAGTCAGGGAGTTGCGATCTTTGCTCCTCCAGTTGCCAGTTCGATACTTGCTCCTCCCCTAGTACCATCTATTCCAAGCGTTGCTAATTATCCAGCACCAAGCGTGGTTAATCCTCCTTCAGGACCAGGCTTTGGAAGTGTCCCACTCTTTGCTGCACCACCAACATCATCGGCGATTCCATTCTTTAATCCCGAACAGAAGACAGAAATTGGAGAGGACCTGATCCAGAAGGAAATTTCAGCACCACCAACGGCTGCTACTGAACCTGTGTTCCAGGATCAGTCAACGAACCAAGGAATTCCCTTCTTTTCGCCACCTCCTCCAGCTACAGCGGGAATCGCTCTCTTCACACCACAAAACAAACAGGAGGAAACGTCATCCAAGGAGGAAACTAATCAAGGAAGCGCTTTCTTTGCACCACCTACCAGCACAGGAATTCAGCTAGCGGAATCCGGGAACAGTGTTCCATTATTTGCTGCTCCACAAGAGGAAGCTTCGGTTCCCAGCAATTCCCTCTTTGCATCGCAGGACGTACCCTTGTTTGCTCCTGCAGTAATAGAGCCTGTACTGGAAGATCCACCAGCATCAAGTGCTTCTCTGTTTGCTCCGTCAAGTGAGCTTAATCAGGGAGTTCCAGCTCCAACTGAGGTTCCACTGTTCGTCCCCGTGCCAGCTACAGCGGATCAAAGTCAGGGAGTGCCCTTGTACCCACCACTTGCGGTTGATTCCACAGTTACCAGCGAGAACTTCGCGCCACCACCAGCAAGCACAAGTGCATCGTTCTTTGCTCCAGATCTAGTAGCTTCAACTGGTCTTCCAGCAAGCGCTTCTTTCTTTACTCCTGACCCTGCAGCTCCAATTGCTCCTCCACCAACAGCATCATCTGCTCCTCCACTAGCAGCATCAATTGCTCCTCCACCTACAGCATATTCTGCTCCTCCACCAGCAGCATATTCTGCTCCTCCACCAGCAGCTTCATTTGCTTCTCCACCTGCAGCCTCGAGTTCATCTTTCTTTGCTCCCGATCCTACAGCACCAAGTGCACCTCTGTTTGCTTCCGAATCACCAGCAGCAGAAATCGTTGCAGCTGCTTCAGCTGTGCCATCCACTGCTGCTCCTCCAATTGGTTTCTTTGGAACACCAGAGGCCTCCACAACAAATCTGTTCCAGGACAATTCCGGAACCCAAACGGTCTTCAGTCCATTCGCACAAACCATAACCACGCCCCTGGTCCAGGAAGCTGGACAAGATTTAGTGCCACCGCCCTTTGGATTTGTGGCACCGCAATCGGAAACCGGTTATCTTGGCCATCCTCCTCTAGCGCCTTCGCCACTGCAGAGCTTTTTTGCCGCCGCACCAGGAGCAGCTTCCACCGAGGAGTTTAACTTCTTTGGCGGTCCCGCTCCCGGAAGCGTCTTTCCGGATCTGCCAGCTCAACACGGTATTGCCCCACCGCCATTGGTCCAAGAGCCACCCAAGGAGGTTGGTGCACCCGTCGCTGGCTTGGGATTCGATCAACTGCTGAGCCAAACTCAGCAAGCGCAAGAGCAAATCCCAAATTCGATCGAGCAATCGAATCCAAATTCAAGTGTCAACGCATTCCCCGGATGTTTTGGAGGCTCCGGTGCTCCACCTCAGGCATCAGCAGCCCCCGAGCCCGCTGCGGCTCCGGCCTCCGTCCCACTGACGTCCCACGGCAATCCGGTTAACTTCTTTGACCAGGTGCCACAGGAACAGGAGCAGCCGGCCAACGAGGATCAGCGCATCCAGAACTTTTTCAACAATCCGCCGCTGCAGGATCAACCAGCTGCACCCGGCGAGCTCAAGTACGACATCGTGCACAGCGGTCTGGCCGTGAAGCAGGACCAGGAACGCTCGCAAACCCCCATTTCCAATCTCGTCGAGCCGCCTTCCTCCGCCTGTTCGGAGTTTTCAACGCTCGCACCCGCACCCGTTCCCACGCCAGCAGATCGCCAGACGGGCGAGGATCTGCTCCAGCAACACCTGGGAGAGCTGCCCGAGGAGATACTCAAGCAGCTCAGAATGGCCACCGCCAGCGACAAGGGCCAAGCGGCAACTCCGCCCGTGGCTATTGTAAGTTAATTAAATATATTGGCCACTAATCATGTAAACTAATTGATCCTATCCCTTCCAGCCCTATTCACCCGTGGTGGTTCACTGGTTCTATAAACGGGCGGTGGACACCAAATTCATCTGGACGCCATTCAGTCACTATGATTCTGCACTGCTGGAGACCAGCCTTAACTATGGTAAGGATGGAGTTTATTTAGATTTAAAAGATGAACTAATTTTCGAACTTCCTCCAGACGATCCCTCACTGATAGTGCCCGTCGAAGGCGGACGCTACGACGTGCACATCAAGGACCGCACCAAGACCCCCGTCTACTGGGAGGGCAAGGCCATTGAGGTGCGTCGCTGCTCGTGGTTCTACAAGGGCGTGGACTCCAAGTACGTGCCCTACTCGGAGGACACCGCCGCCCTGCTGGAAGCGGAGTACAAGCACTCGGCGGAGACCGGCGAGTGGCATCAGAAGATCCTCCTGGCCAATGGCGAGCAGGTGGTGTTCCACGGACCCACCGTCATCGTTCACTTCCTGCCGCAGCAGAATGGTGACACGTGGGGTGCCAGCACCCAAAGCTCCATGCGTCCGCGGGTAGTAAAGCGGGATCTGGACGACTTCACCATCGAGCAGGGGGAATCGCAAAGGGTGGATCACCTCCTCTTCATGGTCCACGGCATTGGATCGGCCTGCGACCTGAAGATGCGATCAGTGGAGGAAGTTGGTGGGTTTCCAAATTTAATATTTAAGTTTTGGCACAACCTTAACATTTAATGAATTTCCAGTGGACGATTTCCGGGTGATTGCCCAGCAATTGGTTCAGTCGCACTACAAGAACTCCACTGACATGGGCCTGGTGGGTCGCGTGGAAGTGCTGCCCATCTCCTGGCACGGCCACCTTCACTCCGAGGAGCTGGGCATTGACGAGAAGCTCAAGTCCATTACCTTGGAGTCGATTCCGCGCCTGCGCAACTTTACCAACGACACGCTCCTCGACGTGCTCTTCTACACCAGTCCAAAGTACTGCCAGAAGATCATGAACACCGTGGCGGATGCCCTCAACGAGGTCTATCTGAAATACAGAATGAGGCATCCGGAGTTCAACGGAGGAGTCTCGCTGGCTGGACACAGTCTGGGCTCCCTGATCCTGTTCGATCTGCTGTGCAATCAGGAGCCGCTCAAGGAGAGCGAAGAGGAGAACATGGTGAGTGTTAGATCCTCAGTGGGTTAAAACAAAGATTTCAACAACTGTTATCCCTCAAGGAGAATCCCGACCAGTTGCCGCAGAAAGTGCAGAAGGTACAGCTGCCCAACAACGATCTGCAGCCCAAGGAAGTCAGCTATACAATGGGTCCGGCCGGAACTGGCCAGCCGGTGATCAATTACACCCAGCTGATCTTCCATCCCAAGAAGTTCTTTGCTCTGGGCTCGCCCATCGGCATGTTTGTGACTATCCGTGGGATCGACAAGCTCGGACTGGACTTCCACATGCCCACCTGCCCAGGATTCTACAACATATTCCATCCTTTCGACCCGGTCGCCTATCGCATCGAGGCGCTCGTCAATCCGGACATGAATGGCATTAGGCCAGTGCTGATTCCACACCACAAGGGCCGCAAGCGAATGCACCTGGAGCTGAAGGAGACGATGACCAGGGTGGGGGCGGACATCAAACAGCGGTTCATGGACACCTTCAAGACCACGCTGGACAGTGTTAATTTCCTAGCCACGGTCACGAAGGTGAAGAAGGAAGCGGAGGAGTCCCTGGAAAAGGAGACGAGTCAGGTGGGTTTTTAATTATAACTTTTCTAGTGATGAATCATATTAAGAGATTATTTTAGACCTCCAACCAAACGCTCCAGAAACAATTGGAGGATCCGGAGGAGAGCTCAGGGGCAAGCTCTACCAGCAGGCTACGCAATCGCACTGATTCGAACTCCACCACGGCCTCCGATCCGGAGTTTGTGGAGCTGGACTTCCCGCTGGGAAAGCTCAACGACTCAAAAAGAGTGGACTACGTCCTACAGGAGGCTCCCCTCGAGTTTATCAACGAATACATCTTCGCCCTGAGCAGCCATGTGTGCTACTGGTGAGGAGTTATTTAAATCCTAAAATGTTTAATATTGATGTTTAATTCGTGATTACTTTCTATTACAGGGGCTCCGAGGACACGATACTGTTCGTAATGAAGGAGATCTACGCCAGCCTGGGCATCAGCACCGACAGCCAGGTGCCGCAGTCATCGATGACCATTGAGCGGCCCGCCTCCCACGAGAGCGGCATCAACCAGGCCCTGTTGCCGATGTGAGTCGATCCAATCCACCAACTCAACACGAGCTCTTCGCTGGTCCGACGATCCGACAGCCGACACACAACACCACATAACCACAACCACAACTATAAATATTTAGTACCAATTTATTTAGATACGTTATTTGTTAGCGAAATCATACAAAGATTTTTCCATATGTGCAACTCTAACTTGGTTAATGGTATTATCAAAGTAAGGAGTCTTACTCGTCCGAGTGACTAGAAGCGCTGGCAAACGAGGCCCGTTCTCTCGATCTTTGGAAATCGATCTAAATGTATTTACCTGCTGGGCACCGTGGAGTGCAATTTGTTATTTTTGTAATATTGTGTGTGTAATTGAATTTGTAACTTTTATGCTGAAAGAATTCATAATAAATAACCAAACAAAAAATATACTAACATAATTGAAAATATCGTTATTGAATATTTCCCTCGTATTGTTCCACTAAAAATAAAACTTCCATCGTTTCTGTGCATTTACTTGGACCAATTTAATACTTTCAAGTTGGCTTTACAAAACATGCGTAAATTTGATCTTGCCTATGTACATAAAAGCATAAAATATATTGCAAAAATATGTATACATGGTATGTGTGTTATATAATTCTCTCTCTAAAAATGTTGTAAATCTTGCATATTGCTGTTAATTAGAATAATGGTTTACATCTGAACACTTAAAATCCACCGTCCTGGTTCGATTATAACTGTAAGCCTAATATCTAACTTGGTTAACGCGTATGTGAGTTATTTGCTTTTTTTGGAGTCCGGTTGTAAATCTGTTCAAAACTTCGGCATTGTTCATTAAAAATGGTTTGTTTAAAATATAAATATCGATAATTTAACACGTAAACTGAATTAATTTCGTAAGAGTAGCTGGTTAAAACAAACAAAGGCCAACAAATCCGTAAAATAATATACACACAAATCATCTGTATCAGCATCTGCATAGGTTTCTGGTTCTGGTTCTGATTCCCTTCCCCGTGATGATGTCAAAGCGACTGTTCCGTGACCAGCACAACGCTCTGCTCCTGTGCAATGGCCGCCAGCTCCTTGAGCCACTCGTCCAGCAGCACGGCGCACAGAGCCAGGTCCCGGGAGCGCTCGGTGCCGCTTGTGCTGGCAATGATGCCCATGGAGGCCACCGAATCGAGTGACACGGGCTCGGAGTTGAAGCTGCCGGTGGCTGGACCCCCATCCATTCCGTGCAGGGTGGCCGATGAGTGGTTCGTCGTGTTGGAGTGGGCCGAAAGTGTTTGGGTGGAGCCACCAATGCTGCTGCTGCTGCTATTCCCAGAAACCGCCGACGTTGTGGATCCTGTGCGTGAGGGTTGCGTACTCAAGCTGGTCTCACATGTGCCCGAGGATTGTTGTCCCGGAGCGAATCCTCTACCCTCTGGGCCGGAGTTATTCCCCACCAACGTTGAGGCAGCTCCTAAAAATTGCAAGCGGTATTAGTAACCATTTTGGTAATAGTTAATAATTAGTTGGTTAATAGGTAACAGGAACAACAACTACAATGACAACAACAACATGTTTATGGGATTACACAAATGTTAATCTTTAATTTTAGGCTAATTTTGGGTTAATTGGAAAGCAGAATGTACAAAGCTCTACAGGTTTTACGAGACTACATACTAGTTTTAGCAAGACTATGCCGTTTCGGTTAGGTATTGCTTAAATCTTTAAATACTTTTATCAAGCGTGACATATATTTACCGGTGAAGAATGCGTAAATTTGTGATAAGCCAGATGAAGCTAAGAATTGTATTGTTTTTTTTTTTGTGTGTAGTATCAATAAAAAAAATAAATAAATAAAAGAAATTAATTATTTGTAAGCAACTAGCCCTGCGGGGAATTTTACAGAGATGTGTGATAACCCGACTGAAAGCCCCGAATGAGTTCTGATTTGTTGTGAAATTTTTTGAGTATAAAATATTGAATTATTATTCATACCAATCCTTATTCCATTTCACTTTATTTTTTTTTTAAGAATGAAGGAATGCAAAAATTATGAATAGTTGCAATGAATTTCAATAATGAATAATTCTGATTTTAAAATAGGGATGCCTATAAGTTTAATTGTTATTGACAAGATTCATTTGTTTATATATTTTTTCAGACACTCATGCAGGGCTTAAGTTCTTAAGTTTGTGTTTTGTGAGCGGAGTATAGTTATTTCGACCCAAAACCAACTTTGTTCCAACATCCAACGCTGCAGACTTGTAAACTTTTTGTGATTTCTATTTGGTTTGCTTGCTCCTTCTTTGTATAAAGACAGAAATTGTGCAAAAGTGTGCTACGGAAGAATCTGTAGCTGCTACTCACCGGAGGAGCCACTGGGTGGCGGCGTGGGGGTGGCAGAAGAGGCTGACTTCCTGCTGAACAAGGTGCTGATGGACTTGCTGATGCTTCTCCGCTTGTTATCACTACGCCGGAACGGATCGTAGGCGCTGGTTGGCGTGGCTTGCACGGGTGTGGCTGCCGAAAGGGTTGCATAGGCGGATCGCAGTTGTCCCTGCTGCTGGCCGGGATTGGCATTCTGCTGCTGTTGCAAACTGTGATGCATTGGCGAGCCCTCGTTGCCCTTGCGCGTATTGACCAAGCGGAACTCGCGATCGATGAGCGAGGACCGCGCCACATCGATAATTTCCAGCGAGTCTTCCGTCACCGGCAGTTCGGCGTCGATTTGCTGCTTGAGGATGCGCAGCACCTGGTGGAACGAGGGCGTATCCGAGGTGATAGCGATGTCCGAGCGCAGCAGCAGCGAGTGGATCAGGGGCAGGGGATACCAGGCCAAACGCGTGATCAGCCCGGTCAGGTGGAAGTTAACATACATCGAGTTGCTGGTGAAGGTCTGCAGTTTGCCCCAGATGGCATTGAGAAAGGGACCTAAAAGGAAGGGATAAAGATTAAAGATTGAGTTTAAATTATTCCCTTCTTGTTATTTGTATTATTCTCACCTAAGCTCACGGTCCCCTGCGCAAACAAATCCTCCGAGAAGTCCAGATCCGTCAGTAGCAACTCGTTGCGAGTGTTGTGCGAAATGCGCCAGCAATCTCGTTTGCCGCTTATGCCTAGTCCGCTGCTGATACTGCTGCTGTTGGGGTCCAGCTCTGCCTCCGTGGCTGTGGTCGCCAGAGTGGCCTCTGTGGCATCACTTTCATCATCTGCAGGCCGCCATTTGAAGGACTCGTAGCCGCTGGACTCGCCGATCGACTGCAGACTGTCCAGCTGCTTCTCGCCCGTCTCATTGGCCACCACAGGTGCGCCGCCGAACTCGCTGAAGAACTGCCTGGCCAGATCGAGGGCGTGGGCATGGACACGACCCTGTCCGTGACGGGGCCACTTCTGATACCGATAGCTGTTCGCCCACTTGAGGCAATCCTTCTGGCACTGGGCAATCCGCCAATGGGCTTCGAACAAGTAGGCCTGGATATTGGCATACAAACTATCGCCCGTGTGCACTCCATAGTAGTTCCAATTAGCTCCGATGGTTTTACTCATCACCGGCGAGGGGATGTCCCCAATCACAGGATGCTCGTGAATACTCTTTGGCCGGGCCAAGTCCCGAGCTCTTTTCATCACATCGGGGGAAAGGTCCAGGAAGAACTCGCTGCTGTTCAGGTAGGGATCGATCTTGTTGATCTTGTGACGGTGCGAAATGGGCACATGCTTGCCGGGCAGCATGAACTTGAGCAGCAGTTCCAGCATCAGATCCTCGCAGTGCAGTCCCAGGAGAGTGTCGAACAGCGCCATCGTCACCATGCAGAGATTGGGATCGGGTGAATTCAAACGCTCCACCAGAGCATCCAGTATCCGCTCCCCATCGAACTTCTCCGTGTCGAGCAGAAAGCGAACGAACGCTCTGAGCAGGCCCGGTTCGGTGATGGAGCGCAGGATCAGGTCCAGATACGACATGGCCGAGATTTGGGAGTCGACGTTCGTCTGAAAATGTTTGTCCTTCAGTGTCTGCGAAAACGGAGCGCAAAAAGTTGTTTCGAGATTTCGAGGTGTGTGTGTGGTTAGCTACGGGGGAGGAGAAGGTACAAGAAACACACAAGAAACGGAAGCTGAAGGCAGTGCTAAGCCCTACTAACTTACCAAGTTTCATTATATAGCATATTGGGAGCACAATAGATATCGGATATCGTTGAACAGAAGTTAAGGATAAATTACTTGAAAACAACTATTCAAAAAGTATCAAATTAGAGTCGTTTTAACATTTAATATTATTTAACAAAATTTAGATTTAATTTTACGATTTAGCAAGATCTTTATTTAACTCAAGTATTTAAATTGTTGATTTAAAAAAAACTAAATATAATCTTTATATTTCCTATTCTCAGATTTGTTCAATCGATATCCAATGTTTCTCTTAATCAATCCCAAGATTGAGGCACTTAAAAAATAACAAATAATTACAAGAGAGTAGGCAGAGAGCAGGACACATTATTATAAGACGCTTGCAACCAACACCACAGAAATGCATCGAAGACAAATTTTCACGTGAAGAGTCCGAGACGGATACGGAGACGAGACAAAAGCAGTGCGACACCTACCTGCAGGATCGCTGGGCCCAAGACGGGCACTATGAATCCCTGGTACATGAAGTCCAGCAGTTGGTTCTTGATCATCTCATGGGCCACCTGCACCACCGCATTGCAGAACTCGAGGGCGTTCATGAAGAGTGTAAGCTCCGGGATCTCCGTCACATCGTCCGGCGTTATTCGGTGCCAGTCGATGGCGCTGATCTCAATGCTGTTGGGCAGGCGTGAGTAGAGCCCGCCCAGGCCGGTAACCAGCAGAGGGCAGATCGACGAGTACTGGGCTATGTAGGTTCCGATGTTGGAGTTCTTCTGCGAGAGCGCCATGCATAGGAGCAAGGCATCACGGGCCTGGTGCCCGAGGCTTCCCTCGCGATGCACATAGGGGATTAGCAGCGAGAAGATGATGAAGCTGAAAGTATTAAAAATATTAATAAATATTCTACTTTACTAATTTAAAAAAAAGTTTTTTATTTTGATTGAATCTAAACAAAATTTATTGTCTCCCCACTCACTTGGTTGTGGTTCCACTTTTGGGCTGGGGCACGCTACCGTTTTGGATCTGCTCCTGCACCTGTGACTGCGCGGAGAAGAAGAACAGGTCCAGCAAGTGGACGTTCTGCATGAGGACCACGCACAGTTGGTTTAGCAGGATGACGAGGCGCTTCTCCAGATCGGGCGGAAAGATCTCCCCCTGGCTGGAAGCCAGGATCTTGAGCAGGGGTCGCAGGAAGGGCTCGTGGCAGAGCAGCTGGTGACGCGAGTGGCTAACCAGCAGCTCGTATAGCTTCAGCTGCTCCAGCCGCACAGCATTAGCATAGCGACCGGTGGTGCAGGCCCACTCGTACAGCTTGTCCAGGAGGTTCTCGCTGAGCAGGAATTCCAGGCATGGAGCCGCTGGTGGACCACTGACCTCCGTGGTCGGCAGCGACACCTTGTTGCAGTGATGGAGTTCCACCAGCAGAAGTGTGACCATGTAGTCCAAATGAGAGACCACGCCCAGAACATCGTCGTGCGAGGGCGGAGCACTGTGCTGGATGATCTCATGGGCCTGCTGCCAGTGCTTGCAGAAGCTGTCGTAGCAGGCGCGCGGATCACAGTCTGTGGCCGCATCAATGGGACGCTGGCGAGGATTGCCGGAATGTCCGGCGGAGGCAACGCCTCCACTGCTGCTCTGGCGCAGCCAGCTCATTCTTCCTATGAGTATGTATCACTGATAACTGCTGCGCGTTGCTTGCTGTGCGTTTAATTCGGCATATACTAGTGCTTTCTTATCGCCGTTTTGTGCTTTCGTCCGACGCTGTGTCAGTATGCGGGTCTGGGAGTATTCCAATGGTGTCTTGCCTTTGTAAATATTTACAACCTAGAAAAAATGCAAAGCATTAGCTGAATATCCGATCCATTAAAGCCAAAATAGGCACAAAAACAACAAGTGCATGCCGTGACACACTTACAACATACATACATACATAAGTGCACAACTGCGGTAAAAATAATAGGGATTAGAATTGAAAAGTGCGTTTAAAGTAGGTAAAGAAAACTGCAATCGGTGATTATTCTAATATTAATATTAATGAATATAGAAAGGAAAAATTATAAATTAATTTTTTTAGTGGGCGAAATTTAACAATTCCAACAAGAAAATTTAAAAAAAAAAAACAAACAAAAAACTACTATAAACATATTAACTGCTATTATGTTGAACACAGGTGCACATACATACATACAAACATGCCCATGTAGGTGTGAGCACATATTTGGGCAGTAGTTGTTGTTGTTGCTGCTGCTGCTCGCTCACCTGATGAATTTGTATTTGTTCGCTGGCGTCTTCGTCATTTCCCTCGCTATCCTCCGCTCATCGTGTCTTTGCTCCTTCATGCCCAGCATTGCTCTATTTGCTTCTAACTTTTGACAGCATTTGCAGCAATATTTTGGCACTTGGGCAATTACAATTATAATCACAATTATGGTTTTGTGCGAGCACGAAGGCAGCAGGCTTGCAGGTTGATTTGCTAGCAATTGTAGCTATTTTTATGCTTTAAAATCACGGAAGGAGCACCCACCGCACTTTAATGCCTCATTTTGGATTGTATTCAGCTCGATTCGTTTGCAAATTCGCGTAAATATTTACAAAATATCTGCGCACGGAAATAGAAAGTAATAATGAATGAAAACTGCGGCGTTTTGCAGCACTGGAGCGAGTACTTTCCGCACTGATTTATCGATAACTGTCAGGGCCTCATCACTTGCCTATCGCAAATCGGCACCAGCTGATAATAACATAAGAATTGTGAAATCCACTTTGATAATAACGAAAAACCCACGATATTAGATATTCGACATAATGCAGAAAGTGCTGGGTCGCATCCAGGCGCATATCCTGCGCTCTCGCTCTCAAAATGCAGCGATTACATTGGTTAGGAACGAATCCACAAATCCGGCCGCTACTTCCAAAGGTAATCCTTCAAATATTATAAGGATAATGCTAACTGATTACGACATCCGCAGAATTCCGAGAGCGCCAGGTGAGATTTAACATCAAGAACGAACAGACCGAGGGACGACCCCTCTACTTGGACGCCCAGGCCACCACGCCGATGGATCCGCGTGTGCTGGACGCCATGCTGCCTTTCCTGACCAACTACTACGGCAATCCCCACTCCCGCACCCACGCGTACGGCTGGGAAACGGAGCAGGCAGTGGAGAAGGCGCGCGAGCAGGTGGCCACTTTGATTGGTGCCGATCCCAAGGAGATAATCTTCACCTCCGGGGCCACCGAATCCAATAACATTGCGGTGAAGGGAGTGGCCCGATTCTATGGCGCCAAGAAGCGACATGTGATCACCACGCAAACGGAGCACAAGTGCGTGCTGGACTCCTGTCGGGCGCTGGAAAACGAGGGCTTCAAAGTCACTTATCTGCCGGTGCTGCCCAACGGAATCATCGACCTGAAGCAGCTGGAGGAGACAATGACCCAGGAGACATCGCTGGTGTCCATTATGACAGTGAACAACGAGATTGGAGTCAGGCAGCCCGTCGAAGAAATTGGCAAGTTGTGCCGCTCCCGCAAGATATTCTTTCACACAGATGCCGCCCAGGCGGTGGGCAAGATTCCACTGGATGTAAACACCATGAACATCGACCTGATGTCCATCTCTGGGCACAAGATATACGGCCCCAAGGGTGTGGGCGCCTTGTACGTGCGTCGCAGGCCCCGTGTTCGCCTGGAGCCCATTCAGAGCGGCGGTGGTCAGGAGCGTGGCTTGCGAAGCGGCACAGTTCCTGCTCCCTTGGCCGTGGGTCTCGGAGAAGCTGCCGAGCTATCGCGCCGGGAGATGGACTACGACAAGAAGTGGGTGGACTTCCTTTCGAATCGCCTGCTGAACAAGCTCTCGAGTACCCTGCCCCATGTGATCAGGAATGGTGACGCCGAGGCCACCTACAATGGTTGCCTGAACCTGTCGTTCGCCTACGTCGAGGGTGAATCTCTGCTGATGGCCCTCAAGGATGTGGCCCTGAGCAGCGGCTCCGCCTGCACCTCCGCCTCCTTGGAGCCTTCCTATGTCCTGAGAGCCATCGGCACCGACGAGGACCTGGCGCACAGCTCCATTCGCTTCGGCATCGGACGCTTTACTACCGTCGAGGAGGTGGACTACACGGCGGACAAGTGCATCAAGCATGTGGAGCGTTTGCGCGAAATGTCGCCGCTGTGGGAGATGGTCCAGGAGGGCATCGACCTTAAGACCATCCAATGGTCTCAGCACTAATATGTTAGCCGTTACTGTTATCAAGCATGCGAAATAAATTAGTTCCAAGTCTAAGGATATCTACGTTTATTTAAAAAGTATCAAATATATATATTTTCCATGTGACATATCGATCTTTTATGTGGCCACGGCCGAGGGTATTCCCCAAGGGAGAGCAGAGAGAAACCAATAACGTGGAAGAGTCTTTAGTTTATTTGTACACAAAACCACTTAAAACTAAGCTTAGTCCGAACGAATGTGCTTGTGTAAGAGGTGAGGCAAGAGAGACCCCAAAAGCGAACCCACAGCTCCAATGTGCGACGACCGAGTGTATGCAAATGATGCAATAATTTGCATTCCGTTTTCGCAATGTTCGCTGCTGGTCAAGGTTCAGTTGGTCTTCTTTTTGGAGACAACCGCCGCTCCACCGCCGAGGATTTTGCGGCGCTGGGCGAACATGTGCAGGTAGAGCTGAGGGAAGATGGGAATGTAGCCCAGCATGACGATCCACAGGAAGGCGTAGTAGGAGAAGGTGCCGTTCCACTTGTTCGGCATCACCAGGCTCCACACGCTGTTCTCCCGGGCGTAGCTCTGGGCCCACCAGAAGCACAACAGCTCCCCGGTCACGCCAATGGGATACAGGGCAATGAAGGTGGTGTAGCGCAGGAAGACCACAAAGTGGGGCACCACCTTGATGATGTTCAGCGCGTAGTAACCGTAACGGATAATCTCCGTGATGGCCCAGGCGAACAGGGCGATGGGCAGACCAGGGGAAACCTTGCCCGTGGGCGTGGCCATCACCACACCCACCACCACCATCATGCGGCTGAAGACCTGGAAGCCAGTGACCACCGGATTGGACTTCACCAGGCCGAAGGAGGCGTTTAGGATCTCCACGAAGGCGGCGTTCTGGAAGATGATCACCGCCAGGCGCGTGTAGTCCCACAGAGTGATCTGTGCCCGGAACTCGGGTCCCTGCAGCAGGTAGTAGTTGACCAGCTGCCACAGGATGTAGCTCCATCCAGCCACCTGCCCGGCATTGTAGGCGATCAGGTAGAGTTTGATGAACGCCGAGGGCTCCTTGGAGGCGGGCTTGCTGGTCTTAACTGCCTTGGATGTCATGATGGAGCTGATCGAACTTTCACCTCTGCGACCGTCGCTGATTAACTAATCACACTCGTAAAACTTATCGCTAACAGGCGATATTGTTTCGAGGTGGCTTTCACCTGAGTGGGTCAGTATGACCGCAGCGGGAACTCCGCGAAATTCCAAATCCCCTGTCAAAAACCAAGCGAGGTGCGGTCACACAGGCATAATGAAACATTTTTGGGGGGCTATATATGAATATACCTATATATAAAACAATTATTTTAGATAGAATTAATTGTTTTCTTAAGTAAAGAATATAAACAATATTTAAAAATTTAATACTTCAGTTGTAACTTCAAGCTTGGGTATGCATTCCAACCCGTTACCAGTAAGGTCCAAAGATCAACTAAAACAATTTGTAAGTTATTTTTTAATTACCACGTATGGCACATCTCACCTGATCGCACTAATTGTACGTTAATCTTCAAAACAAACTATCATTTTAAATTCCTATTTCTATATATCAGTATATATAATTGTTCAACTCAAATTCATCATATCCTTAGTTAATCACCTACAAAAATTAAATATTACTTTAATATATAATATACCCAATACGTATTTAAAATAATATATTAATTTTTCCAATACCAATTCAAAGTACTGAATTCGTCTTTTTCAACATTAAATATTATTAAAAATTTAAGTAATATTTTTGCAATCCATTCCACTGTACGCGCCAGCTGATATTCGTCAGCCAGCGACGTTCGGTTTGTGCGATGAGCCAGAATGCCGGCTGACAGCTCTGATCGCCTGGTTGAAACCGAACCGAAAACCGAACGTGTCTGAAAAAGTCCGCCACCACCACGGGGCCGGTGCGCGTCCCCACCTGACGGGGCGCGTGGTGGTGGGGCCATTGCTGTTCCCCAGCGTTGGAAGAGCTGCTCGCTCTGCTCTATGGTTCCAAACCGCCCGTTGACGTTGTCGTTGTCGTTGTCGAAGCGAAGCCCCATTGTGAGTCGCAATTGGAATTGGAACCGTTGTTCCGAATCGCCGTCGCCGTCGACGTCGGCACGTGTTGCGTGCCATGTGGGCGGAGGCCTGCAACCACGCCTACCGTGAATTAATTTGCTGCAAAGGCAATTTGCCAAGTACTCCCCTAAAAAGCCGACGGACGGTATCCAGTTAGTCCAGCCAGTCAGCCAGTTGGGGGGGCGGGGATGGGCGGGGGCAGGCCAGCAGCGTTATCAGCCGGCGGTCTTATCAGCAATCACCGTGCGGACTCGTTGGACGGGCGGAGCGGCAATTTCAGACAGCAGCGCCCACAAAGGCCGATTGGACAAACCAGGAAAAACGAGACCCCGCCAAAAGTGAATTCCCTCTTTTTCACCAGGCGAACAGAAGCGGCAGTACGGCGAATTCGGCAGCGAATTCGTGCGTCGTTGGAGAAGCGAGTGCATAGAGCGTTGTTCGCATGGGTGCGAGCGGGACGGCCGTATTGACGCGGCAGCAGGGGTTTTTAATGTGACTGGTCGCCGGTGTGTGTGCGCGTGTGCCCGCGCCTGTGTGTATGCATGTGTGTGTGTGGGTTGGCAAAGAAATTCGCAAAGCTGACAAATTGCGGCAGTTTAAGGCCACAACTAGTGATTATTAAAAGACTTAAAGTTGAGCAAACAACAGTATTCTCTCTCTCTCTCTCTCTCACTCACTCGCTCGCCCGCTTGCTTTCCGGCTCTTTTTCGGGCCAACAAAAGAGAGTTCCCGTTCCCACTTATAAAAAGAGACTACCGAAAGGGCAATTGAAGCAGAGTTATTCAGAGTAGTTCAGCCACTGGTCAACGGATGGCGCCAGCTAGGAAACCCTGCCACAAAGGCAACAAAAACCCAATTTTACACGCCCACAAATGTGGGTCTGGGCCCTGCACACCACCACCGCCCCCTTTTTCTTCTTTTCCTTCTTTTTTTCGGTGCAACTGAAAAGCGAGGAAAACCCCAGGGGGTAGGGGGGGTGGTGTTGGGAACTTTGTTTGTTTGAACCGCGATTTCTAATGCAAACACTCTCGCCCCTTGCAATCGAATCGCTCGAACATTTTGCTCAATTTTGAGCAGTCATTTTGTTTGCTCACATCACAGGCCAACAGAAAACAGAAATTGCCCCCGCCGACGTCAGTTCTACGACTATGCCGTATGCGGTATGCCGTATGCCGTATGCCAGACGCCATATAATCACATAACTACTAGCAACAGCACCATCACCATCACCATCACCACCAACGGCACCATCACCGGCACCTGCGATAAGATGGCTAGAAACTGCATGATGGCGGATGGATCATGTATAGCGCCATCGGCGGAAGTTGCGGGCGCCCAATATACGGCCGGACATTTTGTTTTGTGCCCGTCATTTTGCTTATTGCACAAATTTGTGATGGGCCCGCAGCAAAATCCACACAATGTGCCTCAAACTATCGCCTAATGCCGCCGATTAAAAACTAACAGCGACGGCGGCATTGACGCGAGCAAAAACGTCCATTATTGTGGGCGTTCAACGTTTTCCCCCATGCATCATAACAGGCTAGCAGCAGCAGCAGGCCCCAAAGAGCGTCTCCCCAACAGCCGAGCAGATAAACAAAAAACACAAAAACAACAAAACAAAAAAAGAGCCAACTACTTGCCAGCCCCAAGCGAAAGAAGAAGCAGCTTGGGCAGAGGGGGAGGTGGGGAATGGTGGAAACCAGTTTGCGTGCGTCTGCTTGTGTGTGTGTGTGTGTATGTGTGTTGGCGCTGCTCCAAGAGTCTGGTCGAGTGGTCAGCTTTTGATGTTTGCCTTGGCTTTTTTTAACGCGAACAACCCTACTATCTCAGTGGGGAGCTGCTTAACAGGCGCAAATTAAGTGGGCAATAAAATAAAACCAAGAAGAGATGGGTTTCAGTGAAAACAATTTGGGGTTACAAATCAAAGAATTAATTTAAAAGATTTTCTAAAATCAATTATATTAATTTACATAGTAACATACAAATTTGCATTCTTAAAATTGCGATGAACAAAAGAAATTACATTTAACCATTCCCGTTCCCAATTCTATATTTGTAATCAAGTTTTTAAAGAAGAGGAAAGTGGCCAAAGCTTGGAGTACTAGGATAGATCCCGAGATCCCACCATTTTTTAACAAAGCCTCAATTAACAAACAAATTTTCCCCTAAGGTATAGTATTCCAAATATTTGCATAGCGAATTTTAACACAACATTGGAATTCCCTCAGTCAAACTTATAAATATTAAATTAATTTCTTTATTAATTTCCCGAATTGACATTTCCCCTATTCATAATTTCAAGTGGAACTCTGTGACAATATCTCACCTTGAACTTGGTATTCCAGAAAATAAAGCGACCCAAGAGCACAGCCTTGAACCAAATAAGCTCCAAGCGAAGGCAATGAACGAGCAACCCTGACTCTGGCGACGCCCTAATTTACTTGATGCCTGGCCTTTTTGGACGAGTGCCAAGTTGAGTTTGGCCTGGAGAAGCCCTTCCCATGCCGCCACATTAACCGCCCCCGCCAGCGTCCAACGAACCCATTCGCTTTGGAGCCACTGGCCAGTCGACGGCAGACCACGCCCTGACCAAGCGCAAACAGTGCGCTTGGGGAACCCAAACCGGACGGGTTGGGGGGCAGCAGCGCTTCTGATTTGCCAATGCCGGGGCGAGGTCCACTTGTTGCTCGATCGTGCGCGCCTGTTCCCGAAACTGGATTTTGGGGCCTGACTGACCGCACTATCGAGCACCGGGACGGACAAGCGAGGCGTTGACACTTGCCAATGTACCAATCAACCATCGAACCGCAGCAGAACGCTCAACCACCGACCATGCCACACCACAGCACAGCACAGCCCAGCACACCACACCCATTGGGGTCGGGTGGTTCGGTTTTGGTGTGGATCGGATGGGATTGACTGTGGTTAGATACCGCTTTGCTACGTGCAGTGCAATTAGCGAATAACCTTAACCTTAGCTTCCAAAAAAGCTCAAATCACAACCTGTGCTACGAGGCGCCCAAAAATGTCTAGCTGGTGGCCACTCAACGAGGAGGCAAACCCCGCCGAGAGTTCATTTAACCCGCCACGCATCGAGTGAATATAGCAATGCCTCTCTGTTTCCCCCAAACCCCTTCCCCTCCCCCGATCCAAACTCTTTACCAAAAACAGGGGAACTTGTTTCGAAGCATCTCAATGCCACTTGGAGATTATACGCTGTGTGTAGTATGGCTTATGTCATCGACCGTCGAGCAAAACCCCATTTGCTCCCCCCAACCCCCTCGACTGCGGCTCCATCCAGCCCCACCAGTTTGCCAAAATTCGCGCTGACCTAGTGAGTGCCGAAAAGTTTGCGAAATTTCGCAAAATCTGAGAAATCCTTGAGTTTCAAGGTGCGTCCTTCACTTGGCAATGGGAACGGCCCCGAAATTACGGTCAAGGCGAGAGCTCCACCAGCCGAAGGTTAGCGGGCGAGGCGAACGCAGCGAAAGCGAGAACGAGAACGAAAGCTAGAGCGAGAACAAGGCTGTGTGCCAGTAGGAGGTCTCCTTCTCGCAATACCCTTCACTGGTTGAGCATATCGAAAACGTTAAGTCCAAAACACAATTCCAAAATATAATATGTAAAATGACTGATGTATATAAAATGTCTGAGATAATTATACATTTTTCAAATTCAAATTGATGTGAAAATAATATGTTTACAATATTAAAATCATAAAAATAATTTATTCCTTAATTTATTTCACACTCATTCTAATTTTAAATCAAAACAAATACCTTTATTCGTATAATTAACCAAAAGAGTATTTCTTGTGTACATTAATTATTTCATAAAATCAAAACTAGTGGGGACAAGCAAATCTTTAATGATTATATTAACATTTAATTGTATCATTTTTTACTCGACTCTAAGAATTATTAAAATAATTGCCTAAATTTAAATATTAATAAATATTTTAAATGTATCAGAGCTTGGAAGAATTATCTTTGCAGCTGAGATATAAATGCATTATATTGTAACTTACATAAGTGATGCGAAAGAAAGGGAAAATACCCGCCGAAGGGTGCACTGAGTTCCATCAACCCTTGGGAAATACACGATACATCCGAAATACACACTCACACACTCGCACAGAACGAATCCGAATTCCGCCTCGCAACAAAGGCGGAGCGAATCAAATGAGGCCTGTGACCGTTGTTGTTGTTGGTTCTGTTTCTGTTTCGTTTTCTGTATTTGTTTCTGTTTTTGTTTTTGTTGCTTGTTTACCCGCTTGTAGTTGGCCGGGCTGTTGTTTCTGTGCCCGATGTTGTCGCCGGCGGTGTTCTTGTCGTCATGTGTACGATATTTTCTGGCCGCCTAATGAAAATGTTGCTGTTTTTGTTTTTTGTTGTTTATATAATAAAACACCGCCAACGCCTCCGCACGGCTGCCTGTCTAGCTTGTTGTACAAACACTCGAGCCGGGCGACAAGCGCAGCCCGGCGACAAAAACAACAATCAGCTGAATCGCGCGAGGCGAGGCGACGCGACGCGTTTTCTGCCGCTGACAGTCGTCGTGAAGGTGGGTCATTGTGAAATGACAGCGCCGAACCAACCAGGTGCCCAGAAAGCGAGACAGCAGGCTGCCAACGGTGCCAGAGCGAGACGGCCAGACGATGGTGTGACAGCGCACAGTAGTGCCATCCCGCTTCGGCGCCCGTTGGCTGCCATCGAGTGCTGGGCGCCGGTGCGCATTTTTGCGTCTGAAAGAAACAGGTCGAAGGCGGCTAAAGACCCGCGGAAACGGAGATTAATGTGAATGGCGCTCGAGGTGAGTGTCGAAATCCGCTTGCTCCGGCTATCTGGGCACCGGTACCTTCATGTCGGAAAATGTCGTGCAAGTGTTTGCTCGCACCCAATACGCTGCTGCGAGTGTCGGAACGGCGACGTTGGATGTTGAATTTGACTGTCTGTTCTTGCTTGTTATACAGTAAAAATGGAAATTTTGATCGTGTAAATTAAATGTAGAAGGAAGTAACAAAATTATCTTGTCTCCAATATTGGATTACTTTACATGGGTAAAAATAGTTGAGGTAATTATTAGGGAGAACTTTCAAATTTTTCTAACGTATATTTTAAACAAAAAAGGAAATACTGAGAAAATGTGCCTGAAACATTGTTTTGCAGTTAAGATCAAAACAATATTATCTTTAGATAATATTTTTGTTAAAACATTGAAACATTGATTTTGTGAATTAAAACAAAAAGGGAAAAAGTTTCCTTAATAAAATATTCAATTATTATGTTAGATTGGAGATCAACAACAGTTTCTAATTAATCTTAAAAAAGTAATTGTATATTTATTTTAGCCAGTGATTCTGTATTTGACCATTTTGGCAACTTCTTAATTTTTATTGATATTTTAAACTTGTAAAAAATTTAAATTAATTAATTTGTATTCGCATTCTTATCACCTTTGTAGCTGACAGTGCCATTCGTAACTTGAGCTGCGAAAAAATGTCTTAAGTAGTGGATAAGACGGCGGGATAATCCCCTTGAGGCATGCACACGCACCCTGCGATGACACTGGCGCCTCCTAATCCGCTTTAATTAGATTCTTTGGCCCGACTATAAAAGCATCTTGACAGCAGTCGCCCCAGGCCAGGCAAAGGTGCCAAGTCAAGGGCCAACATGTGGGGACCAAGTGTCAACTAGACATTGGAGCGGAGCAAGCACCTCAAGGATGCACCTCAACGATCCGTCTGGGCCGCTGGCCCTCGTCAACGGCAGCTCCGGAGATGGAAGTGTCTTTCCCATGGGACATAGTTATCCCTCGGAGTACCAGCACATGGTTCATGCCCACTGGCGAGGATTCCGGGAGGCACCCATCTATTATCATGCCGGCTTCTACATTGCCTATTTCGTCCTTATGCTCGTAAGCCTGTTTGGAAACGGATTGGTCCTCTGGATTTTCTCAACGTAAGTTTGGAATTTTAAAAGGGATCCTTTAATATTATCGAATTGTTCAGTTCCAAGTCCCTGCGAACACCTTCGAACCTGCTGATCCTGAACCTGGCCATCTTCGATCTCTTCATGTGCACCAATATGCCTCACTATCTCCTGAACGCAACTGTTGGCTACATTGTGGGCGGAGACCTTGGATGCGATATATACGCTTTGAACGGAGGCATCTCCGGAATGGGAGCTTCCATAACGAATGCCTTCATTGCCTTTGATCGGTACAAGACCATTTCGAATCCAATTGACGGGCGATTGAGCTACGGGCAGATAGTCCTGCTGATTATATTCACCTGGTTGTGGGCCACGCCATTTTCGGTGCTCCCTTTGTTCCAAATTTGGGGAAGATATCAGCCGGGTAAGAGATCCGTTTATATAATTATATTAAAATCATAAAAAAATTCATTAATTAAAAAAAAAACTTAATATTTGCATATTTCTAGGCTCATCATTATTTAGTATTTACATATTCTAGAACACCTTTAAAAAATAAAGTAGGAAGCCTCTAAGTGATAGGAAAAGCTCTTTCATTCATTAAAAAAACCAAACTCAAGTTTCTTTGAATATTAAATATATTATATACATATAATAATAATATTTGTATTTATTTATTTAATTCCAGAGGGCTACCTCACCACCTGCACCTTTGACTACCTGACCAACACGGATGAGAACCGCTTGTTTGTGCGCACCATCTTCGTGTGGTCCTACGTGATACCGATGACCATGATCCTGGTTTCTTACTACAAGCTTTTCACCCATGTGCGCACCCACGAGAAGATGCTGGCGGAGCAGGCCAAGAAGATGAACGTGAAGTCGCTGTCGGCCAATGCCAATGCGGATAGCATGAGCGTGGAGCTCCGGATTGCCAAGGCGGCCCTGATCATCTACATGCTGTTCATCCTGGCCTGGACCCCGTACTCTGTGGTGGCTCTAATCGGATGCTTTGGAGAGCAGGAGCTTATCACCCCCTTCGTCTCCATGCTGCCATGCCTGGCCTGCAAGTCGGTGTCCTGTCTGGATCCCTGGGTCTACGCCACCAGCCACCCAAAGTACCGCCTGGAGCTGGAACGGCGTCTTCCCTGGCTGGGTATTCGAGAGAAGCATAATTCCGCGGGCTCATCCGGAGGGCAGGAGAGTGTGGCCAGTGTCAGCGGTGACACCTTGGCACTCAGTGTCCAAAACTAATGATGGCGTGAAGTGGCAGAAAAAACTTATCCCTGAATGTGTAATATGAGTTGATTAGTTTTAAGCGGCAATGAACTGTAAGAGTTCCAAAAAAAATATACAAAAAAAGTTGGCATTACTAAATTTACGGTATTGTTTCATTGAATTATAATTGTAATTTAATAATATACTTTGCCTTTGTGTTGCGCTAGACACAAATCTGTGTAATTGCATGTTGCTAGATGCATGCTAAATATAATATTTAATGTTTATATACACAGCAATATTGTGCATAAAGCGAATGAGTTGGTATTCTTATAAACTAACGTATAATTCAGTATATTCAATTTAATATATATTTTATTTATATATATAATGCTAGTTTGAAGTTAAAACTTATAAACTAACATGCAAAATAGCCTTCAGCTAAAATATATTTTATATCTGAAGATAAGCAATGTATCTAGGAAAACCTCATTTTACTTTACTATGTATTTATTCCATTTAGTTTTTTCTCTACAAAGTAATAGTTTTACCTAAATTTTACAGTTTGCTTAACTTCTGCAGTTCGCATTTGCATAATTATCAGCTTTGCCCCATCTGCGATATTGGAATTCTACTTTTACTCTACGTTTTCTCAGTGTCATTCGTTTTTCCCTCCATCGCGTATGAAATACCGAATACATAAAGGCAAAGCAATCCGCTTGGTTCTCCCGGGGTAGAGAGTATATTTAATGCTTCCAGTATTTCTTTGTATCCACAAGATAATCTCGGGGCGTTTCAACTTCACTGCTGAAATGCGTGTCGCGAATTTATCTTTAGTTGCATCCAATGCCGAAACTCGAGGCATGAGGTCGGAACGCTCGCTGGTTCGACAGACGCCACCCGCACGAACAGAATGGGAAACCGCAGCGACGTTAGGTGGTGGTGTGTGCGGTGGCAGTCCAGGTGGAGTCCGTGCCGAGGGTCCAACCAACGGTGAGGTTGAAGTTGTGCTTCTTTGTTGCTTGCGCACATCCAACCAATCCGTGGCCGAAAGCGGCGTTTCAATTCAGCGAATGTTCCACACGACACCAGGCGAACAGGAGGGCCAGCAGCGGTTTACAACATTTGTGCGGGGCCGTTGGAATCGTGATTGGCTGGCTGTACGGTTGGGGAGGGGAGGGTGGGGTTGGTTGGTTGGCGGGACATCGAATCCAGAGCGAGGAGCATAGCAACAATGTTGCAGTTGTTCCCACACACTCACCGCGGCGCATAGACCAGGCGGGCGCACGTGTGTGAGTGAGCGACTCGCTGGCTGGGGCTTCTTCTTGCTCTTTAAGAAACAACAAACATTTTTACTAGGTCTCCATGAGATTTAGCAGCATGCCGTTCGCCTGCGAACGATTAGATTTTCAAGGGAAACTCAATAGAAACGGTGTTAGAAGCCGCACCCGCAGGTGGGAGAGGGACGACCGTACGGGCCGGGGACCGGGATTAGAGAGATAGAGAGATGTGCATTCAGCCAGCCTCCCCTTCGCGCAGTCGCCTCCCCACCCCCCCTCACTAACATCTACCATCATCTCATTGTACGGATAATCCAATTTACTCAGTGAATTGAAGTGCCGTTGAAGTGCTCGGTGCCCGTACCCATGGCTGTATCCGTGTCCGTGCCCGTGCTCGTGCCCGGAGCGATTTGATTCGTTTGTTTGCGCCCGGAGGGAGGATTGTGTGTCGTTTTCGGCATTCCTCTTATTGTGTGCCAGCGACTTGTTGCATGTAATAATAATAATAACGAACGAAACGGTATCTCGTAGCTGTTTAGTGGATGATTAAACTGAATTTAATCGTTTGCGAACAGGCGCTCAGCGGAGAGGCGGGCGTCGACGGGCCATTATTGTCGCTGCGTTTCTCGCACTGAAATCCATACGAGTTTAAATTGCCCACAGAACGGGCTGCAGCACTCTACGGTTGTCCCGCTCCCACACTCGTTTGGCCACCGACCTTAAGTCCCGCTTGCGAATTGGCTGAGCAGAATCGTTCTGACTCGCAGCTGTAACAAGATACTTGAAAATAACTACCATCTTTACAACTGCTAGAAGCTGAAACATGACAGCAATATAATCGTACTCTTTATGTGATTCCCCTTTTTAATTAACATTGTTGCCTATTATTAAGTTTATTTTGCATTTTTGTAGCTTGCATACGAACAAGCCAATTTCGCACAGGGCACTCACTGCTTCCCCTCAGCATGCCGCCATCTCGTTCGCACCCACTGAAGAAAGGCCACCACTGATAACCGCCCTGCTGTCGCCGTCTCACGGCATTAATCGTCTTTCTATGATTTTGGCAATCCTAATAATGCCAATTCGTGGGGTGGGCGCCTGTTAACTAGCAGCAGGCTTACAGCATTAACATGTCGGAAATCGATGCGAGATAGAGGAAATGGGAACTCTGCTCTGCACCCACCACCGCCAGAGATGTTGCACTTGGGTTGGGCTGCTGGCGGTGCTGCGGCTCTGTTAACATTTCAACGTTAAAAATTCGATTTTATAGAATTCCAGCAACGCCCACCGAGCGAGCGGGACAACCGAAAAAGTGCGCTCTCTCTTGCCGCTCAACTGTTTGTCTGCTAATTACACAAGCAAACTCTGGGTACGCCGCCCGCCCGGTTCAGTTCCATTCCGGCCTGGCTACGCATTCTGCGCGCCTCTTAGTTATTATGTCAGATCTGCAATGTGCGACTATAAAATACGTATGCGGCCAGCGAGAATTTATTGACTCGTCGCCCCCGGCTGGGGGTGTGAGTTATAAAATTGATGGCATAAACTGTCTTGAATTTATAAACACCCGGATCGGATCTGTCTTCCGCCAGCCAGTGGTGCATTTGCATTTCCTGTGCCCCTGATCTGTTTTTTCGAGTGTATGGTAACATTCGTAGTCATACAAAGCCCGCTCGTACCTCCCGAAATTGTGGGGGGCGGTGGCTTTTGGTCCACATCCCATGCGTCCACGTGCGGCGCTCTCCTGGGCGCCTGTTGAAGTTTTTCGGTTGTATGTTGGTAACATTTTGCGGTCCCAAAAATGTTTGCCATTCGCTCGCAGCTCTGGCAACGCTTCTCGCGCCGTCCCGCTTCCACCCGCTGGCATTTTGGGGCGGCATTCCCGACCGCATACTTCGAATCTCAAAGTGTCGGGCGGCATTCCGCATCGCATCGCATCCATTCCCATCCATCCATTCGCCGAGTGTGTGTGCGCGAGGGTTGTCAGACCGCCGGACGGATCGAGGCGCAACAGGTGGCCGCCGGATGGACGGCGGCCTGGCAACCCTGGCCGAGCGTTCCACGGCCGGGCGGCATTCCAAGCATAACAATGCCGTCTGCTTTTTACGCTGCTTGCCTGTTCGGGCAACTGTGTGAAATTTCATGCAACGCGATTCTCGCAAATTTCGAATTCCCCACATATTTTCGTGTCGTGCCGTTGGCCTTTGTGTTTTCCTCTCACGTTATTTACGCCCCCTTCCCTCCCCGCACCCGCCGCTGCTCCTTCCCGATCGTGAACTGTTGGGGTGGGGTGACTCTATGACGATATTCCACTGTTTTATATCGAATCCCACTGTCCGGCAAACGGGGGCGTCGTTGTTTACAGGTTGATAAGTGGAAAGCATTTCACAATGATATATATGGAATTACTTTTAGTGGTAAGGGGGGTGCTTGGCAGGCTTCACGATTTTGGTGTTCAATATTTTGAAAGTTTCACTTGAACTTCACTTTACTGAACGAATTCAAAACTTGACAACCTTTATGTACACATTGTGTACACATTTGTTTAATAAATTAATATTTTAAATACTTTATTGTAAGTGTAATTAGTTTTGGTCTCCAAGATAAGCTTTACATATTGATATTTATTGCAAATGATTTTATTCATTTAATAGTACATACTTACATACATTGTAATCTACATATCTACATATGTACATACATGCAATATGTACAAAAACAGACTTCTTGACTTTAACTTCATATCGAGCTGACTGATAATACACACTAACAATATTAAGCAACAAAATAAATAAAATAAAAGTTTAAACACGTTTTATATTATTTGGGCCATGCAACGAATAAAAACAAATATATATAGATTTGTTGTTTGTTTTAATTAACAAATAATTTTATTTTTTAAATTGCACTTTCAAGGAATATATTATAATAAATTCGAAAAAAAAATAAAAACATTGCTTTTGGGGCCATTTAATGATTATCACACATTTTTTAAATACAATTTAAAATTAGTTATACATATGTAACATACTTTAACATTCTTTCAAATTGCACGAACTTAAATATACCTCTTAAAACCCTCCCAAAAGGAGTGCATTTAAAGAGTAATAATCGAAATGCTCGATATACTCTTTTCCTTACAAAATATACAATACACACACTATATCAACAACAGCCCCACTAGTTTGTTCCAGTGGAGAGAAGGGAAAGGGTAGAGGAAAGGGTGTTCCTCCACGCAACTTACGCATTGCAGTGACTCCTTAAATCCAAGGTGACACCGCTGGTGGGGAACTGAATATCCGATTTCCAAGTACCGCATCCAGTTTCAAATAATAACGAAAGCACCTTGCTGGGAGTGCCACATCCCCGCACCGAGTTAAAGTGGGTGGCAGTGGGGAGCCGTAGTTGCTGGCGGAGTTAGACGCACTATTGTCCTCTGTAAATCCTCATTGTAACAAGCGCCCAGAATCATTGTCTTACGCATACGTCGACCTGACTCCAGACTTCGGAAAGTGCAGCGCCAACAAGCACAGAGGCGCACAACAACAGCAACAACAATAAATGCCGATGCAAAAAAGTTGCCATAAAGAGACGACAACGTCCGCATCTCCACATTCACATCCACATCGCAGGCATCGCCCAAAATAAATGCAACGCCTCCGAATGGACGATCACCCTTCCCATACTCGCACTCGCACTCTCCTTCTCCTTTTCCCCCATTCATCTCCCTCTCTCCTCTCCTGGGCCTTCGAGATCGAGATCTTAACCCGTCGGATGCATCGTCGGACGTTGATTCTGCTGCGGCTGCTCCCAGCAAGTTCATTGGCCCAGCCCAAGGCGATGCGCAAAAGGAAATCAAGAGAGAAAAAACACACTGAACGATATTGAACAAGACAATACTCGTAATTGTGATTTCACGGTTTCCGTTGGGATATCACTAATTATCGAACACCGGGGCTTTTAATAAAATGGAAAGATATATGTTAATTTATAATGTACTCGTATATTATATATGAGTATACCATTATCAAATATTTGATTAATCAACTTTAAATAAGAACAAATATTTTCGAACAAGTGAATACTTTCAAAAGCAAATTATGTTTAAGTTTTTGCAATATGATACAATATCAGATAACTAACCATACTTACATATCGCTGTATGTAAGTCACCATATATTCGGGTTCGATCTGAATAATTCAATTAATTTATCTGAATTCAATTTACTTTCAATGTTTTTTTTTAAAGGAAGCAAGTTGCCAAGTGCCAATGATATAGCATTACATATAAAATTAAAATTTAATTATTTGCAATGCGAAATATTTGGTTGCTCATTGATAAACTTTTCTTTCAATTTAATTGAACTTCCAACACCGATGGAAAATATTCCACAAATATTTAAAATGCAATAATATTTAAATCTTAATATCCTGCTTTTTTATAATATTATATTATACTTATTTTATTATTTTGTGCAGTTTTTAAAATAAACACAAGAGCAGTAATGCACTCAGTACTCTAATAAATGAAAGGCCCAAGGTTGTTGAATCCTGGGAATAAATAAACGATAGAACACCATTTACTTTAAATATTTCTTTATTTCTTTCCGATATTTCCATATAAATATTATTATTTGTTAGCAAATACAAATTCGTCTTCCTTTGTAGCTGCATTAATAAAAATATACGTACACTTTGTATCTGGAATGTCTAAATTACATGCTTGTGCTAAATTATATAGAACGAGTATATGAAATAATTTGTTTATGTTGAAGAACGTTTCCAGATAAATTCCACTCTCAAGGATTTCACACATAATAGTGTTATCTCCACAAATGCACTGGCTCCGTCGGTGAAAACTTATCCGGTCACATCCCGCCTGTGTCAGCTCAATTAAAATAGTATTTGGTGCCATTGGTTAGAGTATAAACTTAGGACTACAATATGGTGTATAATATCAAGCTATGGTACAGACATCCGCATCCAACCACTCCTAGCAGAGTAGGGCGATATTTCCGCTCTCGTTGCCGGCGAGGAAGGCTCGGTTTAGGGGCAACACGGCCAGGGAGGTGAGCACTCCGCGGAAGGTCTCCGAGCGCAGCTTGGTGATTGAGTTGAAGCCGTGCGAGTGGGAGACATCCGCATGGACGCCCACCCGGTTGCCAGTGGTGGCATAAACCAAGGACGCGCCCACGCTCTGCAGGAAGTGTGCGGGTTCCGGGGGAGGTCTGCAAGAAAATAATAGTTTAAATAAATAAAATTCATTTATTTATGAAATCTTATTTAGAACCCACTTGAGCTGGTAGTGCATTATGCCATCCAGGGCATGCCAAACGGCCAGGGAATGGTCCAGAGCGGAGCTCACCAGGAACTGATCGCTCGGTGCAGCCAACTGCAGCAAATCGCACTCCATGGGCCGCCAGGAGTTCAGAACCATTCCGGTGCGCGTATCCAGCTGGACGATGCAACCCGAGGAGAGTCCAGCAGCTAGCCAATTTCCGGACGGAGCCACCGCCAGGCAGCGCACTGTTGCATTAGGCAACAACGCATTGCAAACCCGCCACTCGTTCACGTACTCCATGCTCCGGGCATCGATCATTTTGACGCTGGACTCTGGCGTACCGGCAATCACCAGCGGGGAATGTGAGGGCAGGCATTTGACCACGGTGACAGCACAATGTCGCGGGCCATCCAGTATGCCAAGAGGTCTTCCTATGAACGGATCCCAAAGATGAACGCCCGAATCGCAAGACACCACGTAGCGCAAGGACTCCAAGAAGCCCAGCGAGTTAATGGACTTCTTGTGGGCCGTGTAGGTGAACTGGCAGGCAGAGGTCTTCCTCCCATCTCCTTCGCTTCGCAGGGACCACAGTTTTACGGTCTTATCCTTGGACGCGGACACGAAGCTGTTCTCGTTGTCCAAGGCATAGATGGCTCTCACGGAGTTGGTGTGACCCACGAAGGACTGCAGCCGGATCTGCTTGAGATTCAGCGCCTGGCTGTCCTTCTCGCTGCGCGTGGTTTCATGCCTCCAGTAGGCCAGCCAGTTGCCCTTCAGATGCCGCGTGCTGGGCATTTGGTCCAGCTTGTAGGCCACCATGTCGAGGAGCTCCACATTGCTCCTGGCCACCTGCAGGCGGTTGCCCACGATCTGGGTTCCAAAGCTATTGGCAGCCAGCTCGCAGGCTGAATCCACAGAGTCAATATCCTGGCCAGAACTCACACTAGTTGCCAGCTGAACCTTCTTCTGTCCATTGCCGCTGGGTTGTTCGTACTCATGGCAGAGGGTCAGCACAAATTCCAGGTTGCTCAGGGTCCGCTTCATGATCGCCTCGTCCAGGAAGCGCAGGAAAGTCAGGTAGGCGGTGTGGGCCAGCTCCGGTCCAAACACATCCCTCAGCTCCTCCAGAGCCCGTTCCTGCTGGGATGCACCACCTACCAGCGAGAGATTGGCCAGATCGCAGGCAAAGTCATTGGGCAAGCCAAAGGCCTTGTTGAAGATCAAGAAGAAGGGACAGAGCAGCGACTGGCACAGATGCTCCCGTGTCATGTCCGAACCCAGGCGCACACTCAACGCATAAATGGCATCCAGGAACTTGCGGGCCAGCAGCGAGCGACCCAGATACCCACTGGGCATCAGGAGATTCGTGGAGCTCAGCAGCCGCAGGATGGGCAACAGGATGGCGTCGAGCAGGATGTGTCGCAGGTGCTCCATGATGCTGGCATCGGTCAGACATGGCACCATGTACTTCAGCAGCTGCAAGGAGCTGATAATCGCACCCTCCAGGCTCCCAGTGATGCGTTTGGAGCACAGTCCAATTAGTTCGCTAATGTGCGGGAAGTACTGCAGCAGGAGAAAGCTTTCACCGTACAACGCTGGAATGGAGAAAGTTATAAGGATTAGTATTAAAATTAGTATTGTTATTAGAGGATTAATGTAATCCAAAGGCAATTGCACATCTGACCCAAAACTCCCTTTGGAGAATCACTCATTAATGTGATTTTTCCAGATTACTTATGTACCAGTTGCAAGATCTTTATCTTCAATTTAAGGGTTATCATTGAAAAGTCAGTCCTACTTAACCAAAAAGTTATCTTTAAAATTACAAACATATTGGAACGAAGACTTGTTGCTAGTTTCAATCGATAGGATTCCTATTGTAATCTTGTAGTGTTTGTTTACCATCGAGCAATCGAACCACTGAGATAATAAAAACTTAATCAGTTATTAAATTAATTTTATCAGTTTTACATTATATAGGAAACAGGTAAATGGGGTATATAAGTGGGGAAATTTGAACCCCCCGAATAGTTTCTACTCAAGCAGCGAGCTCTTCATTTGGAAAGGGTTAGAGATGGCAGCGAACACAAAGGTTGGAGTGACCATCCGCATTATGACGGCAAAGGACTACGATGCGGTGAAGCCATTCATGACGGAAGAGTTCTTCAACTCCGAGCCCCTGTGTCAATCCTTGAACGAGCCCGTGCATCGTCAGAACGAGAAGGAGAATGATGATTATCACCTCTCGATGATTGCCCAGGGCACCTGCCTGTTAGCCTTAGACGACAATAGTGGTCGGGTGGTGGGCTTTGTTCTGGCCGGAGCCCAGCTCCCCGAGGACCTGGAGAAGCATCGTCAGGAAGCGGGGATAATGGAGCAGCATGGCTGGGGTCGCATTGCCCGTCTGCTGTCCATCGTGGAACTCGAAGCCAATCTGTTCGAGCGCTACGGCGTCTCTAAAGTGCTTTACTCCCACATCACCAATGTGGACAGAGCCATGCGGGGCAAGGGTCTGGGCTCTCGCCTGGCCGCCACCCTGATGGAAGTGGGTCGCTCCAAGGGATTCCCCCTGATGGTGGCCTACTGTACTAGCTTCTACTCCGCCCGCCAGAAGGAGGCCCTGGGGATGCAGTGCATCCACTCTATTGCCTATGCCGATTATAAGGATAACCAGGGACAAGTCATCTTCAAGCCGGCAGCACCTCACACTCACATTCGGGTCATGGTCATTAAACTCTGACAAGATCACGTAATTCGATATACATTTTGGTACTCACTATTAAAGGAAATATTTTACACTTATTAAAGACCCTTAAACTTAATATCCAAATCCCAAACCCTTTTTGACTCACCTGCAATGGACATGAGACATTCCAGGACCCGGGCCGCGCTCCGGTCGCCCACAACCCTGGCATTGGCAATACTAAAGTAGTTGAGGTTGGCCGCCTCCGGGGAAGAGCTGAACCCACCGTCATCCATCTCGGGCAGCAGGTTCTCCTGGCCGACGTAGCACAGGGAGAGCAGCTTCAGCAGGTTCCTGGTTATGTATCGCGAGGTGAGCACTGGACCTAGCCGATGCGAGAGCCAGACAAGGCTCTCGGCGCTCATCTCGCTGATGCGGTTGTTCTGCTCGGCCTTGGCCTCGGATAACCGGGAGATCACTGACGCCTGCAGGGAGTCCGTGGCCTCGGTCTCGGTTTCGACTGCTGCAGGCGGAGCTTGCTGCTCCACCGCCTGGCTAATCAGTTCGAAGCTGTCCACACTTTTCCGGGAGCCGATGTCGCAGTCAATGGCGCTGAGCTGGAAACTGCGGCGAATGCCACCGGCATTGGGAGCGACCGGAATCTCTATGGTGGGAGAGCGGGGTCCCAGGGGCGGTTGACCAAAGGCGGGAGGGGTTGCGCTCTCTCGCAGGGATAGCTTGTCCGGGGAGAGGCGGGCTCCGTAGATGAGCTCATTGATGACCAGCTTGTCCGGCGAGGGATCGTCCGATTCTCGAGCCTCATCCGCGCTGGCCGCACTCGTGCTCGGACGCATGTCGAAGGAGTCGACCGACTTGCTCTCCTGGTTGGATATTCTATCCTGGTCCTCCTCAAAGGTGAAGAGCTCATCGATATCCGGTTTGGTCGGGTCTGGCTCAACTGGGGTGGGATCCTCCTCCCTGGCGGCAAAGCTGAGGTTCTTGCTGGTCCGCCTGCTTCCGCCGCTGTGGTAGTGATAGCCATTGCCCTGCTCCGGTTCCTTGTAACCCCCAACAGCTTCTATGAGCGGTGCGATGAAGTGCTGCAGGAAGCAGCGCAGACCGAATCTCACGATCAGTCGGAGCAGAAAGCTGTGGTGGTATAGCTTCACCGATTTTCGGGACTTGAACGAACTGCTGGCCGAGAAGCGCAGGTGACAACCGCCACTGTTGCTGGAGCCTCCGTCCTCCGGTGAGTTGACCCCCTCCACATCGTACAGCTTTAGCAGCGGCTGGAGAAGATTCTGTTGCGTTTGGGCCATACCCAAAGCCTGGGCAATGGGATCAAACAGATTCCAGGCGGTCAGGATTGAGGTGCGTTCGTCTCTTAGCAGATCAATGATGTGGGGGAGCAGCAGCTCCACCGGAGTAAACTGTTCGTAGGCAAAGGCCACGGGCTCGAGGAGTCGCCTCACGTGGGCGCAGCAGGACATGACCTTGCACTCGGCGATCTTACGCTCGAAGAGCACCCTCTGGCGATCCATCTCCGTGTACCGGGCGCATTCCCTCCCGCCCTTGCAGCTGAAGTGGGTGTGCAGCTCCAGAAGCACGGCGTTAGCCTCGAAGACGTGAAGTGATCTCACCAGGGCATAGACAGCCATGTAGTGGCTTGGAAACGGGAGCA
The DNA here is from genome assembly GCA_021224005.1 of Drosophila setifemur. Taxonomy (NCBI): domain Eukaryota; kingdom Metazoa; phylum Arthropoda; class Insecta; order Diptera; family Drosophilidae; genus Drosophila; species Drosophila setifemur. The sequence continues at coordinate 5,894,808 of JAJJHY010003831.1, read as the reverse complement.
GGAGGTTGCAGAACATGGGCTCCACCAGCTGGGCGGCATTCGGTGGGTGTGGCAGGCCCTGATCCCCTTCTCCGGCGTCCTCAAGCTGCAGCAGGAGTCGCACCACCCGGCGCACTGGCTTCGGCAGCTCCTGCCGGTGCATTTGGCTCACCGTGCGGCAGGCGGAGAGTCGAGCTTCGAACGGAGCACTCAAGCCATTACCCATTAGCAGGGGACGCAGACGCTGCATGGCGAAGAGCTCCACGATGAGGCATCCGAGGACCTGCAGGTCCCGCTCCCTCCTCGCACTCAGCAGCTGCTGTAGGCAGTTCCTCCTCTCCCTCAGCAGGTTCTTCGTCTTGGTGGGCATCTCGCCCCCGCTGGCAAACAACTGGTTGGTGAAGGAGTGATCCGCCGAGTTCTGGTCGAACAGGAGGTCACTGCTGATCATCTTCTCCTCGGGATTGGCCGATGCCCGCTGCTGTGGGAAGGTGCGGGCATAGAACGTTTCCAGGGTCTCCAGGTTCTGCAGCAGCAGCGTGGGATTATAGTTCTCGGGCAGCTCGATGAAGTTGGTGATCGCGTAGAAGTTCGAGGCGGAGGCTGAATTGCTGGAGCCATCATCCCCAGGACGCAGGGAGAGGCGGGGCGAACCGGTGGCTATCTCCGCCTGCAGGTTTTCCGTGCTCTTGGCCAAACGCTTCGAGGGACTCGCATACAGCTGACTGAGCCTGGGCGAGGTCCTGTTAAACCAGGGCGTGGCATACCGACGCGGAGGATGTGCCTGGGCAAAGAGCTGGACGATGCCCCGCTGGCTGAGATTCCGGTGCTGGTCCACCAGTGTGAGGCAGACATTCTTCGACTTCACAGCCGCCTTGCCGCTCAATTTATAGCTGAATTAAATAGTGGAAAACATAGTCAGGAAAAGCAGAAATGGAAATCCCGAGAGAACTCACCCAAAGTTGAGATCAATCCAGTGATGCAGTCGCTCGCTGACATACTGGGATTCGAGGGCCTCGCGGTGCTTGCAGATGAAGTCCTCGGGGCAAGTGGCCCACGAGGGCAGCTCCAAATCGGGCAGGTCCTCGTGAATGCTCTTGAAGATCATGGGATCCGAGTAGAACTCGGGTATGCACTCGTCCGGAGTCCACTCCTGCAGGCGCTGAATGGACACGGGATACTCGGCTGGCACCCAGATGGGTCGCACATGGGCGCACAGGATGGCCTGCGGCGTTCTCCTGGCCATGTACACAAAGTAAGTGATCTCCGACAGAAAGTCCGAGACATGGTGCGGAGCCTGATCACCCATAGGCGGATAGCTAGCATCGCCACTCCCGTGCTGACTTGCATGGTTGTACATGAGGTCCAGGTGCACATCGCCCTTGTTCAGGCGGTACTTGCTCCTCGTCAGATCCCGCCAACTGGCACCGTTGCGACCGCTGAAGTCGGTCACCCAGGGCATGATGTGGTGGTGGGCAGCATTGGTCAGGCTCCTTCCGCACGCATTGTTCAGGATGGTGAGGTAATCGAAGTTCGACAGCTGCCCGTTACACCACATTTCGGCGTACTCGCGCAGATTAAAGTGGGCGGGATCGAAGGCAAGGCGCAGGTCGAACATGGTGCTGCTGGAGGGCAGACGGTGCGCTGGCGGAAGATCCCCCGGCTCCCCTATCTCCTCGCTGGCCAAGGGCGTCAATGGGGACATGTCTTCCGCTGCCGGATCCTCCTCCAGGAGATTGCATTGCAGGCGAGGCAGCACCTGCAGCCAGAGATTCTCGCGCAACACGATGTCCTGTAGCCGGAGATCGCCGAGGAAGAGTCCCTGGGCCTGCATATACTTGGCCAGCTGCAGGATCTGATAGATCACAAATAGCGTCTTATTGTATCCCTTGCCCAGCAGCGCCGGGCTATAGGTGATGCAATCGTACAGGCTGCTCTCCAGTGCCGGCGGATAGAAGAACACGCTGAAGTGCGTGGACGACTCGATGGCCACCAGGGCGGGCAGAATGTTGGCGTGACAATTGCCTGCGGAGTCGGATGTTCCCGGGGATACATCACCAATCCGCTCGCGATCCGCTTGACAATGCAGCACGGGGCAGTGGTAGACGCGCTGGATGAGCTCCTTTAGCACTACATCATGGGTCTGCAATTGTCCCTGGCCAGGTTGTGGCTTTGTGGGGTTGGCACAAGCACTTGGTCGGCACAGTCTCACGTGCGCTCCACTGTACTTGCGGTAGGCCTCCTCCCACAGCTGCTTAAAGTTGCTGTTGGCCACAAAGGACACCGCCTGCGAGTAGGAGAGGGGCATCTCCTGAGCGGATCCCTCGCCCGCGCTCTTGGGCAGGGGGTAAACCCTGCGTTGCGGCTGCTTGCGATATATCTGCACCAGGATGCGGGTCCAGGGATGCTCCAGCTGGCCCGTGGGATGCGCCCTGCGGTCCAAAAACGGCCAGCTGGGGAACTGCGTTAGCTTCCGATGCTTCTCTAGCGCCTGCAGCCAGGACTTGTCGCAGATCAACTGGAAACGACCCTCCGCCCCAGCCTCGCACACATGCTGCGGGTCCACCCCGATCTCTGGCCAAATCTGTTCGCTGTCGCCCATTTTGCAATGCTCTTGCAAGCGCCACTGGAAACTCGATGAACCTGCGTTGCTGCTCAACTGGTCCGCTCTGCTCCACTGCCGTTCACATTTTACCAATGGGCGGGGTCCAATGTACTTCCGTCATGGGTGTTGAGCTTAAATCCCCAAGATTTCTGGGCTGTTTAAAGGATTTTCGGATATCTTATCAAATAATGCTGAGAGAGTTTTTTCGCGAACCAGCTGTTTGTATCGATAGTCATTGCCAGGGCTGGCGTTATAGCCTTTTATGGCTGTATTTTCGCGGTAGGTATTTCAGGTAAGTAAAGCCGACTAGGCTGCACTATATAAAGCTCAACAAGACTACAAAATTTGTTCGTTTTTAATTGAATTTGAAATAATAATAAATCATTTCAAAACACTTGTTAACTACTTGTTGTTAAGAGCTAAACTTTTTTGCAGCCCTGGAATCAATGTAGTATGAAAACGGAGCATGTAAATGTAAGTAATGTACGGAAAAAGTAAAGTATTGACAACCAACGGTAGATGGCGCCAGATTAGCAAAATAATATTTCAAAATAAACTTGGTACTTAAATTAAATATTTTGTAATTGTTTTTTAAACAACCCAAACTTAGGAATACAATAAATTAACATTGCTTTTGGATCTTTTTAATTTGTTATGTATTTGTCCTTATACAACCGTCTAGTTAATTATCTTAAAATTTATCGTAATTATGGTCAATAAAACTTTATTAAGCAAATAAAATTAGCATTAATTAATAATGCTAATGATTTTATTCTTATAAAATAAATACAGAATTCCAACAGAATTTCGGAGTCCAAACAAAGCGCTTATTGTATTTCCACTGCTGAGCAAACATTTTCGCTTTCAAGCGACGTCAACACCTTCCTGGCATCTGTATCTGTATCTGTATCATAAACCAATGGCAAGCGACGCATGCGAGACACACTTGACCGATAATGATCGCAATTGTAATCAAAGGACGTGCTATCAAAAATATTAAGTTCAGCAATTTGAAAATTTCTTACCCAGGCCCCTCCAGAAGTGTACATATTTGTGAAGTCAACGAAATGATTTCGGGTTTTAAGGTAAACTTAAAGCAAAACTGATATGCAAATTGAATGCTAGGGGATCCCATAAAGTTTCACGTTCTATCACATTTTTTCTGGAATGAAATAATGTATTAATGAATTACTTTAATTACAAAGGAAAACCAAATTATTTACTAATCCATTTACACAATTTAATACCTCACTTAAGCACCATTAAAATCAGTTACCAAGGAGAAGTATGCAATATAAAAATTGCATTATGTTTTTCTAAGAAATATATATTTGTATCTTTCTTAGTTTTTATCTTACTTATTCTTCTTCTTCTTCCTGTGTTTGTTGCGCTCATGGAAATTCCCACGCTCCTCGCCCTCACATCCCCGTTACCCATTCCAACCATTACCTCCCAAATCCTAATCTTATCAATGAGGTAGCCAGGTTTGTAATATGCCGCCTTCCGTTTGTGTTCTATTTCTTTTACTTTTTTCCCTGTTTGCGGTCGGCATTTAAAAGAAACAGAAAGCAGCATCCAAACAGAAGACACTTGTCGCTAGGGCCACAAGGTCAATGTGGACCATAGCATTAAGCGTGTTTTTCTCACCAGTTGTGAATGTTTTTGGCCAGAATTTATGGGATAAACCATGTGAATTCAATTGCAGACAGAATACGGTAGCAGAGCTGTTTTTTTTTTGTTGGTGCCCCTCCACAATCTGAGGAACCTTTCTCAATGCAATCAGAATCAGAATCGAATTCACTTCCGTTTCGTACAAATTAGCAGCTTTAAATATTGTGTATAAATAACAGAATCACGTGTTAAAGGCTGGTCGCCGGTTCCAGGTTCACCTGTCCAGTCCAGCTGTTTGTTAGGAAATTCACCCGAGCACAATATTTGCAAAGTGCCACAATTAAAAAACACACACTTATTTACTTGCTAAAAGTTCTTGCCACTTTTCACACATCGAATGAGTTGAGCAAACAATTAAGTTATTCGCTTATTGATAACATATAGTATATAGGGGCTGTATATATATTGCAGTTGAATGCCAGCCCCTGGCGGGCGGAGTTGTGGACATTTTTAAAAATAACCCCAATATAGGGGCACAAATCAATTTGGCACTTTCCCAGGCCGCCTTCAAATCGAAATCGCACTCATAAAGCGGCGCACACGACCGCCTGTGATCGGCGAGCCTGCAAATATGGCCAATTAAGTTATTAACATTGAACACCTTGGGGATGACGCACCCCCCAAAAACGACATCCAGTTGGACGGACGCACTCCCGCCCATAAATCAGTATCAATGGAACTCGCCTGACACGGCACACAAGCCGGCATTTTTGTATACGAGGCGGTCTTTTTTTATCCCGCAAATCACATGCCCGGATTTATGCCTCAGATTTGACAACTCTGTTATTCTATAGTTGAACCGGAGATTCCCTCCTATTCTCTCCTGGGCAATCTTATCTCACTAACCGGAGCCTTGGTACAAAAGTCGCATTATAAAGTCACCGGCTGCTATAAAGATTAGGACCGATATTATGGTTAGTACCATTGTAAAAGGCATATTTAAGATAGCCAACTTTGGCCCATTCCGTTCCGCAGTTTATTTCGTTTTATGGCCACCACGAATATGGCCGCATTGCACGGGAAACAGGATAGAAAAAACCCAGAACTCCATAACCTCGTGACCCAATCGCGGTCAGCCTTCGATCACTTAACCCGCTCCTACATACATATGTACGAGTATATCTATATCTGCTCACACCAATCAGCCAATCCAAACCACTTCAATTCAGCCAAGTAATTTGAGTCTCGTGACGATTTGTGGTCGGGGTTTTGAAGTTTTTTCCATTTTTTTTTGTGTGCTTGAGTATTTTCTTGTCATCGATGACCCTCGAAAAGTCAATTGCTGGAGCAATTTCCTTGCCTCGGCGCATTGTTCGGTTTGCGGCAGCTATTTTAATTGCTTAAGTATTTGCTCACTGCAATTAACTTGAACTACTATTCTCAAATTAACCAGTGTCGATCACCTCCTAAGATTTCGCGTGATTGATTTATTTTTGCTGAAATTGAACAAAACTGGTTAGAGACATGTGCCAAATTGCATTTGTTTAAATTTTTCGCCAAATCACTCCTTTCTCAAAAGCTGGGAAAACTACTTGTTGTTGCAAACAATATTTTCTTTTTCTTTTGAAAAATGTACTTTTAAGTGACTACTAATCCATTCAAATATTAGTTTATCTGAGCTTATGCAATAGATATAACTTATCTTGACAGATATAGCTTGTCAGCACACCTCAGAATATTTTTAGCTTAAATCATCATTGTTTCATTTGAAACCCATTAATAAAGATAACTTATCATTTTTTGTATTTCGCATATACTCTTTTCCCCAGTAAATGAAACTCTAATTGACATTCAACTAGCTTTTCTGTTAACCGGTTAAAAACTCTTTATCATTTTATTTATCGAAGATGATTTTAAGTAATTCAAATTCTTATAAACATCTTCATGATTGATGACCTCTCATTGTGTCCTTCTAAATATACTGTTTTCCAACCAGACATGAAATTGTCACTTAACTTTGTATCTTAATTGTCGAATTCTGGGTTCTTTTGTACATATGTGCTACTCGCCCATGGAATTAAAGGTCCCCGCAATTTAGTTGACAGTTTTCGAATTTGGCAATGCAATATCTTTAATGCCCTGGAAATACTTACTTTATAAATAATTTCGTTTTTAAAATAAATATTAATATATGTTGGAATGTAATATCCTTTATTTAACCCTACAAATATATAAACAAAATTTCATTTTATTTGAATAAAATGGAATTATTCAATTGTTCTCAGAAATGTTAAAATTCTTAAGCAATTGATATATCACTAATTTAAGAACCCCCTGCTAGGGTATTATGTGGAATATGTTGATATGTAAACATTTTGGAGCCCGCCACAACGCATCCCATTAATGGACATCAAATATAAAAGACTTTTGGGCCGCTTCAATTAATTTGCCGCATAGTATATAACGCAAAATATTTCAGAATGCGAGTTAAATATTGAGTGCTATGTGTCAGTCTGCTCGTTCGTCTCGTCCGACGCGGAGTCCGTCCATTTCCATTTGTCCGGTTACCAGTTCGAGCCGGTAACATTTTCGGTCATGCACAATGGAGCCAGTTTTAGCTAGACCTTATAGTAGATCCAGTCCGACGGGGGGCATATTCCGCTTGATATATATTCTGAATTTTCACATATTTATTTGGATAAACATTTCAATTGCAGACGTGCACGGTTCGCTGACTTGGTAAACTCAACTCAACAAAAAATGACAACGCAGAAAAACGAGTTCGGAGATGATCTGGATCGGTTAGTTTCGCATAGTTCACTCAGTCCCATCTGAAATGAATTATATCTGGGATGAGTGGGGAGTGTGCGTGCGTTTAATTGATGGGTGTGCGCGCATTAATTGAAGTTTGTCACTTTTCATTAACCGAGACATGAAAAAATTCCCATTCATCTGGCATATATTTTTTAATTACAGCCATTATCCAGCTAGTACCTGTATGTGAATAAATATATGCACTTGTCACCTAGCTGATCTGAAGTCGGGACAAAGTGTGCCATCGATAAGACACTGATAAACGTGGATTTTGCAAGGAGAACTCTTGGCGGGGGATTAGATTTCCAGCGATAATAGAATTGCAAGAGCCCACTTTTCCACTTGGAAACGGAGGAGCGGAAATCCCCTGTCTAGGCACTTATAGATACTATATACATTATCATATACTATTTTGCGAAACCAATTTAAGAATGAGCGTTCTCGTTAAGCAACTCTTAAAAAAATTATATATAGAATCAAATGAAAATAAAAACGAATATTGACAGACAGTTGAAAAATAAAAACGAATATTCGTATATAATTGAACCTGAACTTGGCGGCTTTGAACCACATCAGTAGCTGGCTAAATCAAGCGACAGCTGCTGGTGAACGTATTTATAAAAATCAAACCAAATAAAACAGAAAATAAAATCGTAACCGAGAGTGTGAGTATCTCTGAATTGGCATTCCATGGGCCTGAATGAATGGGGATCGCACAATAGAAGTGTCAGGGGGCGGGTTGGGCTTTGGGGTGGTTCACCTGACTACAGCGATAAGCGAACCCTATTCTCCCAGGACCCCCCCTTCACTCCGCCCCTGGTCATCAGCTTTCGCCTTCTGTTTTCTTTTTTTATTTAAGTTAATTGCATTGCATAAAGTCAGAAACCCGCCTCTAACCGGTGAACGCTGCTCACAAACTAAGTGCAGCAACTACAACAATTGATGCAACCAATTCTATCGAAGCTACAACAAGTTGTGGCCTCTCAACTAAATACCCTACACCACTCACTTTGGGGTATATACGATCTGTTACAATTAAGGGAAATATCTGCAAAGGGGATCAACATTCTGTTGCCATCAAAGTCACATTTTCTATATGTATGTACAAATATATGCCTTGTTGTTCTTTGAGTTCTTCGACATAATCTCCGGCATACTTATGGGTATTAAATGATATATATATATTTAGTTTTCATATGTATTTGGAAAACTATGCCAGGTTCATCAAAAAATGTAAAAGTTCTTGAAATTGTATTTATAAAGGAATGTATATATATCCAAAGTTTATTTGCGGTGCTTTGTCTGGTATTATATTGTTTGATAAGAATTAATGGCTTGGTTTTTTAAACCAGCTTTAACCAGATTTTGAACTAATTTAAGATGAATTTAATGTATAATAAGATATAACTTATTTTGTAATCATCAAAATGATTTTATATTGCTTATCATATTTATTTGTTGGATAAGTTTTATAAGACTTCAAATTGATATCTTTATAATATACCTTTAAGATTACAAAATTATAATGAGTTTTAATTCGAAATAAATTGTTTCTTTACTTAATCGGTTTTTTTTAGTGCTAATTTCACTTTTGAAAATGCGTTTTCCTTGGTTGCATTTTTGAAATTGATGAATGGAGTTTCTATTGGGGGATGCTTTGACATTGTCGGATCAAGTTTGGCGTATTCCGGTTTCGCTGGTTCTAATTTGGAGCAGGGTGCATTGTATTCCACAAGGTTTGGCACATAGTTTAGTGTTATTTTATTTTATATATACAGATGTATGTTGTTGTTGCCCTCTCGATTTGGCCGTTTATAGCGGAGCATAAAGTGAGCGCGTGCAATGGCCAGACTGAGACTGAGCGGAAAACCGTTAAGTATTCAGCGCAGAATCGATTGTTAGTGGCCCGCTGATATATATACTGATACTGATAGCGACTGAAATCGAAATCGGACTTCAAATGGACTTGGACAAATAAAACCCGAGTTCCTTTCCTTGGCGACGCGCCTGCGAGTTGTATGCTGTATGTGGTTGTTGCATTTGTTGGAGTGCTCCACGCATGCGGAGGCTCGATGGTCGATCGTACAAGATAGCGATAGTTTTTATGAGGTGCTGCTAACATGCCTACACTGCACAAAAATATTTACCTTTATACAACATTGTATAACATCGTTATTGCAGTTTTTTTTTGTAATCTCTTTAAGGCCTGAATGGTTTTATTTTAAAGCTTATCTATTTTTTTCGCACAAAGATTACCGAAGCGATTGATTAAAGTTATCGTGTCAAATATTCATTAAATATAAATTAATCAAAACTATATATATACAAAGATTTTTTAAAGATTGATTGTGTCAATCCATGGATTTGTACCTGTGTAAGAAAAACGTGAAGAGATTAATGCGATTTCCAATTTATTTTATTTATAGAGAACATAAATTTTTGCATTCAAAAAGGCTACAAGCGTTTTGCTAATTAAAATAAAGGAATTAAGAAAATATATATTTAAATACATAACGAAGCGACTGATAAAAGTAATCATGTCCGGAATATATGCATATTAAATAAAAAAATTATTTAAAATTACAAACTCATATATATTTTTGAAGATTGATTGTGTTAGGTATTTGTACTTGAGCATGAATAACGCAAAGCACTTAATACGATTATTATACTATTATTAATATTATACATATTTGTATATTATATATCCTATTATACCTATTATTATTAAGGAACGCAACCAATAAAACCGTAATTAATTAAGAAATTTATATATTTTAATATGAGAAGTAAATATATTCTTAAAATTTCAGTGAGCAATAATAATAGCGCTATGAATTAGATCTACATATTATATAGCAGATATATTTTATAAATATCTGTAGGCTCATAAATAAATATAATGAATACCTCTCAAAATTTACATACTTCTTAGTTATTTATTTTAATTAAGGGTTTTCAAAACAAAACTATGCTATGGGTATGAGTTTGATCTCAGTGCAGCAATGCTTCAATATGTACAGACAAGTATAACGAGTCGACTCCTTGTCAATATAGCGATACACGATCGTTGACCAACCGAACCCCTTCGCCCCTCCACCGGCTAATAAAAACTCCGGCAGCAGCGTCGCGCGGCAGAGGCGGAGGCAGAGGTGGAGCAGAGCGGCGCTTATCGGCTCTCATATAAACTAAAGTCGGCGGGAATAATTTCTCATTTGTAATTTGGCAGGCGGCGTGCGCAGATCGGATCGGAGCAGATAAACACTGAAAACTGAAAAGTCTGAGATCGGGATCGGGATCGGGCGATCATTTGCTTTACAGTTGTTTTCTGGACTAAACACAGACACAACAGAGAGTACCGCAAACCGTGCCATCTCTCTTTCTCTCTGTCTTTTCCTCTCCCCCGCCTTCGCGTGCTCCAAGTGCAAAGGAAAACAACAAAAAAAAAAGCGAAGGAGAAACTCCGAAAAACGAGAAAATATTTGTGCGCGTGCGAAAAAGAGTAAAGGATCTGCCGTAGTCCTTTAACCCGTAACCCGTAACCGTGGCGAAGGAACTGGCCAACTTGCTAACCCAGCAGAACAACAATCCCACGATGACCCAACAACCGCAATGGGGCATAAACATGTCCAAGTGTAAGTGCTCCAAATTCAAATCCGAATTCAAAACCAAATTCAAAACCAAATCAAAAGCAAAATCATTTGGGAAAGAAGAGCCAAAAAAGTTGGCAAGTCTCATCAGGAAGTCCGTTTTGGCGGATCGTTGAACTGCGATCTCTCGAGGGGGCATTCTTGAGGCGGTGTTAAGCAATACCATATATTTCAGTGCTTAACCGACATTGACCGACAGCTATATAAAATCCTAAATAAATACGTATGTATGTATGTTCGTATGTTTATGTATGCTGCTGTATAATGCATAAATGAAAACAATGACAAAACGTTTTTGCCACTTCCGATTCAGTTTGTTGGCTGTTTTTTGTTTCGTGTCTCGAATTTGCCGTTTGTTTGGGTTTTTTGTTTTCATTCTCATCTCTTGATTTGCTTCTTAATATTCCCGGCATGCGTCAATATAGTATAATATAGTTGATAAATATTCTCCATACGATTTGCATGTGAATCCATCGCTCAGAGGCAGAAAACTCCGGTTCTGATGGGCTCCAGGGTATCGTGTCAGCGACAGGGTATACCGATTACGATCGGTAATAAAACGTTAACAGTTATTATGGCGTGGCCAACCGATTATGGCCCAACCGCCCGTTTCCTCGCCCCATCTCGCTCGGTTCTTTTTTGGGCAAGGTCAATGCAATAAAGAATTCCGTCCGCTTCCCTGATGTTAGATTAGGCAACCATTTCTTTTGTAAGAGCTGTATAAAAATAAAAATAAAAATTGAAATATATCATGACTAAATGCGAAACACACGAAGCGTCAAAGTACTAATTCCCTGGGCAAGAAAAACGATCTGAAAAACCGAAAAAAAACTTCAACCAACTGAAATTAATTTGAAAAGTTCTGGTAAATGCAGCTGGTTTTTAATTGATTAAATTACAAGTGCTCAAAAATCGAAACATCTTGGCCATGTTAAATAATTTTGTTAAGTAATTAAAAGTAATTACACACTTCTAACGTAAAATGGTATAAACAATTACAATCTTACTCAACAAAATAATATATATAGTATTTTGTATTTGGAATGAATTGTAAATTCAGCAAAGTAAATATTCCGTCATACGAGCCACTTTTTCCATTGAGCTATGTGCACTAGCAATCCGTATTGTTAAAATAAAGATTTTGTTCAGCTTAAAGCGCTGAAATTAGTTGGCCATAAATCATCGTATTGCCGGACAGTATTACTCATTAGTGGTCAACCTTCGGCTAATCGCTCGGTTCTACATACTCGTACATACATTCCCCCGGCCCAGTTGCTCAAACTGTCGTTATCATATGGAAAGGGCCGATTCCGTAGGCCTATCTCGTATTTTTATTCGAGTGCTTGGAGCCATCAAGTCGGTCTCAAGAGCGACCCTCGGTCCCCCGGCCCATTGACATGATTTTCGCAAGAGCGCGGAAACGCAAGTTGAAGAAATGGTGTTTATTCTTGGCCTGCTATCACCGACCAGTGGACACTGGGCACTGGACACTGGACTGGCGATTGCCAGACAAAGAGCCACAGACAGACCCACAAATGTCACCAGACAGACAGAAGAAATTGTTTTTATTTTCTTTATTCTCCCAATACGAGCAACGGATAAGAATGAGTTGCTCATCGGCGGGCTCTTTAAAATGCAATAATTATTACACACAAAATTACTTGGGTCACAAAATAATTAAATTGATATTGAAGTCGAAATGAAAATGTATTCTTTGGTATCGACTAAATTAAATTTTGTTATTTATTTCATATTTGTTTTGTTAAAGTCCATAGTTTACCGTGAAATATTAAATAAATAGCTGAACCTTTACAAATCGTACTTCCCAAGCGTGTTAAAGCGATGATTAAACAATACTTTCCGTCAATTGTCATTCGTGTAAAAACAACAAAGTTTTTGCTTTAAATCTTACCTAGCATCCAGTTGTTTTATTGCTATTTGCATTAAAAGTCCCACAATTTAATCTAGTTGTTCGATTGTTTTTTTTTGTGCGACAATTAGAAAGTTTCTATTGGCGCAAATTCCAATGAATGTCTAAAACTTAATAGAAGCGTGACTCAGAGGGTTGAAAGGAACAATTTAAAACGAATATTTGAAATTGTTGTTATAAACTAAATATAGTAATTATGATTTCCCAAGAATTTATTACGAAAGTTTACCTCCCTCTGAGCGATATGGAGTTGGCTCTGATAAAATCTTAGTGCCTTATTAAAAAACATATTTAATTGTGGATCTACTGGTAACACATAAATTAAACTACGATAATTATTATTTTCCAAGAATTTATGATGAGAGTTTTACCTCCCTCTTGAACGGCTCTCCCCGAGTTTTCGATTTCCACTTATTTAGAGCGATAAGGAGTTGGCTTAACTAAACTCTGATTAAATCTAAGCGGGCTTATCGGGTGATGGATCTTAACTGGAGTGCGATCATATATTAACGCCACTGAACGTGATTGGTCGAGTGAAATATTGCCACACTTGGCAGGCGGCGATATGATTAGCACCCATTTACATATAGAGCGCCCCGATCGGGTTATGGCCTTATCAACTTATCACTTGGTAATCGTATTAGGGGAATGCTCCTTTTTATACCCTTGCAGAGGGTTTTATAATTTTGACCAGAAGTTTGCAACGCAGTGAAGGAGACATTTCCGACCCTATAAAGTATATATATTCTTGATCAGCATCACCAGCCGAGTCGATCTAGCCATGTCCGTCTGTCTGTCCGTTTGTCTGTCCGTCTGTCCGTCTGTCCGTCTGTCTGTCTGTCGGTTGCTATGTAAACTAGTCCCTCAGTTTTAAAGCTATCAGGCTGAAACTTGGCACCGACCCTTCAATCTGTTGCAGTTAGTATATAAGTCGGAACGGCCGGAATCGGAACACTACATCACATAGCTGCCATAGGAACGATTGGGAAAAAGTGCCAAAATTTCCCTATTTTTTAAGATAATTTATTTATTTCTTGGAAAACTCTATTTAATAGCAATTTTAACATATCCTAAAAGTTTCATTAAAATCGGACTACTATATCCTATAGCTGCCATAGGAACTATGGGAAAAAATGGGTCATTAAGCATTACTCTGCTGTTTTTCAAGACAATTAATTCATTCTTGATAAAAACTGTTTTCATAGACAGTAAAGCCTTTTTAGAAATTTAAAAACCCAAAAATCGGATTACTATATCCTATAGCTGCCATACAAACGATTGAACGGTTTAAAAGCAACTAGCCTGCAAGGGTATTCTAAGCTTCGGGTACCGAAGCTAGCCTTCCTTTCTTGTTTTTTTTTTGTTTGACACTCGTGGATCGGGAGCGTAGAAATTCTGATGGCGAATTCGTTAAGTAACTTGTCAAATATTGACACATTGATAACTCTGTCAGTTTCGGCTGCTGGCTTTCTGCAGCCCAAATATTTATTAACGCTAATTTATAGCCAAAATATTTCATCCCAGCCGATGACGTCGATGGGCCTTGCGAAACAGTCTGTCGAAAAATGAAGGAGTTTCGGCGATCCATTAAAAAGACAAACATGCTTATCCAGCTGATGGTTGGATTTATATTTGACGCATGTAGGTGGAAACGTGGTTAAATGTCAACAAAATCTAATAATATTGTCATGAATTGAATTCTGATTGTGTTTACCCAAGAATTCGAGCTATTTTACTAAGAATCTTGTTTGCTTGCCGTTTCAGTTAGTGATCGCTTTTTTTTTGGATGAAATGGGTCAATGTTAGTCTAGCGTGTCCGAGAACTTGATCAATTTAACCTTCACATATAAATTCCCTATTTCGAATTCCCTAGGGCCCTATAAATTTATAGAGAACTTCGCCTAATTGGCACTGCCTTCCGCCAAAAGTTTATGGTCATTGGTCCCCATTGCGTATACTTGATATATGTACTTGAGATTGCGCACTCGACAAGCGTTTATCGCATATCTGTCACACTTGGCCTTATCTGGACGTAATTCCGCTTAACAATTTGATTGCGATATAGCCACCATATAGCCGGGCATCGGTCCCCGGTCCCTGGTCCCTAGTCCCTGGTGATTGATAGTGGCCCATGTGGGGCCAAGTGCATAGCGCCGCTAATATGGCCCCTCCTAATCATGTGGTCGGGGTGCTCGAACTGAACTCTATACGTGGGCCATAAATCCACGGCACAGGAAGTAGGCACGAGTGCGGTACCAAATTTTCTATATAGAATTCCTTAAATGCCATTCAATAACTAACTAAACAATAAAATAATTTATATATAAAGAAACCTGAATGGGAGCAAATAAATTCGTTCGACTCTGATTAAGGGTTACAGTTGAGAGGTTTATAAATAATGTATGGGTTATAAATATGTTTCGTTTCAGTAATGATTGTTGATTGGGGAAAAAGGGAGATTCTACAATCTGGATGGTTAGTAGTGGGACTTTGAATAATAAATATGTACGATATGTCTTATCAATGAGTCCACAAACGATTTTTAATATATATATATAAAGGGAGAACTGGTTCGAAAAAGTTTTGCAGACGTCAGAGCTTCGAAATACCAATTTGTCAGCATTCATAAAATAAAGACAAACATGTTTTTGTCAATTCTAAATATTGTCTTACTAAATAAAAATATGGAAAAACCCCTGGAACATTTTGTTTACTCAAATTTGAAAACTTTCATTCATTAAATATTGTTTATTATTAAAAATTTCTTTGAATGTTTGCCTGGAATATTTTCTGTGACTTTTTGGTTACAAACTTTTGTATATATCTTGTACATATCCTTCTATAACAATTATTATGCATGATTAACCATGGGAAAATAATAATATTTAAGTAATTATTGTTCTGTATATATTAGAAAATATTTTTGTTAGAATGTTTGCCGATTATTTATGTGGAAATTTACTGTGACTGATTACTACAGATTTTTAATGATTAACCATGAAAAACTAATGACAATTAAGCAATCATTCTGCTGCATTTACTCGAAATTGTTTGTTAGAATGTTTGCCCGTCGTGTTGTGTTTGTGAATTCCCGCTGGAATCCACGCCACGCCACGCCACCAACTCCTCTAATTGATATGGTGATAGAGCAATCAACTACAATTTGAAGTTTATCAGCGCAAATTGATTCGTACCCAATTGACCGGCTTGAAGAGCCAACTGTCCAGCTATTTATTCGCACGCTAACCAAATTAAATAAGCAAATTGCTGGAAAGAGAATGCGAGACGCAAATCCATTCCGGCCATAAAATGAAGCGTTTGACGCAATCAAACGGTTGGCCGGGTGTTGCCCGGCAGGTTAATTACTGCTCCACAAGACGCCCCCACTTACGTCAGACCTTTCCCCATTGTTCCACCCGCAGATTTCGTACTCCCGCAGCGAGTGATCCTGGCCATCATGGGCTTTCTGGCCATCCTGAATGCCTACACGATGCGGGTGTGCCTCTCGCAGGCCATCACAGTGCTGGTCCTCAAGAAGGAAGCCACGGACGACGACCCCGACACCGCAATCTGTGAACCCGACGATCTGGACGAGGGCACTAGCGTAAGTTGGAGTTTATAGTTTGTGGTTAATAGTCGGCTAATCTTGTGGTTAATCTCTTGCAGACTGGTGGCGAATACGACTGGTCCGAGGAGCTGCAGGGCCTGATCCTGTCCTCCTTCTATATTGGTTACATTGTCACGCACATTCCCGGCGGTCTCCTGGCCGAGAAGTTCGGTGGCAAGTGGACCCTGGCCATTGGCATCCTCTCCACTGCCGTTTTCACCATGCTGACCCCCTTGGCTATTGACTTGGGTGGCTCCGACTGGCTGATTGTGACGCGTGTCTTGATGGGATTGGGCGAGGGTACGACATTCCCTGCCTTGAGTGTACTCCTTGCCGCCTGGGTGCCTGCGAATGAGCGCGGTAAACTGGGAGCTCTGGTATTGGGTGGCGGTCAGGTGGGCACCATCATGGGCAACCTGTTGTCGGGGGTGTTCTTAGATGCCTACGACTATTCGTTTGTGTTCTACTTCTTCGGTGGCCTGGGAGTCATCTGGTTCGTGATCTTTGTGAGTATTAACGGTTGAGATGCCCTTCTACTACTTGTATAATAATTAATATTGACCCCATCCCTTCCCTTAGATCTTCCTCTGCTACAGCGACCCCAGCTCGCATCCCTTCATCAAGCCCAGCGAACGCGAGTTCCTCATTAAGGAGATCGGCCCCATTAACCGCAACAAGGACCTGCCCCCGACCCCGTGGAAGGCAATCCTAACCAACCTGCCCATGTTCGCTTTGGTAGCTGCCCAGATCGGTCACGATTGGGGCTTCTACATCATGGTCACCGATCTGCCCAAGTACATGGCCGACGTGCTGCAGTTCTCGATCAAGGCCAACGGCCTGTACTCCTCCCTCCCGTACGTGATGATGTGGATCGTGTCCGTGGGCAGTGGCTTCGTTGCCGACTGGATGATCCGTCGCGGCATTATGAACACAACCAACACCAGGAAGGTGATGACGGGACTGGCAGCCTTCGGTCCAGCTATCTTCATGGTGGGCGCCTCCTATGCCGGCTGTGACCGCACCCTGGTCGTGGTGCTCTTCACCATTTGCATGGGTCTAATGGGTGCCTACTATGCCGGCATGAAGCTGAGCCCCCTGGACATGAGTCCCAACTATGCCGGCACCCTGATGGCCATCACCAACGGTATTGGAGCAATCACGGGAGTGATTACTCCATATCTGGTGGGCGTGATGACACCAAATGTTAGTATCAATTTCTAGTTGGGTTTATCAATATATATATTAATTTTGTGTCCACCTTTGCAGGCCTCGCTGCTGGAGTGGCGCCTTGTATTCTGGGTGGCCTTCGGAGTGCTCTGTGTCACCGCAGTCGTCTACTGCATCTGGGCCTCCGGTGAGATCCAGCCGTTCAACAACGCTCCGATCCAGCCCCGTACCGTGGACTTCGAGGCGCAGGAGCGCAAGCCCGAGGGGGAGAAGCCCAGGGCTCTGCAGCAGAGCTCTTAGGGCGGATCCGCCAAGAAAGTGCCATATATACTGTACCACTGTACCACTGTAACCTAGTGAAAATGCCGTCGATAGGGATGAGATGAACGGGAAGCCGTTCCCGCGTTCCCATGGCATTTGTTATATTGTATACGCCTTGGCTGTTGTTCAGATTGCTAGTTTTATAGTATTCCCGATCTGGCCGATTCCCGTCAGAGGCGCCAACTAACTAATTTAAGCGAATTTACTTACACTCCTCGAGCGTGCAGTGCGGTGTCCTTCAACGTGTATTCCTGTTGTAGCAACTAGCTAGGATAGCTCCCCGCCCACCCGCCTACCCCCGCCCATTATTATCCCACAGCCATTGTCCCTTCACCACGCACGCAACGCACTCTCTTAATTATTATTTAGTATTTAAATGAAGCGATTTCACGTTTAAGATTTAGTGTACACCGAGCTCGCATTGCCGTATTGTAAATCCGATGATGGAATATTTTGTACATTTTAGATTGTTGATCAATGTGTAAAGTAAAACCTGTTTTTATCTGTACCTTTAAGTCCTATCTGTTTTTTAATGACGTCAGTCAAATAAAGTGTATAAAGCCAGTCAATATATATATATATATACCAGTACCTTTTTTATTTTATTTCAAATGGGGAAATTTTAAGATAAATATATTTGTTATATTTGTTTTATTTTATAGCCTGCTTTCAGGCCAATTCAAAAACAAAAGTAGAAGCTTTGGGCCTTGTTTCCACACCCGGTATTTATTAAATAAAAGGGTAAATTGATTATTAAATATTAATGCGAATTTATTTTTAAAGATTTACTAATTTAAACTTTTGGAATTTTAAAGAATACTTCTCAATGAGTTGCTTCATCAAATAACTACACAAATTTTTTAAGCCCGGAAATTGATGAAAACTTCAAAAGAGTAGTAGGCAGGGTATTCACTGTACATATATAAACTTCACTGTACATATATAAACTTCACTGTACATATAGAAACTCTAGAAATGGAAATATGACAATTTGGATTGCAACAGTTTTAAGATTGCCTCGACCATCAAGTGACCAAAATGCTGCCCGTTGTTGAGCAAAGTCTGAGCAATTTGTTCATCTGTGAGTAGGGATCAGGGCAGGGCAGTTGGAGGCATCCCTAATCCATTAAAACTGATGGGTGTCCTTTAGATCTCGAGGTGCGGCAACGTGTGGTGCTCTGCTGCTTCACCCTGCTGGCCATCATCAATGCCTACACGATGCGACTGTGTCTGGACTTCTCGTTGAACCGCATTGTCCTGGAATGTGACGATGTGCGGGCGCCAAAGAACTTGTCCGGTTGGAGAACGGACCCAGCCCAGCAGGTTAATCAACCGGCGTTCCAGTCGGATAGAAGGTTGAAAGCAGGGAAGGCGCAGCGAAATGCGGATTCAGGGAGAGCAATTTGGGGGATTTCCCGACCTCTCCTGGATAGTCTAACCAAGTCGGCTCCGGCGCAGAAGACATCGCAAGAGACAATCACCTGCGCGGAACTGTGGTCCCGAGAAACCCAATCCATGGTTGTGGTTTCCTTTTATGTGGGTTACATACTCACCCATGTCCCGGGTGGACGTCTGTCGGAGCAATATGGTGGCAAATGGGTCCTTGGAGTGTCCATCCTCACCTCAGCGGTGCTGACACTTCTCACTCCCGCTGTAGTGCGTCAGGGCGGGCCGTACTTTCTGATGGGCCTCCGCCTTTTAGTCGGACTCTGTGAAGGTCCTTGTTTTCCAGCGGTCTGTGCCCTACTCTCCCAATGGGTTCCCGAAGAGGAGCGTGGGTTGCTTGCCACCTGCGTACTCAGTGGCGGTGAGATCGGGATAACGTTGATGCAGCTGGTCACCGGTCTGGTTATGGCGGAGCAGGACTGGCCGGTGGCTTTCTATCTGGTCGGTAGTGGAGCGATGCTCTGGTTCCTGGGTTTTGTGAGTTTACATTTATGTACCGTTAGTAGAATTTAATTAAGAACTTGGACTATTAATATCAAAGATCGAGATGGATTGCATTTTTAAAATATCATATTTAATTCTAAAGTAATTTATTTCAAAAACAATTTAATTTAATTTATGCAAAATGTTATTTTTCTTCGTAGACTCTCGTTTGCTACAGCAAGCCGGACAGTTGTCCTTTTATCCAGGACGACGAGAGGGCGTACATCAAGAGCCACATAAGCAACGACTTGCTGGTGAGTTCCAATCGGGAAATAGCAGTTGGAGAAGCTCCAGCTGGAGAGGAGAACGCCAGGCATGCAGGAGCAACCGAAGAGCCTGCCGCGCCTTGGAGAAGCATGCTGACCAGCGGCCCAGTGTGGGCTCTCATCTCGGCCTCCTTCCAGCACAACTGGAGTAGCCAGAACCTGCCTCGGGAGTTGCAAACGGTGCTGGACGAGGTGAGAACCAAGGGCAGCAATGTTTGGGATGAAGTTTGCGCCACCGTCACCGTGGCCGCTCCCCACATTGGCACCTGGTTGGCCTCGCTTAGCACTGGTAGTCTGAGCGACTTGCTCATCGCCCAGCGCATACTCAGTCGGACGCAGACGCGCCGCCTTATGTCCTGGCTGGTCTTCCTGTGCGGCTCCATGTACATGCTGCAGATGGAAGCGAACGGTGCCCGTATCTGGAGCGTTCTGGCCATGGGAGCCTACTACGCGGGCATTAAGCTACTGCCCCTGGACATGAGTCCCAACTTCGCCGGCACTGTGATGGGAATCTCCGGGGGATTGGGCGCCATTCCCAGTCTCCTCATGCCCTATGCACAGTATCTGCAGGTGGAACCCAAACTGGTGGGCAGCCTGAGAGCCACTCTCTGGATAATCGGGGCCAGCTATATCTCCGGCGATGTGCAGGCCTTCAACCAACCGCTACCCCAACCAGGCCCACAATGAGAACAGTCGGTTGTGCTTAGTTTTTATCTTAGGCTTATACATAAACTAGAGGTTTTTCTTAAGCAACAGATCCTAGATTACATATGTACCATCATAATACATTGCGATTTCTATGCTATAGCTAGGAGCATAAACGTAAACAAGCTTTATATATATGTATATAAATAACAGTAATGATGGTCGATATTAGCTTAATTGAATTAGGTCTGCTGGTGGTGATGGTGGTGCTGGTCTGGCTAAATGCTCCGATTCCCATCCTGATCTTCAACCATTACATACTGGGTGGCATCATTCCACCGGCCTGCGCCATAGCCGAGACAGAGCTCATGTCGATGCCCAGCTTCTTGGTGACATTGATCTGGGCCACCGCGGCGTTGCGCAGCGAGAGGACATGGACCAGCTCCGCCTGGCTCTTGGCGTAGAGCACCGCCTTCTCGAACAGCTCGACGGCCCGCTTCAGCTGCGCCCGCTGCACCTCGACGGTGCCGAGGGTTTCGTAGGCCAGCTCGCACCTGGGATCCACCTCGATAGCCTTGTTCAGCAGCTGGACGGACGCTTCGATGTCTCCGCGCCACTGCAGTACCATGACGGCCTGGTGGACTATCAGCGCCGGATTCTTCGGCGCCAGCTTCATCGCCTTCTCGTAGTACTGCTGGGACTGGGGGAACTTTTGCTGGTCGGCCAGGACCTGGGCCATCAGACTGTAGCACTCCACGCATTCGGGGAACCGCTCGGTGGCCTGTTCGAAGGCACGCATCACACCCTCCAGCCTTCTCTGGTCGCCGGCAAGAAGCGCCAGGCGGTATTCGGCGTAGCTCTTTTGGACGAGGGCAATGGCGTGGTCGGGGGCGAGGCGCACCGCCTTGCCGAACTCCACCAGGGCCTGTTCGCTCTGTTCGAGGAGAAGCAGGATCTGGGCGCGCTGGTGGTATACATCGGGGTTGTCTGGCTTCAACCTTTCCGCCTCCTCGAAGTCGGCCAGGCCCCTCTCGCGCTCATCCAGCTGGATGAAGAGGGCCGCACGCTTCATGTAAGCATAGGCACGCATTGTGGGATCGGCATCAGCTGCAAGGAGTTGGGGTTGAGTTAGAATAAAACAAGAATGCCCGAAGAAAGAATTCTCCAAATCCATTATTCAGATTTTGCAGATTTCGATAGATATCTTACCATTTCCGAGGATGGCGTCAAAGTCCTGCTTACTCTCCGTGTAGGAGCCACACAGTAGGTGGAATGTGCCGCGCATGAGCAACGCCTCCACCTTGTACTGGGCCTCCGCTTCCGAAGACTCGATCTCCTCGGTGCAGGCGGTGATTATGTCCTCGAACTGCTCGTCGAGGAAGGCGCGACGAGCGCGCACGAAGCCCTTCAAGGGGGCACTCGTCTCGGAATGGGAGGGAAGTGGGATAGTCTGGAGGGGATCCGCGACGAAGGATCGCATGTAGGTGTTGACGAAGCAGGCAGAGGGCACCACGGGCACTCTGGTGCGCATGGCCTTCTCAGCATCGACGCGGCCCGTTTCCTTGAGCACGCGATCGGCGAACACGATGGTCTGATTGTTTTGGAACATCTCTAGGATGCAGGTGGCAGTGACGTCGTCCAGGCACTCCATCAAGTCCTTGGTAGCCTCATAGGCGCGTGCCCGTCGGTAGTAGGCCTTCGCGTAGCGAGGATTGAATTCCAGAGAGGCGGAGCAGTCCTCCTTGACCTTTGACCACTTGTGGAGCATCTCGTAGGAGGCGGCGCGGTTCTGGTAGAAGATGGCCATATCCATGCGATGCTCCTTGGGGCACTTGTCGATGGCCTTATCGTAGAAGCTAATGGCCTCGTCGTACTTTCCGTTCCGATAGCAGTTGTTGCCTTCCGTCTTGTAGTTGTTGGCCTCCTTCAGGGGCGACAGCTTCTCGCCCAGCTCTGCGGATTTCTTCTTCGCCTCCAGCTCATTATCCACCGCGGTGCCGTCGATGGACAAGGCCTGCTTCTCGATCTTTCCCTTTGCCCGCCTCTTATCCTTTTGCTCCTTATCGCCGTCAGATTCTTTGGACTTCGGAGCCGCTTTCCATTGCTTCACCGCGTACGTCCCCAGCCCAATGGCCAAGGGCGTGCCGAGGATTAGAGCCAGCTGCCACTTGTTTAGCTTCAGGGAGCCAATGCTGAGGGTCATCGCCATCGTGTCGGAGAACTCTACTACTTTGTTGTGTTGTGTGTGTGCTGCAATAGGAGGAGTAGACACTGGTGAGCAATGGATCACTAATTGTGTAATATACCGCCGGCTTATCTCTCGGCGCTTTTTGGAACCGCTAAATACCGGGCGGGGGGCACTGATACCTAACCCTCAACCCCATTGATTTTTCACACCCCCATCTGCTCGGTCGGCAGTTCATCCCCCAGGGACCCAGCCACTTACTCGTTTAGGAATCTTAACACTGTTGGGAATTTAGCAATTATGAAACGTTATTTGGCCTATTTTCAGTTAAAAACTTCGGAAACTTATATGCTAATGTACATCATCAGCCTGCTGAGCACACGATAGGAACAGTGTGGCCAGGTTTTCTTACCGCGCACATACTTCAATGTGCTTCCCGTGCGACGAAACGGTAAATATTATAGCTGCGGTCAAGTTAATAGAGACAATTTGTTAATAATATGTTTTCGAATTCTATATTTATTAACTGCATCTATTATTTTAGGTTTTTAGAGTTTATTTGCAATTCTTAAATAGGTTATAATTTTAACTCGCACTTAAAAATCGGTTGCCCCCCACAAAAATGGTTTTTAATAAACCATTACATTCAATGTATTTAAAAGTAATTCACTAGAGTTGGAATACAAAACAGCCTGCAGCCTAGGAACGAATCTCCTCCTCCGCACTGGTCGTTCGTCCCTGAACAGGTGGAGCCGGGACCGGAGATGTCGGCTCTTCCTTGTCACTGACCAGGACCTTCTGCAGATTCTCCGCCTTTACCAGGCCATAGGAGTCCGCATAGTGCATGAGATCACAGATGGTGGGCGACTCCACGACCAGGATGTACTGGCAGGTCTTCGGCTCCAGCAGATACATGGAAACGGCTGTGCCACTCGTTGTGACCGGTGTGCAGGTCAACTTCACATCCACTTCCCGGGGCAAACCGGTGCGATCGCAGTGGGTGCCCTTTGAGTAATGGTGCCAGATGGAGGAGGTGAAGCCGGGACGACGGGCACCCTTGTCGGGATTGGAGTTGGCCCACTTGCGGTGCGCGTCCTCAGAGAAGTAGCCGAGGAATAGCTCCACCTCGCTTGTCTTGTCCTTGTGGAACTGGCGGACGTGTCTTCCATAGCAGAATTCGTACTTCCACCAGCCGTTGCCCTATGGAAAGCGGTTACTTTAGTAAATATCAAAGTTAACAACGGTAGTAATCCCTACCCCAGTAAGGCAGTTCTTGCCCGAGATGAACTCTTTGATCGGGGTCAAGTCCGTCATTGGCGTGGGCACAGTTCCAGCTGCAGCTCGCGACATCAGGAGCTGCTGGTAGTCGCTGTCCACCTCGATGTCGCCGTTGCTGATCAGCTCCAGTATAATTTTATCCACGTCTCCGCTGTACTTGAAGGTCACCATGTCGCCATCTGCTTTGGGCCATAGCTTGCTGGGCGCCTTGGTATCCTTTTCCTTGGATACCAGCAGATCCGTCTCGGACTCCGCCCACTCCCTTAGCTCTGCCCGCAGCATGCTCAGGGGCTTGTGTGGTTCCGTCTCGGAGTTGAAGCACTTGATGGACAGCTCCTTGGCCTCCTCGGCCTGAAAGCCAGGAATAGCACACAGAGCTGGTGTGAGTATTATCGCCTCGTAGTTGCAACTATGGGTCTCCTTGAACGAGTAGATATCGTCTTTGCCATGGGGATAGCATACATAGCGCACCATCGTGGTGCGAGGGGCATTAATAATTTCGCACATGGTTCCGTCGCTGAACTCCATCTCGAAGTAAGGGTACCTGGTGTTGTCGATCTTTAGGGTTTTGTATTTCGGCTTCTCCCCCGTCTTTATACCCGCCTCCCAGGTCTTGGTGAGTAGCTCAGTCTTATCGTCGCCCCACTTGCCCAAGTAGTACTCCTGGAACTTGACATTCTTGCCCTCGCGCTCCTCGTGATACTGGCGCACATGATGTCCATGGCAAATCTCATAGGACCAGTAGGCCTCAATCCGATATGAGCAGGTTAGGGCAGAGAAGATGGGCTGCAGCACACTGAAGGGAGCTGCAAGGAATAGGAATGGATAAGTAAGGGTAACCAGGTGGAGCATAATTCCAATTACTAACACATCTCCGGTTTGTCGGACTTCTCCTCCTCCTTGGCCCGCTCCAAGGTGGGTATCAAACATTCGTACTTCTCCTTGTCGGGAGTGTAAAAAGTCCGCAGCTGATTGCCCAGGTTCTGTTGGTTACACCATTATAAGGTTTATATTCCCGATTTAGGTATATTATTTACTCACAGGCTCTCCAATTAGCTCCGGCACTTCAAAATCAATCTTGTACAAAATTGTATCGTCAAAATCTTTGGCTTCGTGGGACGCTACTGCAGCTATCAGGGCGAGCAGCAGCGTTACTTCCATAACTCTCGTAGTAAAGCTGTTCATTCTTGTTGGATTCTGCTCAGTGGAAAGTCCCTAACTGGCGTATTTTCATCACAAGTACAATGAAATACCGACGAAATGTTATTAATCGGAGAGCTACGTGTAGGTTTCTTCCAAAAATAATGAACAGATGTTGGGTGTAGCCGTCGCATTGTGAATGGCGAACGGGAAAGAAGAAGTTTGAAATTCACTCTGATGGCATATTAAAAAAGAAGAAGAGAATTTGAATTTTTTGACGATATTTACTATATTTTTTGTGAATAAATTTGCTTAGTATTAACTAAAATAAATATTAAAAATATTCAATTAATAATTTCAAAAATGCCTCTAAAATAAGCAATTATTTGTTGGACTTAAGAAATTAATATAGAAAGGCAATTAATGTGCATTAAACTTATTTAAATTATTAGGTATTCCCAATTTCTTTTGAATGTAAATTAATATCTAATATCTTTTAAAATATTCAAATTGTAATTTTGTCCTCACATTTTCAGCTTTACCCTAGTTCCAGTTATTTAAGTTACCACAAAATAAACAAACTCCAAAGTTATCTTCAACATAAATATATTTTCATTAACAATTATCGCGTATAAGTAAGCAGTTCCCTATCTCATGTCCGTCACCGTGTCCCTTTCCCCCGTGGACCAGCCGGGTTCCTTGACCTTGTCGTGATCGTGAGGCACCTTGTCGATGGCGTCCAGAATGAACTTGATGGAGTGCGCCGTCCGCGGTATCCACTCCATGATACGGGAGGTGGTGGAAACAGGCGGCGTTGTTGCATCGCCATCATCCACAAAATCTGCATCGCCACCGGACAGAGAGCGAACTCCGCCCAGATAGTCCGTGTAGTCGTAGTCACTGGTCAATGGATTTACCTTGGAGTAGTAAATGGCAGCGAACGTCGAATAAATGATCAGAAGCGCTGTGCCCACCTGCGGGTTGAGGATGGAATAGAGATTAGAGTTGTAAAATATAAGGATTTCAGAATAGTCTCTCACCTGAAAGACGGCCCAGAACTTGTAGGAGCCCTCCGTGATAACGAAATCGTAGTAGCCCTTGAGGGGATCGCCTTTGATGTAGCGACCTTCACCCACATCCGTATCGGCCTTGTCCTCCGCCACAGCGTCGCGTCTTTGACGCAATCCCCGCACGGATCTCAGACTTCCCTTCTCTCCCTTTCGCGCCTCCACTGTGCTTGATTGTGGCGATGGCGTCACCTTCTCCACTTTCTCCGCCTTCTCAGCCTTCACCTCCTCCTTCTTCTCCTCCTCTTCCTCCTCAGAGCTATCAGGAGCAGCTGTCGTTGTGGAAGTGGTTGTCGCTTTCGTTGTCGTCGGAGTGGTCTTCTTGTTCTGGTTATTTTTGCCTCCCTCCATTTTTGGCGGTTTCTTGGAGTTAATCCTCGTCTTTTGCTGCTGTTGCTGACGCAGTCGCTCCTTCTCGGCCTTCTTCTCCGCCTGCTCCTTGCGGAATTTATCCGTGCTCTGCTGATGGCGCTCACTCACGGCATTCCAGGCACTCATTAGCGCCTGATACAGATCCCAGAGCTGTTTGAGACTCTTCAGGACGGTGACCAGGGTGGACTCGCTCTGAACCTCTGCCACTGCATTTTTAGTGACAGGTTCGGCCTGCTTTGCCTGGGCCTTTAGTCCATGGGGACGTGGCTGAAAGCCCATGGGGTAGTCATATGCTTCATCATAAGCAGGATAAGGGAATCTGCAGAGCAAATATTTAGTTATTAACACAAATGAAATATCAATTTCTGGTGAAATAAAGATTCTTACCCATTGACAACAGGTTGGAGCTTCCTGTTATTGCCCTCCACTGCGGGATGAGTAGCCACCGGAGCTGGATTCTTTCCGTGGGACCAGGCTGCGTAGTAGGAGTCATAGGGACGACCCTGCGACGCCCTGCCCTCCTCCGTTTCCGCCGATGAGTCATCTTTATCATAGAAATGTTCCTCTTCCGGTGTTTGCTGCTGCGGATAGCCTGGCCCTGGTGCATAGTCATCTGCTGCGTCATAGTAGGGGTCCTGTTCGTTAGAGTCCTCGCCACTTTGGGGTGGACCGAAAGCATTCTGCCGTTGGCCCAATACGGGTTCCATGCTTTCCGAGTTCACCACCACGGCCTCCTGCTCCTCGTAAAAGCTCCTGCCCTGACCAGCGGGATTACTTGAGATGCCAGCCTCCCGGGCAATGCGCTCCACGGTGGCTATTTCCGTATCGTTGCCAGCATCAGCTTTTAGATGATTCCACATGCGGGTGAGGATTAGAAGGTCACTCTCTCCAGCTTTATGGCTTTGTGCCCGACCAGCTTCGATGAGAGCGACAGCTGTAATGGTGGTCACGAAGAGCAGCAGGGTGAGCACCAGAAACCAAATCGGTGACAGACGCCTTGGCGCCTTCGCTGACATCTCCTCGTACGCTGACATTATCCGTAGTAGTGATAGTACGTCCGATTAATCCAATATTAATCCAAATCCTTAATGCTTGCAGAGACCGCACCGCCAGTTGGCTCGGAGTTTGACCGTAAACTAAGCGTAGATTGGCCAGGGCTGCTCCAGAAAAACCTAGCCCCACGATGGTGCTAATGGTGGGTATCTAGAACATCTCCGTAGCAGCATCAGCTCTTGGAAAGGTGCTAATCCGTGTGCCGCGTGCATCGTCATCGTTTTTGGGGCACTGCTCCAGTTTTGATTTAACGGTTCATCCGGCGCCGAGTGCCTCAGCAATTAGCACCACCCATATATCCCCAGTAGTGCTCCTCGCCCAACACCCATCCATCTCCATTCACTTATGCATAATCCCCCATTTTGTTGTTTGTCACAAATTCGGTTTTTTTTTCGCGGTGAAAGTGTGCAATGTGATTCTCTTCCCAGAAGATGGGTTGAGGAATTTATGAAGTCGCAATTGGAGGGGGTCTTTGGATCTGGGAGTCTGCGGAGTATCTGACTGTCGTGTGCCACGCGCAACTCACGATCTAGGAGCATCCATATTTACAAATCCAATATCTTTGTAAGTATTTTCATTCTCTCTTGCAGATCGAGGCGATGCGTGTGTCTTTGATTATGGACTAAGAAAGAAATCAATTTCTACAATTAAGATATCCCCTAACAACAAATATGTTGCGTTAAGAGCTAGGTGATATCGCAGGCATCTCAAATCACCACTTAAATTACCATAAAGTAGGGTTTTTCAATTATGTATTTTAAATTGTTTAAGAAAACCTTCTCCCCGATCAAATTTATTACCTTTCGGCTGATAAAAATGGTGTAAAACTATATTATATGTTTCCTTTTAACTTATTTTGAACAAGATATAAACAAATATTTTGTATTGATGATTTGATTAAAGTTCTCGAAACGTTCTTTAAAAATTATAAGAATCTGTTGTTGTTAATGTAAGTTCCTTATTTTCTTTTTAGCCAGTCTGAGCCAGACAACCTATTATTGTTTATTGTATCGCAAGGTTGCAAATGTATTTAGAATTTCCTGAATTCCATTATTATGCAGTTATCAGTAATCACTAATATTTGTTATTTTTCTGGAAAATATCTTTTATTTATATATGTATATATTTATTTATTATTAAATCTACTAACTCAAGGAACATTCCTATCCGATTACATAACCATTTAAAAATCTAAAATTGCATGCATTGTAAAATTGTAATGCCTTGATACCCCCATGAGAAATCGCGTAGAAAACCTTCTACCAATTTCTAGATCTTACTGAATTTCTAATGCGCCATTTGTTTATCTACAAAACGCACCGCGACAAACTAGTTTCGTTACCCCCAAAATTGTTTACACTTGTTCTCCTCTAAAAAAAGCTTCAGTCGTAAATTTAATTTTGTTTGGTTGTTTTGTTTGAAGCCACTGAAATAGTGTTGATCGCGTGATTTATGTTACATAAAAATAGTGATTTATACATTTGTTTTATACATAAATAGTTATAAAAGTAAATAGACAAAATGCACTAAAATTAGTTACTGGAGCAACAAAAATAAATGTTTGTCAATAAAATATACCTGTATGAATAATTCAGCATAGATGTATCCGTAAGATATTTCTTATCGATTATTTCGTCACTCCAACATCTCTGCTTTTTGCGGCGTTTCGTAGAGCAAACAAATTTCCGAAAAAATATGATGATTAATAAAAATGCAATTTCGAAATTGATAATGGCATCATGAAATTCAACAGACAAATATATTTGTCACTTTATGGATGATTAATATTCAGCATAAGCACGTAGCATATAGAAAAACCACCTGATCGGCGATCTGTTTTATTGTTTACCAAATATCAACAACGCAATTTAAAAAGCCGGCAAAAGGCGCAAAGAGAGCGGAGAGAATACCACTAGAGTGGACCTTTGTCGAAAAGTTTTCTCGGTCTGTTAATGTGAACGAATGGAAAAATACAAATTTTGTAAGTTTCCACACTAAATGTAAAAATAAGTTTTACATATAAAAGTGTTTAAAAGTTGATCAGTATGCATACTTGCATTCACACTTTCCCACCCACACATGCTAACTAAAACCGGAAGATATGAGGCAAATGAATAAGTTAGTTTATGTACCTGTGTAAATTGTGAACTTTCAATGGAAGGTCGCGGGAATGTTTCCGTTTGGAATCTACCATTACACTAGCATCGGATTTGAAAATGTCAAATTGTATGTGAGAAAATGTACATACTTTATTTATAATGCGAAATTGCATCGATGGCTCTGAACAAAGAAATAATACTGATACTGTTGGTGCAATTGCATTTACGATTACCGAGGATCGGTTCGAGGCAAGTTGAGTGCAAATGAGTTCAACTAAAAGGCTATTAATACCAACAAACACTGACGGCATTGGAAAGTAATCTCCACACTCACACACACATGGTGCATTGTGATTGCAATACAGAGTTGTAAATTGAGCTGTAAAGGTAAATAAATAAAGCAAAAAACAGTTATATTTCAGTTTTGGTTTTCTCTTTATTTTGTAAGTAATACCTAAATCAAACTTCATAATTTGAAACGCACTAAGGCTTAGCAACTAAAACGTGTAAGTCTGAATTAGTTTAGGAATATTTAGTAGCTAAGAGTAAGATCAGCTTTTTTTGTTTGTGAAAATTATAAGCAAAATAAAATTATTATAACATTCACAAGGTTTTGCGCCGCTTGAAAACACAATGCAAATTCAAATGCAATCTGTATTCCCAGGTGGCTTTTGTTGTTCTCTCTCTCTCCGATTCTCCTTCTCTCTCTTTTTTTCCTTCCAGCAGCTGCGCTGAGCTGCTTTGATTTTTCAATTTCAACCTTTTCTCGTTTTCCTTTGTAGCTTAAATTCGAAGATTTCTTTCTTTTTTTCGCACTCTCTCGGTTACTTCTTGCGCTCCCCTTGCCGCTCATCCGATGCCCTGCATCAGTTCTTGCAGGCGGCGGCCTTCTTGTTGTTGTTGGTGTTCATGAGCTTGGTGAGGATCTTGCGGGAATGACCGGAAGGGTCGAAGTGGTTGGTGTGCTCGTTGGCCTCCTTCTTGGAGCGCTGCTTTCCACTGTGGCCAGAAAAGATGTGCTTGTCATGGTCGAAGTTGTAGTGCTCGTACTCATCAAAATGCGACTCGGACATGTTTCTTGCTTTACTCTTTTCCTTTAAACTGCAATTGACTTGAATGTGTTCTTGGTTCTTTTCTGCAAAAGTCGCAGACTGCTTGGAATTTTTCACGGGTGATTTCGTTTCTTCGACTTTTCGAACGAAATTCAACTATTTTCGCCTGGGGAGCGCTGTTTTATACCCTTTTGGAGCTTTATGCCCCAGAAAAAAGCTCGCTCTGACAGCGCTGCCAGATTGTCGGGTGTGAGAGCTGTTTATTGGGTTTTTAAGATGGAAACACAAATTATTTGTAAGCCGACTATTTTATACAGCGTTTCTTGTGGATATTAACATTCGCACATCATTATTTATCCAGTTTATTCATTTTTTAAATTTACCAACTTCCCCGCATTGGGCTGAAAACCCTAGTGCTCTCTCTTTGAAAGAGAGCCACCGAGCTTTTCCCAATTTTTGCTGCGCAATTAAATTTTTTGTTGTGTTTGCAAAGTGCGCGGTAAACAAAAACACCCAGCGCCAAACATATTCTTTGCCTTGTCCATTTATTATAATTATTTCAGAATTTTCCATATTCCACACGTCTGCATCGAAAGTGTTATATAATTCTCGCTTCTGCCCACACGCCTTGGCCCTAAGAAAAGGCCTCGAAGGTGCATTCACCCAGCATATATTTTTTTTATAATGTTTGAAATCACATATGTATGTATATATTTATCGGTGGGTGGACAACGCGAGGGGAGGCACGTCACCCCCAAGCATAGGTGCGTTAGAACCTGATCGATCGGCTGACCCACTTCCCTCCCACTGTCTTTTGCTTATATCTATAAAAAGCTTTAGTTTGTTTTGATCTAATTGTTATGGTTTTTTTTTTGTATATAAAAAAACTTTTGTTACGTAGAGCACATTAGGTGATAAGGTGCCAACTAGCGCTCCGGTTAGTCATTGGGAGGCCTTCGTTCTGGAAACGACGCAGTAGATCGCAATCACATTCCTAGATAGGAGGGAACCGCCCCAACATTGTTGCTTCAAGAACCTTCCGCAATATACCATTGTGGTGTTCCCAATTTTTTGTTAGCCATTCAATTATCAATTTTCTCGATGGTTCCATTTTCATTTTGGAAATATTAAACCTGTTTCTGTGGCAAAGTTTCCAAACAATGATACATGAGGAATTGGGAGTATCGAACTTCTTTCCAAACAAGTGATACATGAGGAATTGGGCGTATCAAACTTCTGATAACACTCTTTTGTTTACAAATGGAACCTTTTGGTTTTTGTTTTCATTTTTAAAAATCGACCTCAAATTGCCGGATTGCCGGATTCCTATTTAACAATCTCCTTGGGACGCAAAGCTTTTAGGCGTTTTTCTCCCGATTTCTTTTCCTTATTCGGTTTGGTCTTAGCTTGTTTGGGTTTCTTTTTGGGCGCCGGAAAGGTCTCAATCAAAGGCAGGACGAAGTCATCGGGGAAGGAACTGTCTACCGTCTCCGAGAGTTCCAGTTGCATTGCCTTCTCTGTGTGTATTCGCTGCACATGCTCCTTAATTTTGTCAGATCGATGACTGCTGAAACCACACAGCTGGCATTTATAGCGATTCAGACCAGTATCCGTGTGCTTTAGAGCGTGACGCTTGAGGTTCTTGCTCTGGCTGAACTTGCAGCCGCATATCTCGCAGATAAAGTCGCGCCCCTGCTTGTGTGTCTCGATATGCAGCTTGAGGTTTTCTTTCCTGTTTGCCCGGTGATTGCAACCGGGCTCAGTGCACGCAAAGAACTCTCCCGTGTGGAGTAGTTTGTGGGACTTAAGAGCCTTCATATGGGTGGTGCTATATCCGCAGACATCGCAAAGCATCTGCTTTTCGGGATTGTGCACCAGGATGTGGTTGCTCAGGCCCTGTTTCCACTTGAAGCCCTTGCCGCAGTGCGGGCATATGTGCGGCGTTTCCGTAGAGTGCTTTGGCTGATGGACCAGCAGCGCCGCACGCGTTGTGAACCGGATTCCGCACTGCAGACAGAAGAACGGCTTGCGTAGGTCGCTGGAGTGTCGACGCAAATGTGTATCGTACACCCGCCAGTCCAGGAAGCCCACCTCGCACAGGGAGCAGGTGAGATGCGAGGGCTCACAGCTGCCCATGTGCTCGATCATCTTCTGCACCTGGTAGCACTTGAAGTCGCAGCCAATGCAATAGTTCACCTTACTGCTAGACTTCACCGCGCGGGGATTTTGCAACTAGGGGAGAGCATTGATATTACAAACGTGTCAGAAAAGATTACAAATAAATAACCCACCTTAAAATAACTCTGCTGATTCTCGAAGACATCCTCCTTGACAGGCTCCGGATTGAGTTCACCTTCCCCAGGAGCAACTATTTCTGAATCATCCTTCAAGGGCTGCATTTGGTACAGGTTCAACAGCTCGGTAACAGCTAGTATCTGGGCCAGCTCTCGAAAGTGTGACTCGTGCTCCTTGGACACGGACACAATGTCCTCGTAGAAGAAGTCCACAATGGTGTGCAGGCATTGAGTGCAACTGAAGTTCCGGATGGTTATCTTCAGCGGATTGTGGATGGAGAATTGCTGCTGCTTCTTGTTGGTGCTTATCATCTCGCTCTGGGCAGCCAGGACGCAGAAGTGGACGCTCAGGCTGAGAGCATCATCAGAGTCCAGTTCGAGGAGAAGGTCACAGAACTGTCCGGTCCTCCGCTGGTTGTTTAAATAATTCGACACTTTGGAATGCAGTGGTTGATGCAGAGTGGGCACTGACTGCATTTCATGTGTGTGCAACATTTTATTTCTCCCTATATCTTTTTAATCCACAATCAAAACAAAACAATCAAATATTTGGCCGGGGACGCCAAGTCAGCTGTTGAACTGTGTGCCCAGCTTACGAGATGTTGGAAATACAAAAAAAAAATACCGAAAATTTCCGTATTGTTTCAGACCGTTAAACATTTGAATTCAAAAAAATTAAATATTGACTACAAAATATTTTATTAAAGAATTAAAAAACATTTTATTTATTTACTTACCGCGAATTACTTAATGATAAATACTTTTATTTGAACTTATAACTTACTTATAACTTAATACAAAATACAAAGTTTGTTTAAAACGAAATACATATGTTATTAACCTTCTTTTTAACGATTTTGTATTATTTTATTATTTTATGAAGCAGTCAAGGTATGTCTACGATTGTATCAGCTCTGAATTTGGCGTTGATAAAACAATAAATTTTCTTGGCCTCGTTATAAATTGTACACATATTGGTAACAACACGGCCGTGCCCAAATGTAATGCACGTTACAAAGCACATCTATGAGGTACAAACCAAATATGTTTGATCCAGGTAAACAAAAGTATCTAGATATCATTATATACATATTAGCACAATAATGTTCCACAATAAAAAAGAGACATTTTCGTAGAGAATTCGTAAAAATAACATTTTTTCTCACATGAATTTGCATACTTGAAATTAAATTAATTAAATTAGTTACAATTTGTCCAAATAAATAAACACAATTTGTTCAGCTTAGCCAGCACTTGACATACAAATCCCGGCCGCACACGGACAACAAGTTCGCTAGTTACATGCTAGTTGGGAAGTTGACGAATTAAAGAACCGATCCCACAAGCTCTTCTCGCTTCGGCACCCATCCGTTGAGCATCAGTTGAGAGACGAATCTGGGCTTGGAACGACCTGAACGGATCGCTCCGGTGCCGGTGCCCCAAAAAATAATTCATTTGCTCGCTGTGAAGTTGAATCCAATAACGACGCTGCCATTGTTTAGTCAGTTTCCTATAGGAAGCATATTTACCATATATGTATATATGCGATTTGCTTTGTTCAGCCAAACACCAAACACGAAAGACCGTTACACTGCCAATTAAAGTCGAGTGCGAATAAACGAGTTCTGATAGTCTGCTGGCATTATTCTCCCTATTGTTCGGAATCGCAACTGATCGCGGTCAATTGTTCTATTTACGCAGTCATTGAAAATGCAATTTACATAAGTTTTGCGCGTCCTTAGCGAGGCCATTTTCCGGGAATCCCACGGGTAAACAAAGATTTGATTGAAATACCCGTTGCCGTTGCCGAGATCACTGAGGGGATGTAATGCAACCCAGAAGCCTGACCAAATTCGCGTTAATTTACACCGAGTCTTGTGTGAAAGCTCTCGTGTCGCGTTCCAATTGCTTTATTGTTTAGCACCCCTTGGCCAGCGAATACGCTGAGATCTACCTGGGCATTGGGTACTCGGGTGCGGGTTCTCAGCTCATTAGGTTTGGAGCGCTCGGCACGAGCGGTTGAACTGTGATCTCTTATAGTATATACACAAATAGTAGGCTGTTCCGATTCCCAGACGCTGATTAACGCGAATCAGCATTAATTCAATCAGAGGTATGGCGTGGAGACTGCTTCTGCTGGCCCTCGGGATGTTCTTCATCCAAGCGGAGGCCACCTGGTCAGAGGAGACGAAGCCCTTTCGGGACGATTTCAACGATTTGAAGATCTGGTTGACGATCAGTGCCCGCAGGCGCTTCCTAGAGGTCTCCTGGAAGAATGCTCCGGCACAAGAGGGCGACCATGTCATAATGACAAGGGAGGATGCTATTAGTTTTGAAAAACGCACCATGCCTACCGGCACACCTTTGGCCTCTTTCTCCAGCGAGCAGGCTAGTGGCTCCGGCGAAGGACCTCCGGATTATGTGCCCGTTCACGGGATCAGGGGCAGACTAAGCACAAAGGACTCCAGCAAACCGGATGCGAGCCGGCAGTACTGGGTGGTAAATGGTGGGGTCACCGAGGTGTTGGCAGCCATCCAGCCCAGCGTCGGCCTCTCCGGCCAGTGGTTCACCACGGGCGTCCCCTTCGACTATGCTATGTCCCTGAACGCAACTGGTGACACCACATGTTACGGCTTCTGGGCCACCTACATTAATGCCAAGGGAAGCATCCTGGCCAAGACCTGTGTTCGGGCCTATCCCCGTTGGATGAACGAGCTGAAGCCCGTGATCGGGGAGATGCGCCTGCGAGATCTCTTCATTCCGGGCACCCACGACTCCGGCTCGTATAGGCCCAACTTTGATCCGCTGTTCAAGGAAAGCCTGGTGACCAAGTATGCCCTTACCCAGGACGACGACATCCGGTCACAGTTGATGCATGGCATCAGGT
Organism: Drosophila setifemur; assembly: GCA_021224005.1. Taxonomy (NCBI): domain Eukaryota; kingdom Metazoa; phylum Arthropoda; class Insecta; order Diptera; family Drosophilidae; genus Drosophila; species Drosophila setifemur. The sequence goes on along the minus strand of JAJJHY010003831.1, from coordinate 5,858,857 downwards.
ACTTGGACATACGGGTGGGCTACTACCGGAACTCCGAGGAGAAGTTCTTTGTGTACCATGGAATCACTAGGCAAAGGCCGCTGCAGGAGGTCATCAACCAAGTCAGGGATTTCATACACGAGACCAACGAGATTATTATTTTTGGGATTAAGGAATTTCCAGTGGGTAAGCTTGGGATGAAGTTATTGAAATCAAACCGTATCACAATTTTAAATTGGAGAAAAGGGATTGGAATGTTTTATAAAATTAATTTTTGAATTAATCCTGATCTGTGTTTCCCCAGGCTTTGGCAAAGGATTGGAAGTACATCGCCTCCTGGTTAGCTATCTGCGCGAACAGTTCGAGGGTCTGATAGCCCATCCCTCACTGACCTGGGCCGCATCCTTGCGAGACATTTGGGCGATAAAACAGAATGTGTTCTTGGCCTACGACCAACGGACCATAGTGGACGAGAATCGTCAGATGTTGTTTGGGCCCGTGGAGCAGCGCTGGGGCAACGTACAGTCATGGGGACGCTTGGAGCAATATTTGCGCAACATCAATGATTTCGATACTTCGTGAGTTGTTCTTTGTGCTCGATTAGATATGGCCCACTTATCGTTGTTTGCCCCCAATTCAGAAGATCCTCGAGTCAGCCGATAGCCGATATGGCGGAATTGACTCCGGAGACCTGGGGCGTCATCTTGGATAAACACGGAGGTCTGCGAAAGATGGCCGATGACATCAACTGGAAGGTTTCGCAGTTGTATAGGGACGAGCTGGGCACAAATGCCAATATTGTAGCAGCGGACTTTTATCGAGGAACCACGCTCGTGGAAACTGCCATTGAATACAATCGCCGAAGAATTTATGTTTAGATAAAAACGAATCCTCGGGAGTGCTCCTGGAAATTCTAATAATATTATCTCTATTTTTCGTGTCATAAGTTAGTCACAGAAATTAAATTTGAAAAAACTGGTTAATTACATATTTGTATTTCTATAGTTTGTATCTTTGGTCAAATTTTATATATTGTCTGACCTTTACTAATATTGCCATTTGAATTTGATTAATTAGTCAAGATTTTGTTTGCAATAATACATTTATTTAGCTAAGCGGTTAAGATAAACATCCACTTGTGGCTTATTTTACAGCTCTGCGGCTTCCCTAAATATGTCACATTTTCTATATTTTTTGTTCCCACCAAAACGCATAAAAGTACTTCGTGAATATAATCAGAAAGTAACTAGGATTGTATCACCTAACCGTAAACGCGTTCGTTAACTATATTGGGAAGTAAAACCAAAAGGCCTTGAGTAAAATTTGTGTAAAACCTGTTAACTGAGGAGCTTGCTCAAATAAATACTTTTAAAACTAAACTCTAATCGATTTCGACTTCGTTGTGAGGAATGCCAATTGCCTTATCGAAAATATCATACAAAGGGGGCAGGGTTTGCTAACAACAGTTCGGGATCTCGAATAGAAATGAATTCTATTCTATTCTAACACATATTCTTAGTTTCTCTGAATATCAATTACGAGTGATTTGGACTAAATGCACAAAGTTCTACGGGGGGTTTATGTATCTACTTGAGGGCCTCATTCGACTCGATGATGGTGGTGTTGAAGATGGCCCGGCAAATCTCCACCATAGAATTGGATAATCGCCCGTAGCACTTGGGCTTGTTTTGCCTGGCGATGAAGACGTAGTAGAAGGGAATGCCGGCCAGCGTAATGACGATGCCTATGAGGAGATTCATTGGCTCCTCCAGATTCGGGAGCAGTACCAACGTCACACAGCCCACCATAAAGGTGATGGGCAGGGCGAGATGCACTTTAATAGGGCGGGGCATGTCGGGTCTGTAATTGTTCAATGAATTATGAACACAGCTAAGGGTTAATGAAATTTAGGACCCACCTCTTATGACGCAGCCACAACATTCCAGCTATGCTGGCCACCACAGATAGCCACAGCACAGAACTGAAATAGTTTATCAACTGGTACACATTATCCGTCAGCAGCATTAACAGCGACATCAGACACTACAAATGAAAACATGGAAATATCATTATCGTAATTCGTTGGCATTCGCATACAAACTTACTGTGAAAATCAGGGAGGGAATCGGAGTCTGTTGCTTCACATGGAACAGCTGGAAAAACCTTGGCAGTTGCCCCTCCTGGGCTCCAGTGGCGAACAGTCGGGCCGAGGTAAATAGCACTCCGTTCACACCCCCAAATGTGCTCAGGGCCACGAATATGGGCACCATGAAAGCCATAGGTCCGAAAACACGATTTCCAAAGCTCACCGCCACGGCCAACGAACTGAGCATCTCCGGTTTATTGACCACCGCAAAGTAGGCCAAATTCACCAGCACATATATTCCCGTAACCAGAGGCATGGCAATCCAAATGGCACGTGGAAGGTTTCTGTTAAGGAAAACAAATGAAATATCACCAATAAATATATTATGAAATCCAAAATCAATCATTTTATACAATGTAATTATAAATAATTCGCATATACAATTTAAAAATAAACTTATAAACATCTTCAATCAAAAGGCATCAATATTTAAACGAACAATTCACATCTTTCACGACTGATAAAAATGGGATTATTTTCCGTTTGAAACGTGCTCTTTAATCTGAATTCCACTTGGCAGGGGCGGGGGTGGAGCACTTACATTGATTGCCACGCTTCGAGTGCAAATTAAATTCGTTAGGGAAAGACAGCATCTCATGCCACCCATCTCACCCATCCACCCACTCGCATCCCATTGAAACACTCGAGACCCGAAGGACGCTCAACAAGTTTCAACTTGTTGCTGGCTGCGCATGACGCAAACAGGATGACTGGGACAAAGGAAGCTACTCCTCATTCCTCACTCCACTTGCCGGGCCATTTATCACTCACTTGTAGGGATCCTGCAGCTCCTCTGTCACAAAGTTCAAGTAGTTCCAACCACCAAAGGCAAATAGACCGGAGTAGAAGGCGTAGCCAATGTTGCGGGCGCTGTAGGTCCCCTCCCACGGATTGTTGAAGTTCTCCAACTTGCCCGTGGCCATATAGTACAGTCCGGCCAGGATAATCATGATTAAGGCGAGCAGTTTGCCCACCGTAAACACATCCTGCACTTTCATCGACACCTTTACCGACAGACAATTGATGGCAGTGAGCAGGGCTGGAAAAAAAGGATATTACAACTTATTACAACTACTCCTTGGGCCATGGGTATTCTCACTCACTTAAGCACACTGCTGCCAGAAGTTTCACGGAGTTCTCCGGCGGATCGCAGTCCTCAAAGAAGGGCTTAGCGGCATAATGGGCAAACGTTAAAGCCACAATGGTCTGCAAGCAAACACACGAATTTCAATTAAATGTCAATTCTAGAGAAAGTTGTTTTGGCAACAGTTGTTTCAAATAATTGAATTCAATTCCGGTCGAAGGTAGCAGCCCCTAATCAATTTCTATTTATTTGCATCAACAACCAATTCAAATCACTGCCCATCAATCAAGGCAAATAAACATTCCGTAATTCAATTGATTGGCCTGAGGAACTGACCTGCGTTGTTGGTCGGATGATGAGCAGCGCTATCCACAGGCGCAGGAATCCCACAAGCGGTCCAAAGGATACCAGCAGATACGCATAATCCCCTCCAGATCTCGTGATGCTTGTGCCCAGCTCGGCGTAGCAGAGAGCTCCAATGGTGGACAAGATTCCACACGCCGACCAGATTAAAAGGGAGGTTCCCACGGATCTAAAAAAGAATACAATTCGAAGAACAAGTGTGTAAATAAACAGCTTTGGGTAATGGAAATAAGCAGGTGATTGCAAACATAAATAATAAAGGATTGAGAACAATCTTTTCGGATTTCGAAGTGTGAATAATAATGAGTAATAATTTAATGGGTATGTATGTATTAATAACAAAGTTTTCCCTTAAATATTCAAGTTTTTTTTATAGACTTATGACACATGCTTTATGATATGGTATTTATGATTAATTTGAAACTTGTCACGCCTTCTTGTAAATGGAGCCCATTTCTTCCTTTAATAAAAACTTCAAGGCTGACGCAATATTCCAAAAGAATTTCAAGTGAAATTTCTCAAGGGAAAATCGACAACTGATAAATTTCGCTTAATTGGTGCGAAAGGAATGTTTGCGACAATCTACCCATTAATTAACAGTTAAATTGACCTTTTTGTGAATCAATTGAATTAAGGATGATAGTATACTTATTTTCATGGGCATCATCTTTGTACATATATACAAATGTATCTATTTGTTCATCCCACTTACTCTGTGTAAAGGAAGACGCCAGTGGGGGCAATAAAGATGCCCGATCCGATGATGGTTCCCACTATAATGGCTACACCATTGATGAGGGTTAGCTTCCTTTTTAGCACGATTTTCCCCTCGCCCTCGGGGTGCTCTTCACCCGCATTTTCGGATGCAGTGCGTCCATTTTGGGGCTCCATCAGGCTGGTGGTCACGCCATTTGCATACCGATCAGTCATTTTGTTTACTTTGGATTTCCTTCAATGCCGAATAACTTACATTGCCACTGAAAAGTAAAAGTAAAATACTTACACATTAAAAATTAAAACAAATAAATGAGTAACTTTTGCTATCAGCGAAAACGAGATTATCGCACGTGTTTGTACTTGTATAAACAGTTCGCAACCTGTTGTTTATTTGTTATTTCTTTTATTGTTGTCAATCGCAGAGTCGTCTCTTTCATTGCCTCGCTGGCAATAAACTAATCTGCCGTTGTCAGACATAAACTTTAATTATGTTTTTCGGTTAGCACTATCTTTACAAGTTGAGCTTTAAAGTGTGTGGCATCAAATATGGGAGCGGGGTAGGGGCAGGGGATGATTGAGTGGTGCGTATGTCTTATATTTGAACGGCGCCAACACCTCGTGTTAGTTTTCACGATTTCGTCATCAAATGGCACTGTAAACACGCGACTCGTGGCAATGAAAATTGCAGTTTCGGTTTTACAGCCGTGCGAATTTTTCTTTATTTGCAACGTTCGGAGTGCAGGAGGCTTGACTATTTCTGTTTATCTAGTCTGTTCAGCCGTAAAACAAGATTCCATGGAATTTACCTCAGGCGCGACACAACAAAACGGCTTCAACTTCAGACAGCGACTGCGGGTTTGGTTGGCATCGCGACCGGCATTTTCATACTAAAATTAACGCATTTCCACCCCAAAGTCAGAGAGAGAGAGAGAAAAGAGAGGGAATGAACATTTTGCGACAGTGCGTCGTGAACAAAACATTTACTTTATAGCAAAGATAGTCGACTAACAGATGCCTTGTACTCAATGGCAATGTTAATAATATGAAGGCCACAACGTTTTAAAGTCTTATTTCCTATTTATTTTTTATTTACACAGATTATTAAATTTTATTAACCTGATAACTGTTGAAAAATAATGGCATTAACCTCTTTGTGATGATAAAATCATTAGTGTATATTACAAACACTTAATCATACCCAACATACCCTCACTAACCTAAGAGTAGTGGTTATGAAGAGAGAAATACTGGGGCAAAAATCCTCTCATGGTTTAGACAGGAAAACAAAATTGTATACAGCAAAGTGCAAAATAATATTTAATTTCCAAACTTTTTGGAAAACATTTGAAATAGTTATATTTTTTAAAAATAACAATGGACAAATTGTTTAAAAATCGGTATTTTTTATATCTGGGAATTTTTTTTTTAAGTGTAAGCTTATAACCGGATAATGGAGTATACTATTATGATTTAATTTTGGTATTGGCCAGATGTTCAAATGGCATTGAATCAAATGTAACTCGAAATTAACTGGCTCAACAGATTTTGGGTTAGGCTAAATTAAAATATTTTATTAACAAGAAAAAAACGAATAAAATTAATTCAAATTCGAATGCCAGTTACCCCGAAACGCAGACAGCTGTTGGACTAAAAAATTATCGATAACATATCATTTGTCTAATCTCTGAATCCCCATCTCTAGTCCCCTTTAATATTGTTTTGATTGCACTGCACGTGTTTTCCCAAATTGTGTTTTAAAAGCAAAAAATTAGCTATGTCGGACAAGTGAGTCAGGAAAAAACTCTACCCATTTACTAAATTTATCAAATGCTATATGATTTATCCACACAGATACGCAGTGCCAAATAAATTGCCCGGAAAGACGGTCTCAGTGCTGAAGCACCGCAAACGGAGGATCCGCCAAGATCTTTCCGTTGTCGAGCAGAAACAAAATGATCGCGTCAAGCAACGGATTGCGAAGATCAAGCACCACAAGTTCCGTCGCGCCGAATCCTTTGTGATGGGTTACATTAAGGCAGAAAAGACGGCAAAGCGAATCAAGCAAACTATCTTGCGCACGAATATCACCCAACAAAGTGCCGCTTCTGCCGCGGAGGGCAACCCAAAACTGCTCTTCGTGATGCGCCATGCGGGCAAGAAGATCTTTGACAAGACCACGACGGACATATTCAAAACCCTGCGCATGCCCAATCGCCACAATGCCGTTTTCCTTGAGAACACCAAGGAGAACCAACTGTTGCTGCGCGTAATTGAACCATTTGTGATCTACGGAAATCCCTCGCTTAGCTCGATTCGCGAGCTGGTCTTCAAGAAGGGCTTTGGACGCGTCAATGGCAAAAAGACAGCCATCCAGTCAAACACCATGGTGGAGGAGCAGCTCGGCGAGAAGGGTGTAATCTGCTTGGAGGACATTATCCACGAGATCTGCACTGTGGGCCCCAACTTCGATGCCGTCAACCGGTTCCTGTGTTCTTTTGTTGTGAGTTATGATTGTTATTTATAATTTCAGCATTCTTAATTCATATTTCATCCTGTTTCAGTTGTCGAGTCCGCGCAACGGTTTTCAGAAGAAGGTCTCTGTGTCTTACAAACGAGGAGGCGAATATGGCGACCGTGGCTCAGCTGTCAACGAATTGATTGCTCGCTGCCTGTAGAGATCCTAAGCTAGTAGACCTTTAAGTGATTGATCGACCTAAATAACCCAAACTGTAGCTAAGTCCAATACACAATTCTTAACACAAAATGGCTAGTTGTTTATTTTAAGTTCTGTATTAGGGTCTTAAGGATGAACCACCTTCAAAGGAAAAGAGAAGTAGTATAATTAACAATCTAAAACTCTTCCATATATTTGTTTGTGAATTAACCCTTTTGCATAACCCATATTTCACTTTCCTAGAGTTCACTGTACCCTATAAAGCAATCCTCAGACCATTAAGGGAACCACATGAAACTGTCTCTAACGACATTCCTCATTATTCTACATGTTTATCAGCAAGAGTAGCTCCACCCACGAAACAAGTTTCTTGTCTGGTTGGCCTTGCGTGTCCTACCCGAGTTCCCAAATTGAACAAACCAAAGAATCAACTTTTTCCTTTAAGAATAATAAATAAATCATAACCAGAGGAGAAAGTATGGAAGGGGAAAGCCCAAACTAGCTACTTGTTGCCATGAAGGAGGCAATGTTGTTTTCCTGATAGTAGAAGGCAGTGCCACTAACCTAGTGCAACTCAGAACGTCGTAGGCTTCAAACGCTCAACATTTTTGGAGACAAACAAATTAATCCACTTTTTACCCGAATCTACGCATTATGGTTAACTTGTACGTACAACTGTTCCTTGAGTTATTTTTCGAGTAGATTGTTTCTCTAAAAATCTCCTTAGGTCCTTTGACGAGGGGGACACTAGCGGTCTAAATAAACTTCTATCCAGGTCCCTCAAAGACCCTATTCTGGGCCAGCATTTTGCCTTGCCCGGTCGGACAGACCACAGTCAGGCAATCGAGCTTGATACGAGCCAGAGCTACATTGCTGTGTACACACATCTTAAGGTGCACGCCACTGGGATGCCGGAGCCGTTGCCCACACCGGAGGCGCTGGAAAAACGTTACACGGAAAACTTAGACGGCAAGTCCAAAATAAACGAAAATCGTATTCGAATGACCAAGATATGAGGTGACATGGGTCGATTTTTCCTGTTCCAAATCAGGCAGTAGATCAGTTAATTTGGATGTCAGTTAATTAATGTTTGTGAAATTGTGTCATTGGTAAGTAGCAGTAAGTCTAAATGGTACTTTTCATGGTCATTTAATGATGTAAAATGTAATAAAATATAAGGTATAATCATTATTGGTCTCAGCTCCTGTATGTATCGCAATATCGGTCATCGTGTTTTTTGTTACTGGTAAATATATGTTAAATTAAAGTGCTTGTTTTGATGATCTTTAAACAACGGTGTTTCGTTAGGTCCTATCCGCTCCTTGGTGTAGATTTCAGTTCTGCAGGATACGCACGGCGCTGTACATCTGGGCGATGATGGACAGCTGCTTTGACTCGTGCCGGCAGAGGCACTTGTAGGCACTGGACAGAAGCTTGTCCAGGGCAGCCACATCGATCTCATCGGGCTTGGTAGCCGCTATCTGAACGCTGTGCTCCGTCAACGGTTCCTTCTGCGTGGGTAGGAAGCGAATCAGTACTGCGGGTGGTAAACGATGGCACACTTACCAGGTTGTCTAGGTAGGCCAGCAGTTGGTGACCAACGGAGGCAATCTTGAGGAACGTAGACTGAGAGCTCTCAGCATAGAGATTCAGACGTCGCCCGGCAATCTCTAGCAGCAGTCGGCCCAGCTCCTCGTCTTCGCTGATGTCGTGGAGCAGCTCCTGGGCCTCCGCATCATACCCGAAGGCGTACAGCTCCACCACCTGCAGAAGACGAAAATAAAATTTATTTTTTTTGTTTTTATGTGTTGCTTCCACAATGTTCACTATCAGACTGAACTGTTCGCCTGAAATAGCTCTAAGGTGACCCCAACAAAAATCTCAAGGGTTCCTAGATCCTTAACTTTTACAAAAGCCTACTTAAGAATAATTTATTAACTTCCTCACCTGTCGCCTCAAGACGGGCAGTTTGTCCACCTCCCAGCTATCAGCCAGCGTACAGATCTTTGCCATGTAGAAGACATGGTCGAGGATGTATAGCTGCTCCAGATCTTCGCGAATCAGATCCATTGTAGCCGTTACCACACGGCAGAGAAAGTCTGTGCGCTGTTGTTGCAGAACGAGATCTGGTGCGGGCAGCAGGTAGGGCAGCTCCTTGTTGATGTCCGCCAGCAAAGCCTTATTGCCCATTGCATCGAAGAGCATGGTCAGGGGCTTGGTCATGCGCAGCTGGAAAAATGCCACGAAGTGAAGCACCATGCACAGCTCCGTCTGCAGGCGGAGCAATGACGGCATTGCGTGATGCTGCTGAAGTGCAAGAAATTGGAGGGGAAGAGCTCCCTCGCTCAGCGACTGCTCAAATTGGAGCTCCCGCTTGTCATGCTCCAGCGAGCTGGTGAAGTGCTGCAGGAACTCCAGGCTAAGCTCGAGGAATTCCGGCACCTTCCCCGCCGACATTTCCAGGTCCTGTTGGCACATCTTGTCTACCGGCAGTCGACCCACCTTCTGCATCAGCTTGGCCGTCGCCTGGAGCGGAAACTTCAGGGTGGCATTCCACAGCATGCAGCAGACTCCATGCTTCAAGGCCAAATCTGGCTTTCGAAACTGATTTAGGCAGAGAAGAGCTGCCCGCATGTGATCCAGCGAGGAGAGCTGCTTGCTCCACTGCACCATATACTGCCAGGACATGAGGCTTAGCAACACTCCCGATTCCAGACTGAATGGGAAGTGGGCGCGGAGCAAGGCCAGGCGCTCGAGGATTGGTTCGAAGGGTTCGTTAGAAGGATCCTGCACTTCTTTGCCCACTTCTAGCTCTGGGTCCGATTCGGATTCCTCGCTGAGCAGCTCCGCTTTCGGCTGATCCTTCGTTTTCGTTTTGCCCTCTTCATTCAACTCATTTTCCGGCGCCGTGATCTCCAGAATTTTGCTGGGGTGCAGTTGCGCACTGATGAGCCACTTGGCTGTGAGTTCGGTGACGATTCCTTTGCCACTGCTGACAATGCTTTTCAAGCTGCAGTCGGGCGGTTCGTAGGCCATCTCTGGTCCCTCAGGATTGCGGCAGGTTAGCGGCTTGCTGGGAGGGAAAGAAGTGAAACAATGTTCAATATGGGGGAGGCCTAGAGACTCACCCCAGAATAGCGCCCAGGACGGCAACATCTTCCAACTTGCCGGTAAGCAAGCCCCACTGCGCCTCATCATGGGAGATGCGTTCCCAGCATTCCTCCTCCTCGGTCTGCGAGGACTCGTCACACGAACCCTTAAATCATATATTTTCGATATTAATCATTTTTACAGATTCCATTTCCAATGGATCCACCTCTTTTCTGTTGCGCCAGAGATTGCTGGCCACCGTTTTGCAGACAATGGCCACCAGCAATCCAGAGAACTGTTTGCTCTCCAGGAGCAGTTCTCGCACCTCCTGCCACCACGGTGATATGGCGTTGTAGGCATAGTCATGGATATGTTCGCCGGCCAGCTCGCAAATAGTTTTCACCATAGCTGCAATCCTCGACATGTCATCCACGACTTCATCACTGAAACAAGAGGGGTAAAATAGTCTTACTAAAAGGAAGAGAGATTTGGTTGTAGGTTTACCCACCAGTTATTGTACTTGAAGGGTTTTTCCAGCCAGAACCATATGACCAAAGTGAGCAGATCTCTGCTGGGTAGGCAAGCCTGGTTAATCCATTCCTTGAACTGGCGAAAGCACAGGCCCTGCGAAAAGAACTGGCTGAAAAGATCTATGCTAACGGCTCCAAACTTGTCCGCCCTCTCCGGAAGCAGACGGATGCCATCTGGGCTATCGATGTCGAAGATGCTCAGGTAATCTACAAACTCCTCCGTTTTATGCTCCCCATGCAGCTGGAAGCTGACTTCCCTGGTGGAGGCAGGCTTTTCATTTTCGCTGCCGTCGTCGAGCAGCAAAACCAGTTTGTTAATGGTCACATGATCTGCATCAGAGAGATCCAAGTGATCCACTGGAGGCTCATTGTCATCCCGCTTGTTGTCTTGACTTAGGGCCAGGTAGAGATCAGTCAGCCGCTTGTAGTTCTCGATTTGGTCAACAAAATCCTTGGAAGGGATTTCATCCGAAAGAGGTTTGTCGATAAAAGCGTCGATGATGCCCTGAAAAAGCCGTGGCTGGAGCTTTTTGCTCTTTAACAGCATCTCCAGGCACTGCTGGCGCACCTCCAGAGTCTGCAGTTCACGTGCCAGCTCTCCGATCTCCTCCAGCTGTGCCTCCGGAGTATCGCCATGATTTAATGATCTCATTTGATTCCTCAAACGCCGCAGCATGTGGATATCCCGTGATGACTGCGAACTAGTCTCACTTAGCGCATAGTGGAAGGGTATGTGAACCTCTTTCAGGCTGCCATCGATCGGATCCAGAAATAGGCAATGATTAATCACCGGCGCCTTTCGCGACTGACTACTGCTGCCTATTGCTCCTGCTCCTCCGCTAGCTCCCAATGCACCGTGATTATTGTAGATCAACTGTCCGTTTTTGGAAACATTAAAGGCGGCCACTTTGGGTCCGTTTTGAAGAGCCCATATATCGAGAACGCCCAAACGGGACGAATAGACTACCAGAAATAGAGTCCTTCGCTTGTGCGTGATAATCCCGCGCACAGATCGTTCTTTGACGGGCACAAAGGCACACTGTGCATCTCGGTAGCCCTTCCACACACGCAAAATTATGGCCTGCTGCGTGTCCACCAGCATCACGCGGTCCAAATTGTCCGTGACGACAGCTAAGCGACCTCCGGGAGCCACAGCAAGGGTAAGACCGTCCCTCTTACCGTCATACAAGCGGCAGCGAATTCTCATTGGTGCTTCTTTCGTTGGCACTGGTAGTGGCGATTCCTCGGGCGAAGGCAAAGGTTCTGGAGCTCGTCTAAAAATGCCACCCAGCAAGTTTTTGTAAGCTATCCCGATCACATCCTTGGCCACCTCACCAATCGACATTGTTTTATAGCCCTCCTCAGCATGGAAGAAGCCCAAATACGGCTCCGCTCCGGCGGCCAGGACTTGGGCACTCCTTGGTGGCGTGGCATGAACCTTGGCGAAGTAGCCAAGTCCAATGCTCTGCTGCACAATGTAATCATAGGTGGGCGGTCTTTGGGTACTCGAAATGGCGGCATCGTTGATTACGCCCTCGCGTTCCTGCTTGAACTTGTACTTCTGGAATGGCACCACATCCGCTGTGGGATAGGAACTCCGCTCCAGGGCTCCCCTCTGCACGTTGTGCCGGCAGTTGGAGAGGGTGGGCAAGATGTCCTGGCCCTGGATGAAGCACATGCAGCGTGAGTAGACGATATAAAGCAGTGAGTCCGCTTCGGAATTCCTGGGAGGCGATTGCAGCTTCACACCGATCACAGGATCCTCCTGGCAACTAAAGAAACATGGTTAATCAATGGATTGTGCGGGTTTCCTTCACTAACCATTGTGAGAATAGCTTTACGCCCATGTCTGTGTAAAAGATAACCATTCCAGAGACCAAGCCCACTGCCACGCAGGTCCATTCAATGGATCTGTCTGAGCTTTTGCTCTGGGCTATGGGCAAGCAAGTGAGGCTAGTCACAATTTGGTTGGGATCCTCCAGCTCACCGCACCAGCCCAGGACGTAGGTGTTTCCACGTCCATGGCTGTTCCAGCAGGTGGAGAGAAATGCCAACTTCTCGCCTTGTGCCAAGGCAATCAACTCCCCCGTGGGTGAGATGGCGTGGTTTATCGCATTTAACCAATTATCGTCTGCTCGAATGGATTGAACAATGAGTAACCTCTTCAGAGATAGTGCTTTGGAATAATATCTTACCATGCCCGAGTCCAAAGTACTCTTGCACTTTTTTAAAATCGCGGATTTCTCCGCAATGTTTCACTTCGCAAGCCATTTTCTTTTGTTTTCATCCATCAGCTGTTTTTTTTTATATAGCGAGTGTGTATGTTATCGTTATCGATTTTGAAAATATCGATATAATTTTCAAGAAATAATTTCGATTAACCGCGTGAGTTTGAATCTATAGCGGGGATCCGGAAAGCTCAATATACTACTGCAACATTTGTTAAAATTGTTAAATTTATTATTTTCGTTGTATTACCGGTTCAAATTTTAAAACACAGCAATACCTTTACTAACTTTTAGACATACTCCAATATTTAGTTTATTGTACTGCAACATTTTGTAACACGATCTACGATCTAAGGTATCTTAGTGAACCTAAATTAAGTCCGATTCCACGCCACTGTCGATATAGTCCTTGAGCATCAGGCCGCAATGGTCTGGCAGGAGTCTTGTCCAGTTGTTGATATGCAGCAGGCAGCTGGGAATGGTTGTCTCCATCACATCGGAGCGATGTGCCTCCACAATCCGTTCGGCCACCTGCTTGGGGTCCAGCAGGCCGAGGATCGAGGGGAACTTCACCTTGGGATGCTTGCACAGGCCCGTGTTGGTCATATACGGGAAAATGGTGGTGGTCTTAATCTGAGGGTAAAGCAATTAGTTTCCATGCCATGACATTAATTTTTTGTCATTTACCAGGTCCCTGTGAGGTCCTTCCCTTAACTCCGCGTGCAGAGCCTCCATCAGACCCCTTACTGCAAATTTGGTCGAGCAATAAGGAACCAGGTTGGAAATCCCCACCAATCCTGCAATCGAGGAGAGGCAGATAATGTGGCCACGATTCTGCTCCTGCATGTGGGACAGGAAGGCCTGAATTGTCCAGAACTGCGAGAACACATTCACATCGAACACTCTTTGGATCTCCTCGGCCGATTGCAGCTGAATCGGGTGGGTGGGCATTATTCCGACATTGTTAACCAGCACAGAAATGGGTCCAATCTCGGCTTTCACCCGATCCGCCAGCGCCATCACCTCATCCCTCTTGGACACATCACAGCTGAGGGAACTCGAAATTTCTTGATTCACTCATATCAAATAATTATTAATCCCATACCTAAAGCTGTATACATCGCCCAGATTAAAGCGTTTGGCCTTTTGGACTGTCTGAAGGTTGTTCTTTTCATCGATGTCCACGCAGATCACGGTGCTACCCAGGGAAGCGTAGTGAAGTGCCAACTCCCGACCGATGCCATGTCCAGTTCCAGTAATCTATATAGTTAATGTAAATGTATTCCATAAACCCATTAACTACTTTTTTATTTATGAAGCTAAAACTTATAATCAAGGAGAATACTTTACCAGGACAACTTCTCCGCTGACATCCTTCAGATGCTTGGGCAAGAGAGCCTGCACCAGTGTAACAAACAACTCCAAAAAAATCCGTACAAATAGTAGAAAAAATTGGAATATATCCTGCAGGACATCAAAGATTCGCTTCGAAGCGGGTGTAGTACTGAAAAATATAAACAATACCGTAAACAATTGATAAGCGAATCTATCAAAGCAAAATGTCTAACATTTAAGTGGGTTTAGCACAAGCCACAAGTTGGCAAATATTTGCCCAAAAGTTGCCAAGTTGAAGCTTGGCCCGAAATGATTTAATTTATCTATTTGTATGCACCCGCTGCATGTGCAATGTTCAAACGTCGGACTACGATCGCCTGACTTTGCCAAGTCCCATAATATAGTACTACAGCATAAGATAATGGAGAATGTTGAGACTGCCTCGAGTATTGACACTGGGTCTTGGCCCCTTTTCGGATACTTGACCTACAGTGAATGCCCACTGGGCGGGAAAATCAATGGAAAAGGGATTTTTGTAGATAGTGAACATGGAATAAACTCTGATATGGATGTTTGGGATGATGTTTTTAAAGAAGAGTTATCTCATTTCTACCAAAGAATTAAAATAGTACAAATTCTAAAATAATTAATAAAAAAAAGTTATTTGCTTACTCCAGAGAGATTATTTAATTTACTACAAAGTGCCATTAAGAAAAAAAAAACAAACGTGTTTGACCAACTGGGTTAATTGTACCGAATGATGGAGCAGTATTTGGACAACAGCGTAACCTTGATAATGACTATCCCATCTCGAGTACATGTTTGGATTTATATCAATGCGGCATAACTTACTGGATAATTTCACGCTCTATCATGGCGACGTAAGGGTCTCGATTGGATGTTTTCCCTGGATTCCGGGGGCGCCCTTTGACAGCCAAATCAAGCAGAACCACGTCTTTAATACCTGTAATAAAAAGATGTTGTATATTGAGTCACGGCTAGTTTGGCTGGGTCGTCGCTCTTCCGTATATTGCGGGTTTCCTTTACACAACTTTTTGGCATTTGGGTTTTGTTTGGCTTTTTTTAATTTTCCTAAGTTTTCCCCGAGTTTACAACCGGCTGGCCAAGAGCGAGCGGCGTGGGCGAGCGAGGAGAGTGTGGAGCGGCATGGAGATGCCTTGCAACATTTTCACTTTCGTTTTCGTTTCGCTTGCCACCAAATGGAAAATTACGTGCACTCCAATGTGGCACACAGAAAGAGACAAACATGGGTTCGATTACGCGGTGCCACAAAGTGCACGAAGGCTCTCTTGCTCTTGGACAGTGCTCCACTCCTCTCTTTGCATGCCGAATGTGGCCAGCTGTGGGTCTTGTATCTTGGTGGCAAGTGGCCAGAGGCAGGGGCAGCTACTTGGCTTGTTGCAATGGGGAAGCCAAATGTTTGGTTGCAACAACCAAAAGCCATAACCATAAAATGCAACGAGGGTGGATAACTAACTTTTCAATTAAAACAATTAAAATATTTTGTATTCAGTAAAAATTCTGCCATCCAAATTAATTGATAAAGCAAACGTCAAACTTTTTTTTAGACTAGGGCTACATTAAATTAATACCCACTTTGACCCAAAACTAATGAAAAACAAATGATCAACACTTTAAGTGTTATTTTGAATAAAAACATTACTTGGATTACTCAACGAGCTTTTATCTTTGAATAAAATTTGAATTTAAGAGTCATCGTTCTTAGTAAATCTATTTGTCAAACAAAATCATCCGTTTTTTTTTCGACAGGTGTTTCCATTAGTTAAATGGATACAAAATGTATTTATTTGCCTGTAATTATTGTGTCGGCTTTACGAGTTTTCCAGTTTTCATTATTATTTTGTTTTTGTTTTTAGCATTATTTCAATTATCTTTCACTTTCACAAATTGGGCAATTAACACAGCTTTGAATGATTTAAATAAAACCAGTGTTTTTCAATATTTACACAATTCCCAAAAGGAGGATATCGCTCGTGTGTGAAGAAGATCCGAACCAAAGTCGAGACTGGAACGACCGATTAGTCTGGCTGCTCGTCGCCAAGTGATTCCAGTTCCAAGCTTCACAAAGCGATGAAGCCTACGTTGGATTTCTGGGAGCGCCCAGCCTAGGCAAACATTTAAGAGAGATATTAAGAGAAAAGTCAAGGGGAAGAAGCGGTAGTGATCCTTGAAATGACAAATGATCCAAATGTTTCCTCTTCCTTTCATTTTTAAGCACTCAAAAAAAATCTATCTGAATCCAATATTTTATTTAACACTAATTAATTAATATTAGCTCAAAGAGAAAATTCCACAAAATATGTAAGTAGCATTGTTTTTTGTTTTAACAAAGCGCAAGTGACCTTCATTGGGGTCCAGGCAACAAGAAAACAAAAGACCGGGAAGCTGAAACTTGGCTTAAAGCAACATGGCTAAGCATGATTTACCGTTTACAAGCTTTTTTGTTTGCGTTTACGAGATGAGTAAGCAAGAGTTCGCGACCAAGTTCAAGTTCAGACATTTTTCTGAAACCATAATTACGAACACAAGGGACGAGAGAAAAGGAGAGTTATCTGGAGACGGCTCTTATCCAGCTTGGCCTTGGGTGATAACCAGTATATTTTTTACTTTCCTGCCCGTTGCTTTTTTCCGTCTTTGTTTTTTTGTATGTATTTTTTTATCAGCTCTGAGGAAGGTCATCGAAGGGCTCTCCCCACATTTGCCGTTCAATTTCGTGGGATCGACGACCCGAACCGTTCCCATAATTGGTGTCAATTTTGAGAGCACCAACATCAAAATAACAACAAAAGTAGTATTAACAAAAACAACATGTACACGCAAGAAAAGAAGCAGCAACAATTATAGCAACAGCTTTGCAGTTTGCAGTCTATTAACTAAAGCGTCACACGAATTTTTGATAGATTTTTTTTTTCGCCAAATTACAATTGTAAATCACAATTTTGTATTGTAAACAACTTACCAAATATACGATTATTTATGAGAAAAGAGATTTGAAATTTAACTCTTAACAAAAGGCCAACTAACAACAATGAGAACTGTATTAAAAACAAAAATGTAAAATATATCGAGAGTACTTTGGATGGGAATAAATTGTAATTACTTTATATTAACAAACAAAAGATACTAAACAAATGAAATATAAATAAGATTTGTTGTAAATATATTTTTTGAAAATAAATTAAGCTTAAGTACCATAAAGCTGACAAGATTTTTTGGGTAATGAGTGTAATAAATCAGGTTATTTAGTCAAAAATTCTGAACAGTAAAGAAAACGCAGCTTTAACGCCCAGTCTGCCAATTATCGAATGGAGAACAAATCAAAGTAAACAAAGTTTCTGCCTATTATGAGGGCCCCCTCTCCCCCCGGAGGCCCTGTGGTTAATGGGTATTGGGTGGGGTTATTAGTTGACTCCCTGCTTGTTGCTTAATGTTTAGTCTTCTGGCCAAAGTCATGGTTCCGCTCCACCCTTCTCTTGTGTTTTAGACCCTTCCGTAGTCTGACTTATCGATGTGGCGTGCATTAACAATCAATATGACATGTCAGGCACGTGAATACATTGGGAATACGTTGGGAACCGAGGGGGCTATATATAAGAATGCTTCGTATCTGATCCGATTATTCAAAAATAGTCACTAATGCGCTATGTGCACAATTGTCAGTTGAGATACAAATCAGAATTTATGGGAGAATTAGTGAAATGACAACTTGGATTTTTCTAAATATGTTTTTAAAAAGTTGTATCATAAATATTTAATTTAATAAATATCGCATTAAAGAAATTAATGTTGTATTATTTCAACCTTGACATTCAATCCATTTCCATGTCATAAACTTAAGTCCGCATTAACGTAACTATTGCTTTATTGGAATATTTATAAACATTGCACTTGCTATGTTTTCCTAATTGTCAACCATCAATCCGTCTGCTCGTCCTTCCATTAACATGCAAAACAAAAGTGAAAGTAAGTGTATCAATGTCAGACATTGAATTTTGAATACTCTACTTAAAATAAAATAATTATGTTTACCTACAATAATAATATTTAATTCTTCTATGTGAATAAATATAATTCCATCTATTTCTTCAACATTTTGATTGCCCTTTAAAGTAATATTTAATAAAGCTATTTATTTTACCTACGAGTATGCATTATTTAATGCCATCTGAATAAGTTATCTAAAAATACAATTGAAACATTTTTAGTTAATTATTCTTTATTAATGTGTTATTTCCCTTATGTAACCATTTAATAAATATTTATTAATGCTATCTGAATAAGTTGTCTGAAACTGAGTTGCAATATTGTAATTAAATTATTCTTAAGATTTTAATTTCACTTATGTATCTTCGTAATAAGTATTTATTGAGGCTATCTGAATAAGTTATCTGATGAAATGGCATTGCCCCATTGGGAGTTAGGGCATTTAATTGGCCACGCATGTGGCTGTGCTGCAGTCGGCTGCCTGAAAGGCGGCTTTAGTTGCCAGTTGCCGTTGGTGAGCCAAGCGGCTAACAACGCCGGTCCGAAGGCGGAAAGCGGAAAACCGGAAGCGGATGCGGATGCAAGAAGAAGAGTGCGAAAGGGGTAGCCTCAAAATGTGAGTGTCTGTCTCCTTGCCTGCCTGCCTGTTGTTTTTCTTTATATACCCTTAAGTCGGTGTGTGTGTATGTGTGTGTGCGGTGAGCTCGTGATTTGTTTACCTGTCAAAATAATAAATATAACTTTTGTTTTCGTGGGGCATAAAATACATGCTGTTGTTGCTGTTGTCGTTGGCATTGGCAGCGGGGCAAGCGAGAAACATGCCGGCGAAGGACTCTCGTCGCCTGTCTGCTCCATCCTTCCTTTTCGGCCTGCTTTCCTTTGCCAAGTGCAGTGTCAGAAGTCAAGCGAAGGATATTGTGCCAGTCTGACAAGATAAATGCCAAAAATTCTTTGAAACTTTCAACCCAACTGAAATCTAAGCCCAGTTAAAGTATCATATAAATTTCTGGATATATCTTAAAATCAATAAAGGCTTACATTTCATTTTGGGAAAACTTTGGTTCAATCTAAATATTCAATTAACAAACAATTTATTATTTAGGATGGACTTTTTTTTGGAAGCCTGAAAGTATGCTTGATATTTTTTAGTTACCTACCTTTGCTTTGTGTGACAAATGTGAAAAACAAATCTTTTATTGCCAGGACTGAATATCTGAAAAGTCGTCAGGATGTTCCTGCACCAGCAGCATCAGCAATACCATCGCCTCCACGTACCGATCTTCTCTAGGATCTTCTCGCTTCGTCGCTACCTTATGAATGGGAGTAGAACGCCCATATCCTGGCGGCAATACCGTCCAGTTGAGAGCATCGAAAAATGCCAGAGACCCAGCCTGCTGGATCTGCAGCAGCCGGGGCAGCACAATCCTTTCGGCGAGGATTACCGCATCTACCAGCAAAATATCGATTTGGATGCCTTTTTCGGAGAGGAACCCAAATACGAAAAGGTGTCGGATGTCTGCCTGCTGAATGATCACTTCATTTTGGTGAAGATGCCACCACCCGATCCCTCCCCGCCTCCTTCCAAGTCCAAGATTCCGCGCTGTTTCAAGTGCAATCGAGGCACCAGGGTGTCTCCCATTCGAGAGGAAGTGGAGAAGGTGGAATCCCAGCCAAAGTCGAGCTGTCTGCAGCCGTGGTCATCCCGCGATCAGGATGAGATTGAACACTTTGACTCACACACCAGGCTGTCTCATGCCCCAGTCCAGATCCCCGAGCCTGAGCCTGTGATAGTGGAGCAACCGCATCCCACGTTGCAGCTCGAGGCTATCCAAGCAGTGGCTCCAGAAAGCCTACGGGTAGCACCCGTCAGTGGGGGTCCTCTACACTGGTTCCTTTGGCCCTTCCGCCGGCGTTTGAACTCCAGGAGCAAATCCAAACCTCCACTGGCCGCCGTCCACAAGACTTATTTCGTACGTTGGAGCAAGCCGCCGGATACCCTATATCCTGGATTTGGAGTGGGCAGGGGAGGGGAAAGGAAATCAGAGCTCCGACGCTGTCGCTCTGCGGTTTTCTGAAGCTTTCAATTAAGGATTTTGTATATATATTTTCTATGCTTTCTACTTTTGGGGTCCATTTTATTAACTAGCATCAAGGGTTTCAATTAAGGCTCAATAAATGATTTAAGAACATTCGAATTTAAAAACATTTTTATTTGTACATAAGGGAAAGTTTGGAGATATATTTATTTGTTTTGGTATTTCCATATTTTTATTTTCATTGAATAAATAAAGTGAAAACACTTTAAAAAGTTAGAGACTTGTGAAATTGAATATTACCTTGCCACAGGTACCTCATATGCCCTCATGGGCACATGTCAAACTCCAATTTCCGCATACAAATTTAGTGCCCGCCGCGGCAACTTCACTTAGCCACAATGTGTGGCTGTGTGGATGTGTGGACCTCCAATGCCCGGAACTTCGCGAAACCGCAAATAATACAAAGAAGCCAAGAACCGAAATGCAAACTACGTAAATTGCTGGGCCAATGCAGATAAAGTCATGCGGCGAGGAGGAAAAAGCGGAGTTTAACTCCTTTTTCAATGGAATTTGCACGCGTCCGTGAAGCACGAAGGGAGATCGGGGGAGCGGAGTGGGACTTGGCTGTTGGACTGTTGCTTCATTAGCTTTGGGGCCTGAAAATGTCGGGCAATGTCGTTCGTTACTCCCGCCACGGACGGTAGGTGGCGCTGCCACAACAGGAGTTCCACAACTAATTACGAGGAGGCCGGAGAGGCCACCATAAAAACAAGTTCATGATAAAATACCCAACTAGGAGGAGGGAAGGGGAAGGGAGCGGGTGGCAGTTGCCAAAGTAGCTTCTAGCTTGTGGCACCCTGCGCCACGGTATACATAATAATAAAATAAAATTAAAACCGTCACGCCAGGCGTCAGCGGTGGAGGCAGCCAGTCCGGCAATCCGGCAATCGCGGCACAAAACAAAGCCCATAGCCCCAAAGCACCCGAGCTGAACCGAACCGCGACCACAAGGAGCTGCCACTGAAGCTGGGCCCGGCACATGTCCAGTGTCGGACCGGGGTCGAGAGCGGATCGGGCCAGCAGGTCACCGTAATGAACCATTAATATGCGAGTTCCACCCGAAAAACGGAGCGATAAGAACAGCGCTTTTCCAACATCGAACTCGGAAATCGAACCTGTACATTGAAAAAGAAAACCGGTTTATATCTTAATTTGCCAACACAATGTTAATTTTTTATAAAATTTCCATCAATTTTAAATTTAAAATCTTTTGAAAACATAAATTTTTTGTGAGTTAAATAAAAAAAACTATCCTTAATGAAAACTCAATCAGGGTCTTTCAAAACCGAAAAATTAAGTTAATTAAATTTTGAAAGATATTTAAAATAATTAAGTATTATCTAAGAGCTTCGAAATATTCTTCTTAACAAGGGAACCAGATTTTGGCTTCAGTGTATATAACACTGTTCTCCATTGTTTTCCTATTTTGAAATGAGGGGGAACTTGTGCTTATCATTAATTATAATGTCTGCATGGAGGCGAGCGCATTACCATTTGGCCAAATGCTCAATTGGCTTAGACGGCTATTGTACATTGTTCATGGAGTGGGCTTTGTGTGAGTCTCGAAAGTTGGTAGGAGTGTTTTGTAGGGAAGTGGAAAGCCGAAGGACTCCACCTGTCCGCATCGGAAAGTAAATGCATTAAAGTGAGTTCAAACTTTTCGATGGTATCTAATTGAGATGGGAGAAATTAAAATCACCGACTGAAATTATAGTGCACTTAAGAAAATGACAAGGATGTAATTTTAGCTTGGGGACTGAAGTTTAGAATATATATAGAAGCAGGTAAACCTATAGACAAAACAATGAGATTATAAATTTATTAATACATTAATATTAATGACGAAAATTGGGTTATATGAAATGAGTTAATTAAAATACATACTCACTTTAATTAAAGTCTACCACAAATTGGCAATGGCTATTATGCCAAAAAATATAAAGAGCCACCTTTAGCCATAATGCCACGCCCCATTAACCCCCCAGCTAAGCATCTCTTACATACCCGATTCCGAATACAACTTAAATTAGCCAACCAGTCCGGCTTTTAGCTGCGCTTAATTGGTGGAAAGTAGCGTAACCGTTCCGGCCACGTTAAGACTTCTGCACTCCCAATCTCCGAGAGCGATGGAACCGCTCAGCAGCAGCCGGAGACAGAAGGCACTTGCTGGGCGCAGATGCCAAAAGGAAGCTGACAAGTTGCCATAAAGGAGCGGCCGGAGATCCCGCCAAGCATTCCAAATCGATTACGACTATTTGGGAAAGATCAAAGAGGGAGTGGGAGATATGTGCATATATAGTATGTACACATATATCTCCTTCTTTCGCTCTGGGAAGGTGTTTATTAATAAAACTCCAACTATTCCGTTTTCCAAAATAAGCCAAAAGACGAAACAGCAACAGACACAGTTGGTGGTACGCAAAGTGTTGACAATACCCAGGACCTTTGCTGAGTCCAAGTCGTTGGCACCGACTGCGCAATGACCTTGGCCAGGACGAGGTCCTCCCCGGGCAATCATCGTTAATGATGGCAATGTCCTTGTGCGCCTCGATTTGACATATCAATTTGTGCGCTAACAGCATGCGCTCGACTCCGACTCCTATTTCGACTCCCAGCACTCAGCACTCAGCAGCGTTGCGAGGCGAGTCAGTGGGATAATTCGAGGACGAAGGACAATCACACATTCCCTCCGGATCTTCTCTTTCCAAACTGTGACTGTGACCCTGATGACAGGGATCACAGTACGAGTAGTTGGCCCGTCAGACCAAACCGAAATGTTTGCCAATACAGTTGGAATCTGTTTGGATGGGTCGTGGTGTGCAAGTGTCTCTCCTGATAAATGAGTTTTGGGATGGGGATGGAGATGTCACGGCTTGTCACTTAATTCATCTTGCTTATTAATTATTTAAATGGAACATATTTATATTTTTATTAATATTTATTTCTAATAATAATTTAACAATATTTACATATATATGTGTATTAAATCTTGTCAGGTATGTTGCAAGTCCAATAAAATAATTTGATTATTGGTAAGATGAATCTCTTTGAAACTAATATGACTAATTAATTAAACTCACATGTCAAATTGTTTAAAAGACAATTAAATATATGAATGCCTAATTATTTCATTAATCCCATAACGGCAAGCATATAAATTCAATCTGAAACTTCTTCAGGTATTATTTATGATCTGAAAATAATTAAATTTAAATTGTATTTACATTTTATTATACCTTTCATTAATACAATTTTAATAGTAATATACATAAATGTTTCTGACTGCATAATTTCCTCATTCAGTTTGATGACATCTCGTTTTATTTAATTTCCTGTAATCCCCCTTTTTACCGAATTATCCTTGACTTACGGACTTTCATCTAGCTCTATATCTCTATATCTATATCTCAACAGCTCTGCTTTGCACAGGACACCTCATTAGCAAGGATTATCGCTGCAGCTCGAGACTCGCGAAAAAGGACTCTACCTAGCCTGGAGTAGGATTCCAGACATTCCTTCTACCTGAGTTTGACTCTGTCTGACTGACTGACTGAAAGCTAAGCCTTTCTTGCTCTCCTGGCTTAACTCTTGCCTGCGAAAGGACTCCTTTGTATGGCAGGGAAAGGGGTTCGTGTCCTGGCTGAGCAATGAGTCTCGCGCACGAGGACCAAGAATGACAGCAAATAAAAGTTTATGGCCCGGTCATAAACGGGCCGAAAACGAGTTGACCTGACCGGAGGGCTGTGCGCCGTTTACTGCATTCTTCCTGGCAGCAAAGGATTATTTCCGAAACGGCCTAATCCACGACGGGTGAGAGCGGGACAGGGACAGGGCACAAATCCTTTCGCAACCTTAGGCCGCCTCCTGGAACTTGGAACCTGGAGTTCTCGATTCGCAAACTCGCAAATCCGCCGCCTGGGTTAGTCCACCTAGCTGTCGGGTAAATATTTTGAGGTTTTGCGCTGCTTATGTCCCAGGCAACGCCTGGCTTTATTGGTTCATCATCGTGGAGCGGCAGGTAGAGCTCAGATGAGATCGGGAACTGCCCCAGATCCGACCGACATCCAGCAACAATTAATAAAAAATTAAATTAAATTTCATCTCGAGTCGCGTCGTTGTAAATTACTGTTTTCCCTACCTTTGATGTTCAACACTTTGTCAGCTCATTAATCACAGTGCAGGGGAGGAGGGCTCGGAGAGGGGGATCAGCCCGTCCATGATCTGCGGGCAGCTCCAGCTTCAGTTCGAGCTCCAGCTTCAGCTCGAAGTTCCATTATCACCGAGTCTTGGAGGTTACATCTGTGAGCTTTTCCGTTCTCGCAGTTCGCAGCTTTGCTGGGTAATTTTTGATCGCTACCGAAAATTAATGCGTAATATTTTGGATTTAATCGTTTCCCGATCGAAGCTTTCTTTGCCACTTGCCACTTGCCTCTTGCCACTTGCTACTGTGGCTGAGAATTTTCTCCCCGGCCCAGTGGGTAACGAATTAAAATTGTAATTGGTTTATTAACCCAGTTGGCCATCTTGGGCGCTATTAAATTGGCATTAGGCTGTGTCTGGCAATGGCCAAAGATGCCGGATAACAAGATGGATTTTGATTTTTCCGGAATATCTCTCGGATTGGATCGCAATCGACTTTGGATCTCTAAATGGATTTTGTGCAATTTTCTTTGCAAATCTTTCTGCCCTACCTGGAAGACCCTCCGCAAATCCTAAGTCGATTGTAAAGTCAATATTTACTTTTCACTCTGGCCAGGAGAAAAACAAACACCGACTAGGAGTTTTTCTAGATTAAAATAATAGAGCCAGGAGTCGTGGGCTGTCTGAGCCGACTGTCTGGTGATGAGGATTCAAGGATCGATATTCCTTTCCTCCTTTTTTTTGGGTAATGACTTCATTAATTGTTATCGCTTGAGCACGTAGAATGATGGGCTGATCCCCGAGGATGAGGTGTGAATTTGAGGTAAGTCCGAACGAGGGCAATTACTGGGATTCGGATTCGAGGGAATTGAGGGGGCAATTAACACCTTGGTTGGTTGGAGTTGGCCTCAGTTCTGATAAGTTAGTTTCCACCTCGGGAGTTTCTCTTTTTCCGGAAACTGCCCAATGCGACCCAATCACAGCTTGACCATCGTGAGTTCCGAGAGGAGTCTCCTGCGGCGACTGTTGAGATGGATATCCAGCCAGGTCCGTGGAAAGTGCAGCTACTTAAAGGCTCTAATGGCCCCGAAGATTTCCCAATTCCCGCTGCGAACAGAAGCGTGTCAAGGCTGCTGAATGGCCAGGACTCAGGAAAAAAACATTTTGGAATAGGAATAGGGTATAAATTAGCATACATTTTTATTTTCAAGGCACTTTCTACTTAGACTATGCAACTTATTCTCTATGGCATAGGATATAGGCATACGATCTAGGCTTAGGTCTACGAATTGGAACTATTTTCGAAGGGGGGACGGGGCGAGTGCGTTAGAGGTTTTCCCCATATGGAAAGCGTCTGCACTGCCCCATGTGTCTCCTCCCTCTCCCCTGCTATTTACATCTTTGGCGGCTTGTGTTTTGGGGCCTGCTGACACCTGCTCCTGCTCCTTAGACCGGAGGAGGAGGTGCAGGATCCCCTCAGTACCAGGAGGAGTGGTAGAACGGCTGCGGCGGCATCGCTGTGTAGTTGACCTTCGAGGGCGAGGAGAAGGCGCCCGCATTGAAGTTCTGCGGCATGAAGTGAGCCGTTGACGTGGGCGGCGGATAGTGCGGATGTGCGGCTGCGTACTGCGGATGCGCATGCGGATGTGCGTGCGGATGCGGAGCATGGGCATGGGGATGTCCGTGATGCGGATGCGAGTGGGCATGGCTCGGGGCCGATGGATAGGTGGCATACTGCGGTGTATGCTGGTATGGATGAAACATCTGATGGCTGGCCACCTCCAAGACCTGGCTCGTGGAGCTGGTGGAGTTCAGCGAGTCCTCCGGCGAGAGTGGGGCATTGGGGCGCAGAGGTTGCATGGAGCTCCATGCTCCGTACAGCTGGGACTGACTGGCCAACAGATCGGCGCTCTCCACTTTGAGGGCCGACGACAGCTCCTCACTTCCAGCACTGGCATTGGCCAGCGACTGGGAGCGATCGGCACCTGAGCTGGTGGTCACTCCTCCGCTTCCGCCTCCGCCCACCACAGCCGACAGACTGTTGGGCGTGGGCGGCAGCTGGCCAAAACCGGAGGACACCGACTCATTGGGACTCTCGTTGCGGGGCACGGTCTGGTGGGCTTCAGTGTCGACCCCATAAACCGAACCCAACTGGGTCTCGTAGCTGGGAACGAGCATGTTGCTGGTAGGTGTGGAGTTTCCTCCTGGCATAATGTAGCTAGCGGAGGCACTGCCGCCATTGGGGGTATAGAACTGATGGTGGTGCGGCGGGGTGTTGGAGATCTCCGGCGAGAGATTGCTGCTGGGGGCCAAGGGAGCTTGGGCGGACAGGGGCACGCTGGCGGCACTGCCGTAGAAGTCGTACTGCTGCTGGTACACACTGGCTGCATCCAGGGCAGGCATCATGTTCAGCGGAGCCATGCTGGACACACCGGCGACCCCATTCGGCAGGGAGGTGGCTGTGGACGCATGCCTTCCCGAGTTGACTCCCCCGGGGGCTGAGACCGAGGTAACCTGCTTCCGGAGACGGGCCCGCCGGTTGCTGAACCACACCTGGATGCGGGCCTCGGTGAGATTGGTGCGCTGGGCCAGCTCCTCGCGGGTGTAGATGTCGGGGTACTGGGTCCGCTCGAAGGCGCGCTCCAGCTCGTCCAGCTGGGAGGCGGAGAAGGTGGTCCGGCACCGGCGTTGCTTGCGCTTCAGGGCGATTCCCGGTTCGCTCTCGCAGTCGGAGACGTCATCGTCGGAGTGCTTGTTGTTGTTGTGATGTCCACCAGACTCGTCTGAGCCACAGGAGCTGGAGGAGTTTTTGTTGCCAGCTGCAGAGGCTGATCCCGAGCCCGATCCCGAGGCGGAGGACAGCTCGTTCTCCAAGGGAGCATCACGACCACGCACCAGGCGCGAAATGGCCGAAACAGAGGGGGCAGTGATCCTGTCGCAGATGCCCTCACGGATGAGCTTCTCGCGGATCTCCCAGGAGAACATTCCGGGAGTGGTGCGCTTATAGTCCTCGATGCGGTTCTCGATCTCTGGCGTGGCAATTCTAGGTTTGGAGCCACCAATCACTCCCGGGCGAATGGAGCCCGTCTCCTGGTAGCGGTTCAGGATCTTGGACACGCATCCATGAGATACGCGCAGCTGACGGGAGATCACACAGGGCCGGATTCCGTCGGCGGCCATCTCGACGATCTTTAAGCGGATGTTGTTGGGCAGCGGACGTCCGTTGATGAAAACTCCACCCAGTTGATTTACGCGCCCCTGGCCGCTGTTCATATCTGGAATGGAACAGAGGGAAAAGGATGTTTTAGAGGCTTTTCCAATTTGCCAGGTAGCGGGAAGCGCGTGTCACTTGATTTACGACACCTCCGACCGGAGTTGACTTCCCGGGAAGAGGCCGACTCTGTGAAGAGCCAGGAGGCGAATAGCGAAGGTCGAAGGTCAGAGGCGCGCGACTCTCCCGCCGGGCAGCTAATGGCCATTAGAGAGAGTCGCCGACGGCCTTGGTCTAAGGGTCTTTCATAGGGAATTGAGATGTTTAGAGAGAGGAATCTTTGACAGGAAAAGATATCTGAGAGAGCAGAAGAAATCTAGGAGATAGGTGATAAATCAGATTTTACATTGAGAACAAATTTCATTAAGCTCGAGAAAATTTCGTAATATTTTATGAATTTTACTTAAGTGGAGTGAAAATTGTTTAATTTTAAATTTAAGAAGAATTCTAAATATTATTTTTAATTTACAAATGCTAGATCAGTGTTTTAGAAGTGAATTATAGTTTAAGAGAGATTTAAAGTAATCGAAGTTCTTCAAATCCTCGGGAGCTTGAGACCCGAAACTAACTCACCTTGCATGGGAGAATATCCATTGAAGAAGGGTCTGTGCATGGCTGCAGCAAAAGCTGTCACGGTCATAGTATCTGGGGCTTAGGAATCCCAGATGTTGGCCCGGCTTAAAACCGGCGGAGTGTCAATCGTTGAGTTGGTTTCAAATGTCACTTTTATATCACTTTTCAGTTAGTTGGTCACTATCAAAGCTATTAGTTGGCGTGCCGAATGTTTTTGGGCTTTGAACCGATTTCTGTCAGTGTAAATGTATTTCTGGCCACAAACACGAAAGTCGGAGATGAAGGCGAGAACGAGGACGAGATGCGGTGTGGCTCGTTGCGCAGTCTGTGCCTGACTGACTTCACCATCCGAACGGAGGCCAAGATCGTTGCCTTTCTGTGAAGCCGCTTCCCAGACGTCGGCCATATCCAATGCCACTTGGCAGGTAACTCACACGCGGACCAATCACCGAGCTCCGAGCAGCCGTCTCTCGCTCGCTCTTGCTGACAGATCTTGCGCCATATAGCAACCGTCTCCCTCAGCGCCGGGGGGCGTCTCAGCTCGTAAAGCCCTCGTGGTAGGAGGGAAAGAGAAAGAGAACTTTGGATGGGGGGTACGGGAAAGGAGCAGCCCAGAGACCAAGTGGGTCCTTCTGAACGGAGCACTCTCTCTGCTTTTGGGTGACTTTCCGGCTTCTGCAAATTGGATTATTAACAGGTGTTAATTGGTGGCCATAATGCAATAATCAATTACGCATTTTCTACTTGAAGAGCGTAATATATCCTTTATAAATACCTTATTAAGGAATTTACACACTTAAAATTCAGTAAAACATTGTTAAGAGATTCATTTGGGACATCAATATTAAAAGACAGATGTAATAATTAATTTATGGTTTTAAGATGATCAGATTATTGGGATTGCTTTCAGGAAAAAACTTAATTAATAAAAGATTTCAAAATGTTTAAGACTAAGTACTAAGTGTTTAGCACAGTTTTCCGCTAATATTTATATTGTTAATTGTCTTGGGGTTCCAGTTGTGTCCGGAAATGAAATTATATATTAAGTGGTAGGCATAATGCAATCGAGTACGCATTTAACACTTCACAAGCGTAATATATCCTTTATTGATACCTCATTAGGGTTTTCTATTTAAATAGACACAAGACAAGGCATTTTTGCAACAGTTTTAGACAGTAAACAGAACCCAACAACAAAACTAAAATTACGCCTACTAAAATTGCTCTACAACAGTCGTCCTAAATACGGTAATACAATTAAATTCAATACATTTCATAAAGTCAAAAACTTATTTTAGCTTGTGAACTGCAATAAATTAAAAACAAAATATATTGCTTCATCCCTTTCCCGAAAAATTCCCCACCATACTTTTTTACGTTCATTGTTAATATTAGGGTTAGAAGCATCCTGTGCATAACCATATCCTTGTCATGCCCTACGATACCATTATGCACCGGTGCTCAAGGTGATGGCCCTATTCTTCGGTCTCCCCGTGAGTTTGATTAATTATGAAATTTCACGCAACAGAGGCCCTCCGAAAAAAAGAAGTTTCATAAAGCCGCTGGAGAAGAAAGAAAGCTGGAGAACTACTCGTACAAATGGGTGAACAATAGAGAGCGCCAAGCGATGGGAGGATTAATGATGGACCCCGATGGCCGAAACGCCAGCGCGGAAATTGGCCAGAGAGACGTGACGAATGCCTAGATCCATAACCTGATCCGTATCCATATCCCGATCAAGGACAACGGAGGCCGCAAGCCAACAAAGGTTGGGTTTCTACTGCTCGGTGACTTTGGTTAAGCAAACCCAACGGGAGGAGTTCGTTTAAGGATACGGATACGGATTACCAAAGGCCCAGTGAGGAGTCCAGACATTTGCGCCTAGCAGGAGAGCAAATTTCTGACGTCCTTGAGCCCGTGACCTTGATTTCCACATGTCATCAAAGCATCATTGGTGAATATTTTAGGGAGCAGGGATATCAATCAATTCCTAGGGCGCTTACTCGTTTGATTTCCGATTCGATCCTCGTTGATTCCTCCATTTAGCGGAACAATGCCCGCTGAAAAGGCAACTCATATAACGCTAATTTCGCGCTATCAACGCCTGAAAATGTCCTGCAGCAGGATCGGTGCATGGCGAAGAGAGAGGACCTGGCTCGAAATGCGGAAAACAGTAGGAGGCAGCTCTGCCATAAACACTCCGAGCCAGCTTCGATCGCATTTCCACGAATCGGCCAGCGGGAAAATGAAGACACATCCGTGCAATGAATAAGGATGCTAAGAGACTTTTTATGATGCCACCCAGGGTGCTATGAATGAAAATCATCCTCGTGATCGTCAACTTTCGCCAGCGGATCCCAATCTCCCGTACCTGCGAAGGCAAATCGCAATGTCTGGGATCGGGGCTGATATATAGAAAGTGGGTTCTTCAAGAGGCTCGTGCGCTCGATCGGTCCAAACAAATGACTCTATAATCGACTATCTTTTATATTGCCCCATATTCGGATAAATCATTCATATCCCAGGAGCTCAAAAGAAATTTATTTTCTTTTGGAAGTTTTCAAACAAATTTATAGATTGTGTATTTACAATTTAACTTTAGCCAGGTAAAGTAAATCTTTTTTTTTTGATTATTAATTTGAGCTGTTTAAATAATAATAGTTTAATCTATATTAGTATTTAACATTTAATTGAGTTTCCAGTTTTGTAAATATTGGAGAATGTGTAGTTACCAAAATGTTCATCTCTTGAAAGATAAATGAGTCCTTACAAAAATTTAGGTGTTTAATTTGTTTTAAATTAAGCCCAATAATGCAAAATAATCACCACTATTCTACATATAAGTTGTTGCACAATTTTATTATTCAAATATGTTTCCTATCCCTTTGCTGGCCAATGGGTATGCCCAAGTCGAGCATTATTGGAGTTCGCATTTCGACGTTATTTTCTCAAACTTTTCTCCTCTCAATTCCGGTGTTGTTTGTGTTTGGCAATCAATTCGCTTTGGCCAGACGTAATGCGGTCTGTTGTCACACATTGGAACGGCCTTGATTGTTTCACGTTCCCTGCGCCTAATGTCTTTATCAGTCCTAGTGAGGTTGCTTTGGCCTTTTCCCTACTCTAAAGATGCCTTGGATGCTGGATGCTCTTTGCTGGATGTGGCTGTGCAACTAATTTCCCTACCCATAGTCCACAGAAGGCCCTTCGCACTGAACTCTCAACGGGGCGCTTAGATAATGAACTATTTAGAGCCATGATTTCTAGAAATTAGGAAATTCTGACCGGAATATCGTAATACCGTAACACACCATGTCAGGCCATGTCTAATACCATCTTATATAATTCTTATTTACGGTTTCTACTTCAAATTCAAGATAACATGGTCTTGTTTTATTTGCAATTAAATTGGAGCGACTGTGGAATGAATTGTTTATTGTTATTTATTATAAAATGTCCATTATATTTTTTCATATATTGCAACTTTAGAAAAATATTAAAAAGGTTTTTGTAACATATAATTCTTATTTACTGTTTCTGTTTAACATTTAAGACTTCCATTTTAACAAATATTTACAAAGACCATATCATTTGTTCCTCCATATACTGCAATTTTTTAAGAACATTTAAATAGTTCTAGGAATTTTCTATATATGAATATACATTTTTAAAGATACCCATTTTCACTAATCGGTTTTAAATAAAAATTGTAAAACTATATTGATCTTTCAGTGCC
This sequence comes from Drosophila setifemur, assembly GCA_021224005.1. Taxonomy (NCBI): domain Eukaryota; kingdom Metazoa; phylum Arthropoda; class Insecta; order Diptera; family Drosophilidae; genus Drosophila; species Drosophila setifemur. The sequence continues at coordinate 5,826,872 of JAJJHY010003831.1, read as the reverse complement.
GTTCTGCTGCTCAAATATTTACAAAATTCAAATATGGAACTGCCAAGCAGGCGGCGATTGACTTTTCGCTTAATCCGCAATAAGTTTGGGTAAATACGAGTCCCAATATTCGGCCAGGGGCTGCCCCCTGGTCACGGCCCAACCCTTCCCATCCAATCCAATCCAATCCCATTTCATCCCTCCCGAGGAGAGTCTTTTCTCCGGAGCGATTGTAAATTCGAAATCCCCGCTAAAGCATGCAAACAAATAGAGGCAAAGTGCGAGATTAGAGGGAAAGTCGCACCAGCTTAGTCCACGGATCCGGGCCTGGATCCCGGCGATCGGCAGTTGACTTTTTCAAATATTTTGGAAAAGTTCTCGAGTGCTGATCGCACGATTATAGCGGATAATCGCATTACAGCCGAACCTTTTATTGATCAACATTTGTAAACGATTGGCCATGGCCGTTAAACCGGGCCAAGGAATACCAGGTAGCCCACTGTTAAACTCGCAAAAAAAAAAGAAGAGGTGAAGAGAAAAATACTGCGGCTTAACGCAGCCAACGCCCACCGAATCGGGGGCGGAAAGCTGAGGGCCTTTCCCGATCTCCGGGCGGAGATCAGCAGCACGGCGAATGCGATTAACCTCAACCCTTGCTCTTGGTAGCAGTTTAGCCGGGCTAATTGAAGGCATTAGTTGTTTGTGGGTCGCGAGGTGGCTTCTGCGGAACTGCTTTGTCTGCAAATTAGCATCTTTCATATGGCTGCGATGCGATCGGAGGGAACTCCTCTGTGGCCTCTGCCCACAATCCGTTGGTTTTGGCATCCCGACCACATGACATTCGTCATGCACTGAGGGACAGCTCGTCATATGAAATTATAGATAAATCCAGTATACGAACCTTTATGAAGTGTTGTACTCCCAAAAAAATCGATGTCTATGTTTCTTAAATTTGATAATTTGATAGGATATATTATAAAAATGGTTAACACTATTTTAATTAATATTTATTTTCTTTAACAGTAGAATCACTGACAGATAAATTCAGTCTACGTATAAGGTATATAAATCATTTTTCAAACAGAGGAAGTTGATTTTCATGTACCGATTATCTGTTGTTGCGCTGACAACAATATTTAAGTATTTATTAAGTACAAATTTAAAGAATACATTTAATTTAAAAATTATAGAAGAAGAAAATGGTTTTTATTGTTTGCCATATATGATTGTATATTTTTTATAATTCTTTCACGATCTACAAGAAGACATCTTATAATTTTAATGCAAAGATTTAAGTAATAAATATGTATAATTTTTTTGTACAGCATTTTAGAAATGTAGACAATTTGTTCCTTGTGTAAAATGAACGCCGCATTGTCTGGCTGAAATTTCGCAGGATATTTAGGGTTACATATATCAACATGGCCAGGGGACAAGTCCCGAGGGCTAAAGGGGAGCCCCTGCCACATACACCCACTTTCGAGAAACTCATTAGCCTGGGGCACAACAAAAGCAAAACAAAACACAACACAGCAATCCCATCCAATCCAATACAATATAATCGAGTGCTAAACGCTGTCGGCACACATCTGAGGCAGAGGCCAACAAATTGATCATTAAACAGAAGGCGCAGAGGTAGGCGCAACCCATCGTTGTCCAACAGATTCAGAAGATCAGCATCAGGTCGAGATCAAACACCTGGGCCCTCGGCCTGCGAAGAAAGTGACGAGGCCGCGACGTCAACAAGATTAATTTGTTTTCCTGCCGGGTCTGCCGGGGCTTCCATCTCCGTCTCCATCTACATCTCCGTCTCCAGCTCAATCTCCAACTCCATCCACATCCACATTTCCCATCTCCGCCTCCATCCATCAGCCAGCAACCTGTTGTCCAGTTCTCCGATTTGTAATTGCTCTGCTTTGTGGCCGATCAGCATCGATCGTGGATCGAAGCTATATTCCGAACATCATTAGTTGTGCGAGGAATACATGGAATGGTCCACCAAGTAGGTGGCGTTTTTCTCACACCTTGCGGGTATCGGTCCCTCGATTGTTTCGTTGGATTCTGTGTCTGGGCATCTTCGGCGGCGTTTGTCCATTGGCCACGGTCCGCATCGGATGTATGCGAATTTAAATAATATTATTCAATTGTTTCATTAATCACTGGCCCTGGCTGGATTTTTCCTTCAGTGCATTGCAAGTAGAAAATAATATCCAGAGTCTGTGATTATTTATACATTAGAAGAGGAAGATGATGGGAAAGCGGTTGTGAATTTGGGATATCCAAGGGAAAAGTTTTTGATTAACTTTTTGTATACTAATATATACTTAAATTGAACTTGGAACGAAAGGGTTAACATTTACATTTTCGAAATGTATTTTAGTTAAAATATATTGCAAATTAATCATTTGTATTGTAATATTGTTAAATGATTAATATTGAAATGAATTCTAACTTATAGATTTTTGCAGTGACTTTCAAAAATTAAAACCATTATAAAATATATATATTTTAGTTATCAGTTTGAATTTATACTTAAGTATCTACGAATGTATACATATAGAGCATAAGCGTTTATGAATTTTTGTAAAATATTTTTAATAGTTAATAAGTTAACAAGTTTTAATTAAACATATGAACATAATTTCAAAAGTTCACCATAAACGAATCAACAACTCCCAACTAAATTTGACACTCCAAACTGATCGAGAAACATTGTGTATAAAAAATATGTGCAGCAGTCCACAATAAAAAGGCAAGCATGGCGAATTGGGAGGCTGCAACCGAAACGCACACTTAATTTCCGCTTAATCAAACAGAACAGCAACCAGGGCCAGCTCTCCACCCCCTACCCACATCATCTGGAGCAGACGACCCTCTGCCCTCCATTTAACCGCCCCCATCCCCCGCTCCAAAGGAAACCAACGACAGACGCAAGGGCTCATTTGCATGAGCACTTTGATGGAGAGCGATGGATGGGTGTCAGAGCATGAAGAGCTCGCCCCATTGCGCAATGGTGGATGGAAGTATCTCGAGGAAAACTGTAGGCAGTTGTCTTTGTCGATTTTGGGGGAAGTTTTCAAAGGAAAAGTGGGAGTTTTCCAGGAAAAACTACAGGCCCAGTAATCGCGATTAGCATGGTACAAATATCAAAAGATACCGGTTAACATGACACGATCCTGTTCAGATATATAAAAATACTGGCAAAAATTAAATCTGATTGTTATTAATTAAATTACATAGAGTACAATATATATAAAAGTTAAATTTCTTAAAAACAATAGACCAAACAATATACAATGACTGCACAATTAGTCAGCAATTATTCTCCTGTCTATGACCTGAGTTTGGTGCATATAAAACCGCAATCATTGCCATTACGGAACAATCGCCGATTCTATTATGGCCCGATCAACAGGATCATAAAATCGCGCCTCCTTCGCTGGAAGGATGCTAAAAGTCGAAAATATAAAACGCTGCAATCAGCGACCGTGAAATCGCATCCCATGTATGGAAAGGCTATACTATACAATCCTCGCAAAGTTCCCAAAAAAATTGTGTGGGCATGGAGGAAGTAAAATGCGAGAGATGCGCATTTTATGACGGTCCGGATCCTGAGTTCCGTTCCAACACTCTTCCGCGGAAGTGCAGCAGCGTGCGTGGACTGGAGGACCAGGTAACCGATTATTCCCGAATAAACAACTTTATGACGAAGCGTTGGTCCATTAAAAATTGTGTCAAAAAAGAGCAAGGCTCGGTTTATTGGGATCGGGTGTGAGTGTGGGCCAATACCATTGTTTTGGCCAGCAAAAGGGTTTTTACGTTTTCGACTTTTGTTTTTGACTTTCTGACGGTGGGTTCTATTGACTTCTTGAACCGTTTAGGTTCCCAGAAGTTGACATTTGAGCGAGATTTTTAATTTTCTAGGCTAAGCAGCGAAAATGGAATGGCTTGTATTGTATTTGCCTGAAAAAATAAAGTTTCCCTTTTCCCAAAAAATAAAAGAGTGTAAAACCTTATGCCGCACATACAAGGAAATAATAGTAAGATTTCCCTTTCCATAAAAATTCAAGAAGAGTAAAATTCAAATTTTTCTGAATATCAAATAATGTGTAGGTTAATTCGAAGGATTTCCTAAATATTTCTGATTCTTTTTAAGCAAAAGTTGAAAGAAAACCAACAACAAATAGTTAATGGAAATGTGTTATATGAAAATGGCTTACATCCGATTTAGAAAAAATCCAGAATAAACAAATGTAAGAGTTCCAGGGGTTTGACCCACCCTAAGCCGCAAATAAAACACTTAATTATCCATTATTTCTGGCGAAGCTCCGCCCATGCTGAGCACTTTCGAGGAACGGAATCCGTAGAAAACTCCGCCCCAAGTGGAAGAGAAGAGAAACCCACTAACTTACCACAATACTTCGCTGCGTGGGCGGACCGAATCGAAGATTCGTCTTGCCCTTTTGGTAGACCGTGCGGTTAAAGTTGAAAAACAGCCAACCCAACAGCCAATTGACCATATGAGAGGAATCGAAAAACTAAGCGGGGTTCCTCCGGCCGGACGACCTTGAGGTGTGGAGTGAGGATGGACTCCCTACTGCAAAATCCATGTGTCCTGGTCATGGGTGTGACGTTCTGGTTTCGGAATTGGTCGCGCATCAGCGTCGCGCCGTGACCTTGGTGATTTTGCGACCCCTCACCAGTTCTACTCACTATATGCGGTTTGGGTTCTGGTCGCAGTTCGGTCGCCGATCTCCGTCCACGCACAGCAAGGTGCTCGGTCCACAGCGGAGATTCTGTGTGTTTCGCAGAACAACCGTAAATATTTTGGGTGATTATTTTAGATAATCTTTGGCTAATGTCCTTGGATTGTTTCATTTTCATTTCGCTAAGAGGTATGTTTGTGTGCTAAACGGAAATTGGTATTTGCAACTTGTAAGCGCTTATCGTTTTATTTAAGGAACTAAAATAAATATTTTTGAATTTTATGTGTAAGAAATACCAGTAAAAATAAAACAATTTATATAATTATTAAATTTACTTTGGAATTAGTCTATACAATTTCGAAAAAATTTCGTTATAAATCCACTTTTTTATATGTGTACATACATACAAAAAAGATAGGAAATTAAATTTGAACCTAAAGCCAACTTTTTCATACTCTGACAGAAATCTCTCATTGAAAAAAATTTAATAAATGCAAATCTTTTAAACTCGAAAACCTTAAAAATAGTTTCAGTAATTACAGTTAATTCAGGTTATTTTTTAAAATTATTGGATCAGTATTTTATTTAATTATATTTATTTGGGCAAATGCTTTTTTGCAATTTTTAACATCGTACGAGTTATATATAATTCAAATGTACATATGCTATATACATTAATTTTTGAAACGGGTAACAACTTTTCTGCATCTCGCTTCTGGTCTCTACCCGGTTTAAATCACATCCGTTGTTACCGGTTCAAAATCTATGTTCCCGATAACTGACATCAACGATGCTTGCATCGAAAAAATCAATGTGGCTCTCCGACAATTTGCCAAAATACCAAACTAAAAAAACCAGTCTGTGGTATTTTTGCGGGTAGAGGTAGAGAATAATAATTTATTTCCCACCCACCTCACTTGGAATCAATTAGGAGCCCAAAAAAGGTCCCCCGAATTACACAATGTCTGAGGAGAAGCAAAATGGAGATGAATTAAACGACCTGCTAGACAGTGAGTACACGCCGTAGTCTTCTTCGCGGAGTTATTTCCGAGTCATTATATAATGCGCACATTGCAACTGAATCGCTGCAGGTGCTCTGCAGGATTTTGCCAAGTCCGGCGACAAACAGGAGACGGACAAGGCAACGTCCACGTCCTCGGGTGCTGCAGGTACGGAGGTTGCCGAGGGCTCCGAAGATCCGGATGCATTTTTCATGTGAGTCAACGCCGATTGCAACATCTACGCTAGTGATGAGTAGTTGAACTTTGTATTCTAAACTCTCTCCGGGCTTTTGCAGTGAGCAGGCCAAAGTGCTGGCCGATCGCATGAACACATTGTTCGGTGGTCCTCAAACTCCAAGCGGTGACATACCGCCGCTGCCGCAGGATCCGGACCAGATCATGGCCGGGTTCAAGAAGATGGCCGAGGCAGCCGCCCTCACGCTCAGTGGTGATAACTCGGCCACCGACGAGGACGTGACCAAGTATTCAGACAGCATTTCGCAGGCGCTCAAGGGCCTGCAGGAGGGCTCGGAGAGCCTGACGGCTCCCGCCTCCGAGAACGACATTGCCAGCATGTTTGGCTCCCTGAATCTGGACGGTGTAGGTTTTCACTTCTCCTTAGTTGTTATTAAATAAATCCATTAGCAGTCTGCTTTGCAGTCCGGTGAGGCCGATGGCAATGCATTCCTGCCCTTTATGGAGGGCATGATGCAGAGCCTGCTCTCCGCGGAGATCTTGCTGCCTAGCATCAAGGAGCTGCTGGAGAAGTACCCCAAGTATCTGGAGGAGAATGACGGCAAACTGTCGGCCGAGGACAAGGAGAGGTAAGCTGAAACGCGAGTTCTACATGGCCTATAAATATTTACTGAAATTCGATCCCTGCAGATACCAGAAGCAAATGGAGCTCTACAAGGTGATCGAGGGGCATTTGCAGGCCGAGCAGCCAGAGGACTCGGCGGCCGTCAAGCGCGAAAAGTTCCGCGTGGTGCTGGACGACATGCGCAAGCTGCAGGACTACGGCCAGCCACCGCCAGAGATTCTGGCCGAGACGGGCGGGGATTTGCCCTTTGGCGATGCCACTGCCGCCGGCCTGGGCGCCGGTCCCAACCCCCAGTGCCCCACCATGTAGTCGTGGCCTCTGGCAGAGCACTGTCGTCTCGTGGTGTGCCAATTGGTTAACTGTTGAGTGTTGCACATTTAGGCTAAGCAATTTGTATTTTATTTTACTCCCCGACAAAACAATGTGGCGGTCGCTAATGGTCATCTCCCCTTAACCAAGGAATTGTATTTTCGGTTGGTTTATTATTTTCTCTATAACTAAATACAAAGCATCGACAACGAAATACGGCTACAGGAAGAAGCGTCGTCGTGACTCCATGGTGTGGCGCTTGTTGCTGATGATCCAGGCGTAGTCGCCGGTTTTGCTGTCGAAAGTTCCCTCCTGCAAAGAGCGCAGCTTGAGCGTGAACCGCGGTCCCAATTCGCGCAGCTTCACGCGCTTGCCCTCCTTGGAAAACTCGTAGCGGTGGTGCCGGAAGAAGATGTAGTCCCGCTGATTGTGGAAGGTCACTGCCCGTCTTCCGCGGAACTCGGGATCGTGGTGGAACAGGGCGCCCAGCATGCGACCTATTGTAAGACCCAAACGAGTGGTGAAGTTGGTCAGGATCACCTCCGGCCTGTGCTTGGTTATTTCCTTGTGGCTGCGCTTTATGTCCGATGTCAGCTTCACGTTGGACACCTTGAAGTGGGCTGTGGGACCGCTGGGCAGGTGAATGACCAGCAGACCATTGGGCTTCCTGCGATCTTCGTTGATGATCACCACATCGGTGAACTGCTCGCGTTCGGCGCTCTTGCATATGTTCTTCACCGACGACTTGTTCCTGATTTTGACCAGGGCATTTGGGAATATGCGTGAAAGTTCCAGGCCGAACTTACGCGTCTTGGTCACTGGATTGTCGGCGAAGGTGATCAGCACTTTCGGCTCATAGGAGCGTTCGAAGTACGAGCTGAAGTCGTCCAGTTCGAGTTCCTTTTGCAGCTCCTCGTTGTCGGAGTCGTTGAGATTGGCCACCTCCGTTTGATCTTTCTCACGCAGGCTCTCAATGGTGTGGCCGGGGTTAGCAGGAAGACCAGCTTTGCGTCTGGCGCGTCGCTCCAACATCTTTTTCTTGTGCTTCTCCTTCTTCATCTTTTTGAATAGCGCCATGCGCTGTTCCTTGTTCCGCATTAAGCTGAGTGGATTCAGCACTGGCAGTCTTGGCGTCTTGTCATCCTCTTCGTCGTCGTCCTCGTCGTCGTCGTCGTCGTCCTCCTCCTCATCGTCGTCTTCCTCGGCCTCACTGCCATCATCCTCGTCTGCATCCTTATCTTCTTTAGCTTGCTTCTTGCTGTTTGAAGGTGTCTCATCTTCATTGTCGCTGTCGGAATCATCATTATGGATTTCCACGTCCTCTGGCTCCTCCTCGGCAAAGCTGGAGTCGCTGTCGGAGTCCTCCTCCACCGGTTTGGGTGCTTGTTTTCTCTTAATTTTAATCATTTTGCTCAAAATCAAGAAAAATGCCACAAACTTAAGCGGCACGTGTTGATGTGCTTCTTCTTGTGGGCCACAATCACACAGATGCGTTTGCAACCTGCTGTTGGGAGTAGTGTTGGTAAGCAAAATATTCCAAATTAAACGGTCACACTACACGTGTTGTAAACAAAAACAGGAATTTATGCTTTCGGTATGGAATTTCGCGTTTTAGAACTGTTCAGCGGCATTGGCGGCATGCATTATGCATTCAAATGTAAGATATCATTCCTTACCACTAACTATACTAATAGATTTTATTAAAGATGCTCAGCTGGAGGGAGAAATCGTTGCTGCTATGGATGTGAATACGGTGGCCAATGCGGTTTATGTCCACAATTATGGCAGCAAACACATAAAGACCCGAAATATACAGAGTTTGAGCGAAAAGGAGATCAAGAAGCTGGAGCCGAATATGCTGCTGATGTCGCCTCCATGTCAGCCCCACACCCGCCAAGGATTGCAAAGGGATACGGAGGACAAGCGATCCGATGCACTTACTCACCTGTGCGGACTAATTCCCGAATGCCAAACCCTTCAGTACATTCTCATGGAGAACGTCAAGGGATTCGAGTGCTCTCAGGCAAGAAATCAGTTTGTGGAAGCTCTGGAGAGGGCGGGATTCTATTGGCGAGAATTCATTTTAACGCCCACGCAATTCAACATTCCGAATACCCGGCATCGCTATTACTGCATTGCTCGCAAGGATAGGGACTTTACATTTGCTGGTGGAAAGATCTGGGAGGAAATGCCCGATGGTGGTACCGTGGACCAGACGCAAACTGGACTTGCGCAAATCGCAGAGATCATAGAGAAAAGTGTCTCCTCCGAATTCATGGTTCCCGATGATGTGCTTACCAAAAGGGTCTTAGTAATGGACATAATCCATCCCACCCAGAGTAGATCCATGTGCTTTACAAAAGGATACACTCATTATACTGAAGGCACTGGTTCTGCATTCACGCCGCTCTCGCCAGAGGAGTCTCATCGGATATTCGAATTGGTCAAGGAAATCGACAGCAATAATTCCGAATCATTGAAATCTAAGGAGGTGATACAGCAGCGATTGGATCTACTGCATCAAATAAAGTTGAGATACTTTACACCTCGGGAGGTGGCCCGATTGATGAGCTTTCCCGAGGAGTTCGACTTTCCCGCAGAGACGACGAATCGGCAAAAGTATCGCCTGTTGGGCAACAGCATTAACGTGAAAGTTGTGGGTGAACTAATTAAATTGTTGACTTATCTGTAAATAAAAATAGTATTTCATATCTCAGGAATTTTAATAACAAATATCAGTGTTTGCTGATTTTATAAAATAAAGGTAGATCGATTTGAATATTTTAAATTAATAAATTGATTATCATTCAATTGTAGGGGATTTTTATTAAAAAATTCCCATTGCGCGCCTTTCCATAATAAACCGCAACTGGAATTGGTATTTTCTGTTGAATTAGATAGACCATTCGCTTGGACTTTACGATTGGTCACACTGATTTGGATTAATCAACAGCGGAGCGACAAAGATTAGTTTACGCAGATAAAACAATAATAATTCTAGCTCTCGGAGATTGAAAATAAGTTAAAATGATACCAAAAAAGACAACGGTGAAGGATTCACATATAGTGAAGATAGCCGTTGAGCGGGAGAACCACATGGCTCAGTTGATAAACCTGGATCAAAGGCATCCTCTGGCAAGTAAGTAAAGAAATCAGAATAGTTAAGATTAGAGGGTTGACTGGGCAATAGAAAAGCTTTAAAACTAGTTTAAACCAATTAACTGAGGTGGTAAAGGGAGGCCCAAGCCGCTTCGATGATACATGTGATATGGAATCACATAAAACATCAAAGCCATCGAAATCATTAAACCAACGCCCTTTGGATTTTTATACCCTTGCAGAGGGTATTATAATTTTGACCAGAAGTTTGCAACGCAGTGAAGGAGACATTTCCGACCCTATAAAGTATATATATTCTTGATCAGCACCACCAGCCGAGTCGATCTAGCCATGTCCGTCTGTCCGTCTGTCCGTCTGTCTGTCCGTCTGTCTGTCCGTCTGTCGGTTGCTATGTAAACTAGTCCCTCAGTTTTAAAGCTATCGGGCTGAAACTTTGCACCAACCCTTCAATCTGTTGCAGTTAGTATATAAGTCGGAACGGCCGGAATCGGAACACTACATCACATAGCTGCCATAGGAACGATTGGGAAAAAGTACCATAATTTCGTCATTTTTCAAGATAATATATTTATTTTTTGGTAAACTCTATTCAATAGCAATTTTTGACATATCCTAAAAGTTTCATCCAAATCGGACCACTATATCCTATAGTTGCCATAGGAACGATAGGAGAAAATGGGTCATTGAGCATAACTCTGGTATTTCTTAAGACAATTAATTCATTCTTGAGAAAAACAGTTTTCATAGACATTAAAGCCTTTTTAGAAATGTTAAAACCAAAGATCGGATCACTATATCCTAAAGCTGCCATACAATCGATGGAACAGTTTAAAGGCAACTGGTCTGCAAGGGTATTCTAAGCTTCGGGTACCGAAGCTAGCCTTCCTTTCTTGTTTTTGTTGAGTTTAATCGTGATGTCAGCGCAGTCCCATTCCACCTCTCATTAAAATGCAGCGCATGGAGGAGAACAGGAAGTGGTATTAATGGCTTACTTATCTCTCTTCCTCGCAGGTAAAATCCAGGATATCTGCAATGGCTGGGCAATCAGCGATCACCAGAACTATGCCCTGCAGTTCTGTGAGTCCAACAACCAGAAGTACGTTACCGAGAAGAACAGGAACGAGATCAAGAATGGCTCCGTTCTCCGCCTGCAGTACTCGCCCTCGAAAACGGCCAGCGATGCCATGGAGACCCTCCTCAATGGTAGCCCGCAAGAGAAGGTTAAGCGCCTCGAGGAGCTCATATCGCTGAGCATGGACCACACCTTTGCTTTGGAGTTCATTAAGGAAAAGGGTCTCGATACGCTTATCAAGATGATCGAGGATGTTGGTCAGAACAATGAGGAGATTCTCAAGTACAGCCTGGCTAGCTTTGTGGAGCTGATGGAGCACGGCACTGTCTCCTGGGAGGTGCCCGAGAACTCCTTTGTGACCCGGAACATCGAAATTGTGCGCAATTTCCAAAAGTATCCCACAAGCTGCGGTGAGAGCGCTCTGTCCAACTTGGAGAACATCGTCCAGTGCAGCACCAAGCACGTTTTGGTGGCGGAGGATATTAAGCTGCAGGACATCCTGCGCCTTCTGCAGGAGGTCAACTCGCCGGTGATGCGCCAGAACGCCATTGCCCTGCTGAATGCTCTCTTCTTAAAAGCGGACGAATCTCGTCGCAGGACAATTGCCCACACCATCAGCGCTAAGCAATTCCGACTGGCTCTGATTGGAAATGGTTTGGGCACGGAGATGACCCACCAGCTGTACGTGCTGCAGACGCTGACACTGGGACTGCTGGAGAAGCGGATGCGCATGAAGATGAACGCCCAGGACCAGGATGCCCACGAGAAAATTAAGGAGCTTCGGCGAATCGCTTTCGATGACCACACCAACGCCCTAAACCAAAACGACGATCACATCCGCCGTGGCGGTGGCTCTGGAGCTGGAAATGTGAACTTTTCGCAGTATTACAAAAAGCTGGGCTTCAAGTGCGACATTAATCCAGCTCAGGATTTCATCGAAACGCCACCCGGTAAGGATATGATTGGACTTTATCAGTTTTGGGTCTAACTAATGCTTTTGCAGGAATCTTGGCTCTGGATTGCATGGTCTACTTTGCTCGCACTTACACGCAGCAGTATTCTAAGATTGTGCGTGAGAACTCCTGCCGGGCGGATGAGCATGAGTGTCCATTCGGACGCACCTCCATCGAGCTGGTCAAGGTGCTGTGCGACATCCTGCGCATCGGCGAGCCGCCTGCCGAACAGTCCGGCGATTTCCAGCCCATGTTCTTCACCCATGACTCGCCCTTCGAGGAGTTCTTTTGCATCTGCGTGATCACGCTGAATCGCACTTGGAAGGATATGCGTGCTACTGCTGAAGATTTTACAACCACGTTTAGCGTGGTGCGAGAGCAGATCCAACGCACTCTGAAATGCAGGCCGGAAAACCTGGAGGATTTCCGCAATAAGATAGCTTTGCTTACTTACCAGCAAATCACAACGCTGCGCCAACAGGAACGCACATCGAAAGAAGAGTGCGATTCGACTGCTTCGGCCATTGTTAAGCTAAAGGAGAAGATATCGCCGCACATTCTAGAGCTGATCAAGCAGCAGCGGCTCTCGTTTTTGGTGGAAGGTAGAAGGCAATCGTGATTTATCCCCAAACTATGTTAATAACAATTTCGTTCTTACAGGAACCCGTTTCGCCAAGTATTTGCGTGGAAACCGAACCAAGGACAAATTCTGGTATGCCCGCCTATCACCCAACCACAAGGTAATCCACTATGGGGATTGCGATGAGAAGAACATTCCCACACTGGAGGACCTACCCAAGAAGCTGCCCATTAGTGAGATAAAACAGTTGCTGGAGGGCAAGGAGTGCCCGCACATGAAGGAGACCCGCCCCCGGAAGTCTGCCGCCAGTCTGGCATTCTCCATAACATTCGAAAACATGGAGCACTCTACGCTGGACTTTGTGGCGCCCGATGAGAGCATCTTCAACTACTGGACGGATGGGATAAATGCTCTGCTGGGTCAGCCGATGGTCAGCAAGCAAAAGAACGAGGACTTCGACACTCTGCTATCCATGGAGATCAAGCTCCGCTTGTTGGACACCGAAGGCGTGGACATCAGCAAGGACCCACCTCCCATCCCAGAGGACCCCGAGAACTACGACTTCTGCTTCGAGAGCTAAGCACTCAACGATCTATCAACTCATTCTAGACTCCCATCACCCAAGATACATGCCAAAGTGTACCCTTTACATATATATTCTCCGATCTGATCCTCTGTTAGTATTACTTGTGCAATTCCCAACACGCGAAATGAACAAACTTGAGCGGGCTTTCGCCTAGCCACTTAGTGAACATTTACACCATTTATTATTATATTAGGTATATATAATATAGAGATCATTAAATAACACATTTTATACATAACAACTTGTACAAAAACTAACAAGAGAAGCGTATTCTTATCCAAGGCTAGAAGGTAACGGGTGAAAAAAGCAAAAAAGATCGGCTTGCCGATACTTGGACATCATTGCGGAGGAAAGGATTTCTTTTAGATTAATTTAATGGATAACTTAGAGTATACACTGCAATGCAATTCTAGATCTATTTTCCTTTCCGCATCGATGTCGAGATTGCAATTGTAGATGATAAAACACGCACTTGCCGTCCTTCGGTTCGAAGCATTCGCGGAAGCATAAAGCCTGGGAGCAAAACCAAACTGGCAGCCTACCCGAGTGGGTCCTTGGCTGCCTCCTTTGAACATTATCCACGCACGGGCACCTTGCGCCGGCGAGCTGGGGCTCGATCCTAGATCCTTAATCAAATGTTATCCTCCAGAAGCAGATCGTTGTCATCGCTTCGATCCGGCAAGCAGACGAAGAACTCCAGCAGATTGAGGATGGGCCCACGCGAGAAGGGGTTCTGGTAGCGACCGCGCTTGTCCCGCAGATAGTAATAGCGCTTGTAGTTGAACATCTCGTTAGTGGTTAGGTTCATGCAAGCGTGCAGGATCTGTAAAAGATTGGCAATTTATTAATCTCACACCAAAAATTTTTACTGAGATGTGCTTACCGAAGTGCATGTGAGGATCCATCCGAGCCCGCAGAAGACCACCGCCTCGATTAGTCCCAGTACATAGAGCAAGGTAAAGCCCTCAATCATCACGCAGTAGCAGGCAAAGTAGATGGTGAAGGAGCAGTTGACTGCCACGGAAAGGACGAACAGGAAGAACCACATGCGGTTACGCAGGCCCACGCAATTGTAGATGAAGGGGCAGTGGTGATCGAAGTACGAGACGCACCGGTTGCACACTCGACAGTGCTTGGCCCGGAGTGGTCGAAGGCACCTGCAACTGTGGCACAACCTGGTCAGCATCACGTTTCTTTTCTTCAGCTTGTCGAAGTAGGGGATCTGCTTGATGGCCCGGTAGTAGGCATCCGAACTGAGGGGTATGTAGCCGGGGTCCCTGCGGTTGGCAATAGCCCAGCTGATCCACATGACGGCGTTCCAGTAGATGAAGCAGTAGTGCGATCTCCTCAATATGTTCCAGGTGATGGGAATCGCTCGGATCATGTACATCGGATAGCCCCAGAGCAGCACCGAGAAGAGGAACAGGAAGAGCGGTCCCTTGGAGTCGCCGGCTCCTCCGAAGAGCCAGCCCCAACTCTCCGACACCGAAGGAATCCAGCGGGACTTCTTTTTTACCTCGCCGTAGAGAAGACGCACTACATCCTGGTGCTGATGCGCCTGGGCCAGCATGATAGGAGTCTTCCCGTTCTTATCCCGTGGTTCCAGATCCAGCTGCGATTTCTCGCAAAGCAGGCGCACACAGGCCATGTTCCCCGACAGACAAGCCAGATGGAGCGGTGTGGACCCGAAGTTGTCCGTCTTCTGGAGCTCCACTCCCGAGTACATGAGCAGGCGCATCAGATCCGCATGACCCTTGTAAGCTGCCCAGTGAAGGGCTGTATCCCCGTTGATGTCCGTCAGGTTGTTCAGTGCGCCCATTCCCAGGAGATAAGCAGCGGTGGCTGTTCTCCCATACATGCAGGCCAGATGAAGTGGGGTCAGACCCTTAAAGTCCGCCGCATTGACGGCCACGCCCGCCTGTAGCAGCACCTGGACCACTGAGGCGTGTCCCTTCCTGCAAGCCCAGTGAATGGGCCTCGGACCCTGGGTGCCCAGGCAGGGCAGATCGATGGGAGCCGAGCGCTCAATGAGATACCTCATCAGCTGGACATTCCCGTTTAGAGCTATCCAGTGGGCCGGCGTGTAACCATGGCGATCCCTCGCAGACAGGCACTCCATTCCAAACTTGTCCACCAGGTTCTCCACCTCGCTGACCTCCCCGTTCTTGATGATGTCGAATATGTCGTCCAAGTTTACAGTGGTCGCTCCATCCAATCCCTCGAACAGCAGGACATTATCGTGGTCCTCATTGCCACCACTGGAGGCTCCGGCACCTCGTCCCGTTAACGGGGGCGAGTGCGGCCTATGGTCCAGGTGGATGTCATCTGCATGGGCATGACCATCCTCCTCGGCAACAACCATGTTGCAGGAGGAGGAGGCGGTCAGGGGCAGCGCCCATACGCTGCGCGCCGCCCCCGGACTGGGGTGCACCTTGGAGGCCACGTTGTAGAACTCGAAGTCCACGCCAAGCCGATCCGCCGTTCCAGCGGTACCGTGATGCAGGGGGTTTTCCAGTAGGTGTGCAATCTTGGTGCCTTTTTGACACGCGGCAAGCGAAATTGTTAGATTTTTCAAATAGTTTTGCAGCAAGGAGCAGGGAGCGGGGCAAGGAAACACAACTGCACTCGATGGCAAGGAAATTATGTCAGCACTGTAAGAAAATCAATACCGAATTCGAAAGTTGTCGAAACGGGGACAACTTCGAATTCGAGTTGGCGCCAAAGCGCAAGCAGCTGACCGTTATTTTTGTCGCTTCTCTCCCATCCAGGACAGAGTGCCAAGTTGGCCTTTTCCCGCTAAAGCTAGAAAATTAAAAATATGGCTTGCTTATAATTTTAAAAAGATTTAGAACTTTACATAGTATGTACAAGATATTTGAGTTACAAAGAGAGCATTTGTAATGTAAATATCTTATTATTTAATAAATAAGGCATATCCCTTTAAGCTTCCAGTGGGAATGCTGCTTTCATTATTTACGAAACCGGTGGTTGAAAAGCTCTTAGGCCACCTGGGCACACTGCGCGAATCACACTCCTCTCTGATCAATTTGTTTCGTAAAAAAAATGGGTGACAACGTGGTGACGGAACTGAATAACTTGGACCTAAACAAGCAAAAGGCATGTTAATCCCCTTACGAACTGCATTTGAGTGTAAGAGAAGTGTTAGATAACGGATAACCGAGATATGTTGAAGCTAGTGCCAGTAAGCGGCAGATATAGTAGCACATTTAACCGCATTTGTTGCCAGAAAGCAGTGCGGCGGAATTATCAGACGCAGCTACCACCAAGCCATCAACAAACACATCAGAAACTACAACAGATCTGGCCGAGAAGCCATCGGTGCTACGCTACCTTGGTTGGTGTCCAAACAATAGATTTTACCCCCAATAGGAGTTCCTTCTAATTCCGCACATGTCGGCTTGTCTATGTTCTGTGTGTGTGTGTGTGTAATTGTGTCTGTGATTTGCAACAGTGGCGGATGTAGAAAATATTTTTGGGGGATAAATTAAAGGTTATAGGTGCCTTTCATGAAGTTGATTTATGCATGAACAATCCAGCCTTTAAGACCGAAACCCCCCTTGGCTGCGCCACTGGCTTGCAATGAATCAGTGCCGGCTGCTGTGACGTCACTTACACTCTTTTAACTCGCTTCGTCTGACTAAAAGTTGCTCTCCATTGCATCAGCTGAAAGTAAGGAAGACACGCTCAAGAACTCGGCCAGATAAAAACGATACCTTAGTCGAGTACTAGCTCTTCCAAAAAGTATTTTGTTGTTGTCATTGCTCTCTGCCCAATTGTTTAAACACCGAGAACCTGTCGAAAGTACTACATACCGAAAAACCATTTGTCTGATTGCTTCTCGACTTGCATACGTAGCAGAAATTTCGACATTTCGAATTAAAGTCTTATTGATTTTTCTTTTCACATGGAATTGCAGGCAGCCAAGATGAAGAAGGAGAAGAAGGAAAAGCCGGCCGGCGGTGGCAACAGTCGAAAGGGTAAGGATACAGGATAGCAAATCAAAACACACTTTTAATTCCACGCAATCCCAACCAGAGCTCAATCCTTTGCCGAAGTACATCGAGGAGCGCAATGTGTTCTGGGAGAAGTGCAAGGCAGAATATCTGGCTGAACTGGCGGCCAAGCCGCGTGAGGCCATTAAGGTCACTCTGCCCGATGGCAAGCAGGTTGATGCCACCTCTTGGGAGACTACCCCTTATGAGGTGGCCCGAGGTATTAGCCAGGGTCTGGCCGACAACACTGTTATCTCAAAGGTAAACGGTGAGGTCTGGGATCTGGACCGGGTGCTTGAAGGTAGCTGCACTCTGCACCTGCTCAAGTTCGATGACCCGGAGGCGCAGGCAGTCTTTTGGCACAGCTCTGCCCACATCATGGGCGAGGCCATGGAGCGCATCTACGGAGGACACCTCTGCTACGGTCCACCAATCGAGAATGGCTTCTATTACGACATGCATCTGGAGGGAGAGGGTGTAAGTAGAAACTAGGGATTTTCTTACGTGCCAGTAAGCCAGATCAAAAAAAATAAATATCTTGTAATTAAAAATATAAAATAAAACGAAATCCTTTTATCCCAGATCTCCACCAACGACTATGGAACCATGGAGTCGCTGGTCAAGCAGATCGTGAAGGAGAAGCAGAACTTTGAGCGCCTGGAGATGAAGAAGTCCGACCTACTGGAGATGTTCAAGTACAACGAGTTCAAGCTGCGCATCCTCAACGAGAAGGTGACCACAGATCGGACCACTGTCTACAAGTGTGGCTCTCTGATCGATCTCTGCCGAGGACCCCATGTCCGTCATACTGGAAAGGTGAAGGCCTTGAAGGTCACCAAGAATTCCTCCACCTACTGGGAGGGCAAGGCTGATGCTGAGACTCTACAGCGCGTCTATGGTATCTCGTTTCCCGATCCCAAGCAGCTCAAGGAGTGGGAGAAGCTGCAGGAGGAAGCCGCCAAACGGGATCACCGTAAGATCGGACGGGAGCAGGAGCTGTTCTTCTTCCACGAGCTCTCGCCCGGTTCGTGCTTTTTCCAGCCGCGTGGAGCGCACATTTACAACGCACTGATAAACTTCATCAAGTCGGAGTACAGGAAGCGCGGCTTCCAAGAGGTCATCTCCCCGAACATCTACAACGCCAAGTTGTGGATGACATCCGGGCATTGGCAGCACTACGCGGAGAATATGTTCTCCTTTGAGGTGGAAAAAGAGAAGTTCGCACTCAAGCCGATGAACTGCCCTGGCCATTGTCTCATCTTCGACAACCGCAATCGGTCGTGGCGTGAGTTGCCCCTACGTATGGCCGACTTTGGGGTGCTGCACCGCAACGAGCTGTCCGGCGCCTTGACAGGATTGACCCGTGTGCGCCGCTTCCAGCAGGATGATGCTCACATCTTCTGTGCGCCCGAGCAGATCAAGGGCGAGATTAAGGGCTGTCTGGAGTTCCTGAAGCACGTGTACACCATCTTCGGCTTCTCCTTTAACCTGGTGCTGTCCACTCGTCCCGAGAAATACCTGGGCGAGCTGGACCAGTGGAACGATGCGGAGAAGGCTCTGGAAGAGTCCCTCAACGAATTCGGAATGCCCTGGAAGGAGAATCCGGGCGATGGCGCCTTCTATGGCCCCAAGATTGATATTACCATTATGGACGCCTTGAAGCGAGCGTATCAGTGCGCTACGATCCAGTTGGACTTCCAGCTACCCATTCGCTTCAATCTCAACTACATCGCCGACGATGGAGAGAAGAAGCGACCTGTCATCATTCACCGCGCCATCCTTGGCTCCGTGGAGCGCATGATTGCCATTCTCACGGAGAACTTTGCCGGCAAGTGGCCCTTCTGGCTATCTCCGCGCCAAGTGATGGTGGTTCCGGTGGGTCCTGCCTATGACCAGTACGCCCAGTCCGTCCGGGATCAGCTCCACGCTGCTGGATTCATGAGCGAGGCTGACTGCGATGCCGGCGACACAATGAACAAGAAGATAAGAAATGCTCAGTTGGCACAGTTTAATTTTATCTTGGTGGTTGGCGACAAGGAGCGCTCCTCGAATACGGTCAATGTGCGCACCCGGGACAACAAGGTGCATGGCGAGGTCTCCGTCGCCGAACTGATCACCAAGCTGCAGAAGATCCGGGATGAGTTCATCGCCGACGAGGACAACTTCTAGGCGAACAGACTCTTCGCTTTATTTATCTAACGTATACTTAATATTTGCATAGCAAAGCAAGTTGGCATTTTTTTGTTCTTTCTTTACGCTTATGAAACCGGAATTCACAAATATAAACCAAAACCAAACCTAACTAAATGCGTGTTTTCTAATTGTAAATATGAGTAATGTCTAAACTAAACAAAAAATATTTTCGGACCAAAAAAAACGCATATGTTGTGGGTGGTCAAAAGTCAGGAAATACAAAAAATGACTAATTTCCAAACATAAATTCACAAGCATGTGTTTTTAAAGACCATTCAGAAACATTTTAAATTAATCTGCGTTATCAAATGACAACCAATGCTTAAAACTGCAAATTAGTCATTATTTTTTTTTAAGGAGGAAATAATTGTTATACATTTATGACAGAAGAGCCATTACAGTGTAATTTATTGGGAAAATTATCAGTTTCGTCAGCAACCAGCCACTCCGATGACAATAGCGACCATTGAATTTCCATTTAAATAGTTTACACATGCCGATAAGATACGGCGCCCCCAAAAGCGTAGAACCCATTTAATAGGGGATGAGGGGTATGAGGCGAGGTGTGGGCGCAAACTAGATGAGTCATGAGTTGGGTTTGATTTTATAATTTATTGCTAATATTGTGTATACTTTCGTTTTCATAATTTGATTTATTAAAAATTGCATTCGTAGTATTATGTTTGTATTCAATTATCAATTTTGTAAGCTTATGCTTTTCGCGTAAAAAATGCACAAAGTTCTCTCGCTAATCGAAGCAAAAAATCGTTAATCATATTGTTAAGTGTTTACTCAGCCCATGCTGCATGTTTGCCTGCCTGCCTGCTATCTGTTTTACTGTCTGTGTTAGGTTCGTCATAAAAATACATATTATATATCTGTGTATATTTATTCATAAGATGCACGTGGCCAATACCTATGCCATCCAAAGTTCCAGTTTACAGTCGCTCGCTGTGCTAAAAAAAAACCCAAACGAAATGGACGAAACAAAAGCCGCAAACAGAACGGGCCTAGAAATGGGAACTATCGCTGAACACAGGCTGACTGCGTAGTATCTACGATTGCTGTTTAGCTGCAGATGCAGCTGCAACTAATGCTGCTGCTGCTGCAGGAGATGCCAAAATTTGGAATGTTGCAGGATCGGATCTTCGACATAAGTACATGGAACTGCAGTTCGCTTGGTTTGTTTGGTTTGGGGTTATCGGAAATGCACAACACTATATTCTTGTCTGGTGGCTAGCTCGCAAATATCATTCTGATCTTGATCCCTGATCTCGTGTCAATGAGTTAGCTTCGCCTACGTTCGGGATTAGCTAATTAATTAGTTAGCCGAATTCGTTAATTGTTGTTTAGTCTATTTGCTTTTGCTATCATTTTTTACTTTATAAATAAACTTAAACATAAAGTTGTGTATGTGTGTATAGAAGATGTTTTTTAGGGGCTCGCACGTCCATTGTTGTTTCCTGGAATCCGCCGATAATCCAGCCACATACACCTACACCTGTGTACACCCGTTGCCAGCGCGTGTGAAATGCTCTTGTTGGTTGGACTGCTTCTGCTTCAGCTTCAAGGGGGTTGGATTGGGATTGGGTTGGGTTGGATTGGGCTAGCTACTTCTAGCAGGCGCAGCCGCCCTCGGGATCCTTCGTCTCGTTGGGCGAGTCCTTGAGCACCACCTCCTGCATGTCCTCGGATGGCTTGTTCTCGGTGGAGTCCATGCCCGGCAGCGCCGCCGCCACACGCCGGAACAGCTGCTTCACATTATAGCCGGCCTTGGCACTCGTCTCGATAAACATCACATTCAGCTCCTTGGCCTTGCGCTCACCTTCCTCCGTGGACACCTGCCGCTTGTCGGACAGATCGGTCTTGTTGCCTACCAGCATGATGATGACGTCGCTGCCCCGCTCCGTGCGCACGTCGTCTATCCACTTGGAGGTTTGATGGAACGAGTTCGTGTTGGTGATGTCGTAGACGACCACGGCGACGGTGGAGTCGCGGATGTAGGAGGGGATCAGCGAACGGAAGCGCTCCTGGCCCGCCGTATCCCACAGCTGCAAGCGCACGGTGCGGTCCTCCAGGTACATGGTCTTCGAGAGGAAATCGATCCCGATCGTCGCCTGGTATGTGTTGTCGAAGCTGTCATACATGAAGCGCGTAATCAGCGAGGTCTTTCCCACGCTCTGCTCGCCGAGGAACACGAGCTTGAACTTCCGGAGCGGGTTCCCAAAGTCGCCGGATGACATGTCGTCTGCTTCTTCTAGCTTTCTTCTCGCGCTCGCCCGTGCAACTCTTGTACGTGTCTACTTTTTCTTAATTGCGGGTTGGCTGACCTCTCTCCGCTCTCCGCTTTCCTCGTTCCGCTCTCCCGTTCCGCTCTCCTCAGTTGCGCACTCCTCGTTCCCTCTCTCCTCTCTGTTGATATGGGGCTGGGCCTGTGGCTTTGCGTTTTATTCCAATCGCTTTGCGCCGTTTGTTTGCCAATATAGCCGTTCCTTGTTCCTGGTAAGAGCTCTTGACGGTTCCGGCTAGCAGCGGTTTCGACGTGCGGATCGAATGGCTATATAAATCACTTGATTCGTCGTGGAAAAATTGCAGCCAGCAAATCGTCTCTGCTTCTTCTTCACTTCTGAGTCAGTTGCTGTGTGACCATGACCGACAAGAAATACCAAACTCGAAAAATACCAAAAACACCTGAGAAACCGTGAATACTGAATTAGTAGCAGTGAAGCGGTTGCATTTTTCGAGGTGATTTTTAAATATCAACACCTGGAAAGCTCGGCAAAGTAAAACAACAAACTTGAGATATTTAAGTAGTTATTTACAGAGCCTATCACGGCACAAGTGCTGCGGGGCGATTCCCTAAGGTGTCAGTGCACGCAAGGCGCTTAATCAAAAATTATAATAAGTGGTTATCTGAGGAACAAACGGGCCTTAATTGAAACGTCTTATCTTCTGGCGGAATTTGGTATCGCGAATTAATTTAAACGGTCCCTGATAAAGTCCGATGTAAACAGTTCTCCGAAAACTATGATTGCGAACGGACAGCAAATACGACCGCACGACCTCCTGCTAACCAGAGTCCTGCTCCTGGCTCTGGGTCTATGCCAGGTGTCCGGAGTGGCCGTTGCCCAGCCCGAAGGCCGTGTGGTGGGCGGCGCTGCAGCAGCGGTAAACAGTGCTCCCTATGCGGTATCCATGCAGTATGGAGGTACGCACTACTGCGCAGCCAGCATCCTGAACCCCAACTGGCTAGTGACTGCTGCCCACTGCCTGACTAACAGTGCCCAGGTCCTGGGAAGCACCCTGGTGGCAGGGAGCATTGCGGTGGCAGGAACTGCTAGCACCACACAGACGCGTAGCATTACCTACTTCGTGGTGAACGATCTGTATACGGGTGGAACCGTGCCCTATGACATCGGTCTGGTCTACACCCCCACCGCCTTTGTTTGGTCCGCAGCGGTGGCTCCAGTGACACTGCCATCATCGGGTGTGGTTCCCACTGGCACCGCCAATCTCTACGGATGGGGCAGCACCAGCTCTACCAGCTCCGCCTCCTATCCCTCGACGCTCCAGGTGGCCGATAACATACCCATCATCAGCCTGAGCTCTTGTGAGGCGGCTCTGGGCACCAAGGGAAGCGATGTCCACTCGACGAATTTGTGCACTGGTCCTCTTACAGGAGGGGTCAGCATCTGCACCTCGGACTCTGGAGGTCCTCTGGTTCAAGGCAATGTCCTGATCGGAATCGTGTCCTGGGGAAAACTTCCTTGCGGTCAGGCCAACTCTCCGTCGGTGTACGTACAGGTCTCCTCGTTCATTTCATGGATATCGGCCAACCAAGTAGCGCCCTAAAATCACGAATTTAATATCGCTTTAATAAATTCAGCAATTTCTCTAGCAGAAACATCGGCTATTAGCTAAGTTTAATTGTATAAGTAATCTTATCTTGGGTGTTTTGAAAGATTCTATTGTAAACTTCTCACAATGCGAATATAAGGGTGTTTACAAAATATATATCATGGAGTATACTTTCAGGTTTATTTGCAAATACAAAATAGGAACTGAACTTTTTATCAAATAAATAGGTAATTAAAATTGATTTGGTAATTAAAAATAGCCCTTTGGTATTAGTATTCTATATATAAATATTATAAAGGCTTATTTTTTGAGCTAATTGCGTTTCGTGGAATTATATTATCTATGAAAGAAGATACAACATATATGTATATAAATCAATCTTATCAGAATAACGGTCAATAGAACATATTATAATAGTTAGTCATGCAATATAAGACGATGTAAATATTTTACCCAACTTGGCCACACTGCTTGTAACGGTTGAGATTTAAACATAGGAGTCAAACAAAATGAATCAATCAATTTAAGGCTCACCTGTAGGATTGGTTTTACCGAAAAATATCCCAAGTATTCGGTTCTTAAGAGAGTTGCATCCGCACAAGTGATCAGCGAGTGTTGAAAAGTAATCTATGCAACCTGAAAATAACGCTTAAGTTTGTTCAGATGCATATTGGCAATAAAAGGTAACTCCCCAGACACAACCTAATCTAAAATGCTTGAAATGCTTATCAAGGGTCTTAATTAAAATGTCTTATCTATTCTTGTGCTGGTCCGAGTGGCATCATGATTTAATTTATAAAAGCCGTCGATAAAGCCGATGTAAACAGTTCTGCGAAAACTACGATTGCAAACGGACAGCAAGAACTATCTCACCATCGCACCATGGCGCCATGTGTTCCTCTTCTTCTTTTGGGATTGTGCCTGCTCTCGGGGGGAGCGAACTCCCAAGTCCAGCCACAAGGACGTGTGGTGGGGGGCACAGCGGCCATTGCGAACAGTGCTCCCTACATAGTGTCCATGCAGTACGGAGGCACCCACTACTGCGCAGCCAGCATCCTGAACACCAACTGGCTGGTGACTGCTGCTCATTGTCTGGGCAACCGGGCCCAGGTTCTGGGCAGCACCCTGGTGGCCGGAAGTATTGCAGTGGCGGGCACTGCGAGCACCACCCAAAAGCGGAGCATCACCCACTTTGTGGTGAACGATCTGTATACGGGAGGAACCGTGCCGTACGACATCGGATTGATCTACACCCCCACCGCCTTCGTGTGGTCCGCTGCCGTGGCGGCTGTAAAGCTGCCTTCTTCGGGTGCGGTGCCAACTGGAAACGCTGACCTGTACGGATGGGGGAGCACCAGCAAATTAAACTCTGCCTCCTACCCCAAGACTCTTCAGGTGGCCAAAAACCTGCCCATCATCAGCCTGAGCTCCTGTGAGAAAGCTCTGGGCGCCAAGGGCAAGGATGTCCACTCGACAAATCTGTGCACTGGTCCCCTAACCGGTGGGATCAGCATCTGCACCTCAGACTCAGGAGGTCCTCTGGTTCAAGGCAATGTGCTGATCGGAATCGTGTCTTGGGGAAAACTTCCTTGCGGTCAGGCCAACTCCCCGTCGGTGTACGTACAGGTCTCCTCCTTTGTTTCATGGATATCCGCCAACCAAAAGGCACCCTAAGATCAGAAGCACCCAAATGAATAATAAATAATTGTCTTAGTATAGGAGAAATGTAAAGCATCAATGATTAAAATGTTTTTTTTTTTTAATATTTTATTTTGTGATCTTACTTGTATGAGGAAAGATGCCTAGGTGAATCTAACATAAATGCTGTCGTGTTTCAAAACGTGTAAACCTAGGCAAGGGTATTACAAAATCTTTAGTATCTATTTTACTGGAACTAATGAATAAGAATTTTGCAGATTATTCTTGTATATCTTTAGATTCGTCGTCGAAATCATAGGATTTATATTCACCAAAGCTTAAATCGGAGGATGGTATATTTGCGATGCTGCGCGTCAAGAAACTCTGCTCTCGTTTTTTCTCAGTGACGATGAAGTTTAAGTCCTCATCGATGTCCACAAAGTAAGTTGGAATATTTCCCCTTCCCTTCACGGCGGTTAGGCCACGATAGGTGCAAGAGATGCCGAATTCCTTAAGGATTTGGGCAGACTCCTCCGTCACCTGGATGTGCCCCGGCAGGCCTGTGGTCTGCATCCGCGAGGCCATGTTAACCGAGTTGCCCCAGATGTCGTAGTGGGGCTGTGAAGCACCGACGATTCCGGCCATTACCTCGCCGCTCGAAAGGCCAATGGTGACCGATCCTTCGTTGCTGTCAATGCCCGGAAAACCTCGGTATGCCTTGAGGCAGTGGGACAGCGTGCGCATCAAGTCCAGTGCGAAAGTGGCCATTACTAAGACCACTTCCTCGCGTTCTTTCTTCGCAAAATCCTGAGAGATGATGGACGTTGTGCGTCGAGGCAAATCGGAGTTCAATTGTGAATCGTCTGAAACTGCAATGAAAAGTGATCAAGCCATTCCTGCGGTTAATAAAAGCTTTAACTTACGTGTCGTCCGTCGCCCTTCGAAGGTTCGCATGCTGGTGGAGCGCGCAAAGTTCAGGTCCAGCCCACAAGCAGCCATATAGGTGCATCCGACAACCTTGATTTTCTCGACCACGTAGAATTCCCTGTATTGAAGCAACTGACATCGGATGAAAGAAATTTGTGAAACATTAATTAAGAAATTTAATATGTGGGAATGCAGTTTAATTCAAAGAATACATAAATCTTCAAAGGAATGTTTGGACTTTTACCATACCCATCAGACTTTAATGATTTGCTTAGGCATATTGGCTTGCCTTTGTATCTGAACTACCAACTTACCAATAAATCGAATTCGGTGATATATGTGTTCAGTATTCGCAAGTCTTTTAAGTCCGTTTGAAAATTCATTAGCTTTGCAAACATGACCGATACCATTTTATAATTTTCATAATACAATTCGTCACTAGCTAACGAATAAAGATAGACGTCAACTGCATAAACGTGAATTAATACCAAATAAAACAAAAAATAGTTTAAACAAATCTTACCAACATGCTCGGGCAGAATGTTGTTGAGAAGAATTATGATCGATTGATTGGTCAAATGGGCGATTTTCTCTTTGTTGATTAGATCGTTCCGCCAGCTGAATAGGTCGCGATAAACTTGAGTAAAAATTTAATTAAACTCACAAACATTCCACACTCACGTGAAGTTTACTTTGCTGGAAAACTCCGACTGTCGCTCCTTCAGGTATATTGAAAGTAAAACGAAAAGCACCAGCACAATGTGCGAGTATTCGGCGGAGAAGAAGGGATTCGTAGTGGTGCTATGGTGGTAAATGATGACGAAATGCAAGCACACAAGTAGCAGGTACACGGTCGCTATTGAAATTGCCACCACCGTCTTCGCTATGAAGGGTATGCGTATGAAGGTTAAGCTCTGGCAGATATATATTCCAACCATGTCGGTGACAATCCATGGATGAAAGCAAGTTTCCAGATTCTCGTAGTGAAATATCTTGCTCTCGATGATGCTCAAGTGCAGCGAGTCCATGTTGCAGACCAGCTAAACAAAAGCAACAATTATGGTAACCGCTATTGTATCCTACCCTTTCGCAGTATCAAACAAAGATATCCACTCACCAGAACTGCAAGAATTACTGATCCATGCATTGTCATTATCAATAGGTAAATGCAAACGCGAGCTGCCAAGCTGGCTTGGATTCTATCCACGAGAGCAAACATGAAGCAACTAAACCTGCTGTACCTGCGATATTCTTCCTTGTACCTCCACCAGCATAGTTTCTTGTACCAGGCAATAAAAGTTAAAAAGAGCAGGATAGTCACAACTATAGAGTCGATTATAATGCACCTTGTGTCTACGACAGTTAGCAACTGCATGGCGACCAAGCCCAATCCAATTACCCAGGCCAGCAACATGTTGTACTTGAACATATAGCCCTTTTGATTGATATAGATTCTCTCCATTTCGGGATCATTATAGGCTAGGCAGAAGTTAATCTGATGGTACATTGGAACGGTGGTTTTTTTATCTCGACGGAACGAATACATAGATTTTAGGCTGAGAAATGCAAATTAAAACTGTTATAAACAAGAAAGGAAGGCTAGCTTCGGTACCCGAAGCTTACAATACCCTTGCAGACCAGTTGCCTTTAATCGTTCGTTTATATGGCAGCTAAAGGATATAGTGATCGGATTTTTAGTTTTTAATTTTCTAAAACGGCTTTAATGTCTACGAAAACTGTATTTCTCAAGAATGAACTAATTGTCTTGAAAAACACCAAAGTTATGCTAAATGACCCATTTTCTCCCAGCGTTCCTATGGCAGCTATAGTAATAGTGGTCCGATTTGGATTTCAGATTTCAGGATATGTTAAAATAATCATTAAACAGAGAATTCTAAAAAAATAAAAAAATTATCTTGAAAAATTACGAATTTATGGTACTTTTTCCCAATCGTTCCTATGGCAGCTATGTGATGTAGTGTTCCGATTCCGGCCGTTCCGACTTATATACTACCTGCAACAGATTGAAGGATTGGTGCAAAGTTTCAGCCCGATAGCTTTAAAACTGAGACTTGTTTACATAGCAACCGACAGACGGACAGACGGACAGACAGACAGAAGGACAGACAGACAGACGGACATGGCTAGATCGACTCGGCTGGTGATGCTGATCAAGAATATATATACTTTATAGGGTCGGAGACGTCTCCTTCACTGCGTTACAAACTTCTGGTCAAAATTATAATACCCTCTGCAAGGGTATAAAAAGGTTAAGAAAAAACAACGTTACGATAAATCAAATCTAAAGTCCCCTCGCCATTTATGAGTTTATTTTGATGGCATCTTAGCAACAATAAAGAGCCAACATTTTAATCAAGTCATACAAATACTCACTTGAACGGACTGACCGGCATTTTACTGAATTCTTCATGCAGCTCCGCTTGGAAAACTTGGTCCAAATCGGAGTCGTGAACATTAAAATGCATTTTTTGGCAGCTTATGTCGGTGATCAAGCTGGTTTGCTTAGCATAGTCCCCTATGTCATCCATGAACAGGATTGATTTAATTATATACGTGTGTAAATTGTACCTCTGCAGAAGAGGATGATTGGCCGCCGCTTCAGTACCAGCCTCGATTTCAAAGTGGTCTGGATCAATATGGCTCAGTGTAGCACTACTGATGTGAACGCAACTGGGAACACCAGTGGATTCTAGAACATTAGCAATGGTCACGTCCACGCCTAGAAAAATTGGAAAATCGATGGGTACTGGGCCCAGATGACGGCGCAGGTTTAGCTCACCCCAAATGTCCAAGTGAAGCTTGGACTCACCGATAACACCAGCCATCAGAGTCCCCGAGTGAACTCCAATGCGCATATTGATATCCAGCTTATATATGTCTCTGCGAACCAATGGCTTTGGAGTTGTCGACCACATGAAGCACATAAGGTACGTACCTAACTTCCTGAATATGGGATATCATGTCCATGCCGAGGTAAACACAGCACTTGGCATGATCGGGATCCGTTTCCGTTAAACCAGCCACGCAGTAGTAGCAATCGCCCAGGAACTTGATGCGCTGCACTCCAAATAAGGATGAAGACCTGTCGAACCGCCCGTAGAGGTTGTGCAGAAAGGTCACCAAAGTCTCCACCGTCAGTGTGGTGGTGAGGTGGGTGTAGTTGACCACATCCGCGTACAGAATGCTGACATCCGGATGGATCTGGAAGACCATGGTGCTTTCTAAGGAGTTAAATTTGTAGATCGCGAGGGTCTGCTTCGACTCTATCCTCGAACGGATTATCTTCTGCAGGTGCTTCGAGATCTGCGGTGGCAGAATGCTGTCGAGAAGCAATTTCTCGTGGGTCCGGGCGTTCCGCAGCCATAGCTCCTCCTTGATGAACTGGTGGCGATCCAGGAAGGAGGACCTCACCACCGCGTCGTCCATCACGCGAATGAATATGCCCACTAAAATGATGCAAATACTGTCGCAAATGTCTATAAAGATGCTGCCGGTGGATACCCGTTCGGACAGGTCAAGGTTAAGCTCCCTGGACATGAAATAAAAAAAGTAGGTGGTGTACACCATGGACACAATCACGGACAGCACCACGGCTCCCCATAAAAAGTGAATGGGTAGGAACATGTAAACCATAATGACTGTGTATCTCTCATATATCGAACCCAGTCTCCAGCCGTTTGTATAGTTGTGATACAAGGTCTTAGTCATATCTGGGGGTCGTCAATACGAAACGTAAACGGTAGAATCCCTTGGGTTAAGTTGGTATCCACTTACCCGCGGTAACAAATATCGTGCAAGCTAACACCGAGGTGGCAAACATGATCCAAGGACGTCGCATAATTAAGCTATCCCAGAAGTTGATACTCAGTATGGATAACATGACTATTGCACTAAACACATATAAGGATATATCAACGTACACCACACTCAAGCACTAACAAATGTGTAGAAATTAATATGTTATGAAACAATGAAAAAACAGAAGAAATTTACGATGTATTAATACAACATAGTTATGATTTTCGAAATATAAAACTATGTTAATTTGTAATAGTTTAATAGAATGGAATTGACTCACATCTTGCACACATTATTTTATCAGTTTTGTTCACTTACATCGCAAGTCGTAGCCAAAAGGGTACAGTGGGTAAGGGTGACGAAAATGTGCAACATGAAGAACACACCCAAATAGCTTTTCCACAACCGAATCTTATACGAGCGGTACTCGTTCTCCAAGTCCAGCTCCTTGCACTTGCTCTACAGAAGTAATTGTTTAGTTTTCAAACCAAGCCCGGATGCAAAAATCACCTTCACATAGCTCGGCTCCCACGTGCGTTCCGTTGCATAGTTGAGAGTACAACTCTTCCTCACGTTAATTCTTGCAGATTTCATTTGCTCCACTTTTCACTTTATCCAATAATCTACAGCAGAACGTATTTTCTCTATTGATAGAACACAATGATCCAGAATGCCTAATTCAGAAGGTTATAGTTTTCCGACAATTACTTCGAAGCTACTACATTATTACCATTCCAATACCCATTTGCAAATGTTTAAATTTTGATAATTTGTGGGAAATAAAATATTTTCGAGATTATTAAAATCATTTATCATAACGTTTTTAAATATATAAAAATAATTTTTTTTCAAAACTATCCCAAAATGTAGGTTTCAAAATCTTCGTTACATCCTCCTTGGGTCCGGCAACGTTGGTGTGTCAGAATGTGACCAGCCTGCGATAGGGTGGAAATGGGACTGAATGGCCGGTCGTCTTAAGTTGTGTAAATAAACAAATGTAAACAAACTTCTGCGGATAATAATGGCTTATAGCGAGCGTCTTCGCTCGCAGAACCTCGTGCACCTGCTGCAGAACCGGGAGTCGGGCTTCACCTATGCGGGCACTCCGTCCGGTAGGATGCCCCGGCTCGCCTACGAGCGGCGCTTCTACAAGAGCATCACGCCGTGTCTGACCATCGATTCCGTGGCAATTCCGCCGGTTTACCTGCGCAAGTTTACGCCAGACGGCAGCAAGCTGCTGGCCTTCTCGCAGGATCAACACAGCCTGCACATCTACAAGTACAAGGGCTTCAGCTCGGCGGAGGTGGGGGAGCTGATTCGAGAGGCTAACGTGGGCAGCGGGGAGTGCTTCCGCAGCCAGGACAGCAGCCTCAAGAGCTCAATCTTTGAGCGAATTTTCGCCACGAAGGATGCGGTGAGCCTGCGTCTCTGTCAGGGCGACTGCGGGCGCTACTATCTGCACCGGGAGTTCAGCGTGTTCCTGGAGAACGGCCGCTATGTCCTGCTGGCGGCCATGTCCGTGTTGAGAAGCGCCCTGCCCACCTCGGACTATGTCCGCTATCCTGACTTATTCGACAAGCTGGATGCCTACTCGTACGTGTTCTTTGTGGTGGACCTGGAACTGGGTCATGTGACCGATAGGCTCTTCCTGCCGCAGGACTCAATTGTCATTGCCCACAACCACGGCATCTCGGTGTTCGACTCCACGATTGCGATTATGTCGCGTCTGCACCAGTGCGTCTACGTGTATGAACTAGTGGAGGGTCGCCTGGTCGAGCAGGAGACGATTGGTCCCCGGCCGCGGGACTTCATAGAGAAGGCTTCATCGGATATAGACAACCTGGACGCGACCACCGTGCTGCCGATCACCCATATAAAGCAGCGCGTTCTGAGTTTTCTCTACCGTCAAATTGAATCAGATAGCCCCGGGGCGAGGCAGAAGCAGCAGGAATTCTACAAGAACTTTGAGTTTGTAAGAGATCTGTGTTATCCTACAGAAGCCTTAAATCTAAAAGTTTTTTCGTTGCATAGGTGGAGTTCATGATCATGGAAAGAATGCAAATGGTGAATAAGGAACTCCTCCTCTTGCGCTACGAGGAACGACAAAAGGACAGCGACATTGTTCCCCTGCCGCCTGCTCCGCGACGCCTTTACGTCTTCTATACAATAACCGGCGAAGATGTGGTGGGCGTATATCCGGATGATTCTGTGGACTTGCTGCAAATCATATTGCAGTTCTACGACCAGATGAGCAATGTGCGATCGATGCAAACCGGCGAAGCGCCATCTTTGCCACTGCACTTTTTTCTGAAGCAGAATTTCGTGCACGCCAGCGAGTCGATCCCCTTCGTGCGACATGCGGCGCTTCGCTTCAACCCCAGCGTTCCCGTCAGCTCGCAGAGCCTGTCCCCTTCGCCCTACCTCAAGTTCAACGAGTTCAGCTATGACGATCGGCACATATCGCCGCTGGAGCGACCCAATCCCTGCTCCGCTGAACCCATCGTCTTCAGGGATCGGGTCACAAAGTCGGTCAAATTCCGGCTACATGCAAGGGCACGCCGGCAAGTAAATTCACTGGCGCCCCGGGAGTTGTGCGCTTTTATTTGGCACCCATTCGAGCCGCTCGTGCTCAGCATCCAGAAGTGCATGAACAGCTACGCCTACCACATACATTTGTACAATCACGGCACAATTGTCGATCAGTCGAGTGACTAACTAAGCTTAATGTGATACGTTTACCTGAACCTGCAATAAAAAGTCCAGTGACTGCTTTAAGGCCATGGAAATCGCATCCAGCATTACAGATTATGGGCTACTATGTTGTTTGAATGAAAACAGCAGATACTGTTCACATAGCTGATTATTGTTATAAATTCTATCAAATAAGGTGGTTTATTTTAAGTTTAATTACATTTTACGTTCGCTTAGGTTTTTACTTTAAAGCATAGTCGTAGTCCTGGTTTAGGTAGAGTGATGACCATCCTCGTTGTACTCCTTGTTGACTTTAAGAGAGTGATTAATTACACTGGTCGGTTGCCCAGCTCCGGGCTGTTGAGGCTGCTGCGGTGGGTAGCCACCGGGCTGTTGAGGCTGCTGCGGTGGGTAGCCACCGGGCTGACCTGGATAAGGCTGAGGCGCGTAATTCGGCATTTGCTGCGGAGGTGGCATATACATATTGTACGGGTACGGGTTATATCCTGCTGGCGGGTACTGCGGCATGATCTGGTTGTAGGCGTATGGGTTGTAAGGGTACGGATACGGATACTGTCCATAGGGGGCGTAGGGAGCGGGATAGGCAGGGTTGTTGTATTTATGATTTGACTTATTCTTGCGCTTGTGCTCCCCACTGCTGCTGCTGCTGTCGCTATCGCTATCACTGTCCGCCCGGACAACTACTGCAAACTGCCATCCCAGTACCAGGAGGACGCAAATTACTGAGAAATGCCTCATTTTTCCAGGGGTCCACAAGACGTTCGTATAATCTGAGCTCACGGGTCTGACTAAAAGTTAGAGATGGATTTAACTTGTCCATCCGGACAAGCCAAATAGCAAGCGCGTGTGTGTTTCCGTTGATAAGTAGATCGTACGAATCACACAAAGTCGGCCTGGTTCACCTAAATAATTCTCTGTAAGATTTTAGAATTAGCGAGATAATTTTAAAAAGCTAAAAAGATGTCTTCGGATTACTTTTAAGTAAAATAAGGATATTTTTAAAGTAAATGAAAGTATTTAATTATTAAACAATCTCATGAATATTTTGTAATATTTTAGATAATGTAAGATTTAAATAACAAAGGCACAACTGTCGGAACAACTGCAATACCTTTAGATTACTATTAATTAATACAAGGAGGACAAGTGCTTATCACCTTGAAAATGTTGCGGAAACGAACTAAATAATATAAATAATACAACATAAATAACTCAAATCGTAGAAGCCGATGTCCATACACTCTTTAAAAACTATGCAAACAAAAAAAAAAAATTTAAAAAGAATTAAAATATAGTACAAATATTTGCCAATATGTAGCTTATTCCATAGCCTATATGGACATATAAACTTTTCAAGCCGTTTTTTTTAAAGGTAAACTTTATAATCGCCACACAAAGTCAATAATCCGGATGCTGCTGATACCGAAATCCCTATCAGTATAAGCACAAACATAGGATTACGTACTCTAATGAAAACAGACAGCGACTAGGCTATAAATATAATTAAAAGATTTGTTGTGGGAAATACCCTATATTCTTCTCAATTATCACAATTGGTTTGTTTTGGAAGAATGAATTAAGTGAACCTTTATATTGGAACTTTTGGGGGTGTCTGATTGTTTCTGTGTGGACCAAGATTTTTAAATATGTACGTTTATAATTTTAATGCATGCATGCATGTTAAGCAGAAATGTTTAAATTATGTAACAAACCAGTAACTTTTATCTTTACATTTGCACTTTATTATTGATCGAAACTTAAATAATACTTATATTTATTTTATATTTAAGGTTTTCCTTCAAAGTTTGGATTATTCCCATTTCTTTATTCAACTGGTGGCTAATTATCCCCGTTTTTGATGGCAGCTGCTGCTGCCTTGAGACGATTCTCTTTGACCAGCTTGCGCCACTCCAGCCACTTAGCCAGCTCCGGCTGGTCGGCGACACCTCCCTGCTGTTCCAGCTGCATATAGTAGGCTTCGCGCAGAATCTTGAAGGCCTGAATGCTGTAGTAAGGCTGTTGGGTGACGGGATCGAAGTAGCGTGCTGGCAGTCTGGTGATTGGACAGATCCCATTGCTAGTTTTTGCCGCTGTTTTTGGTCGAAAAATGTTCTGGAACACTTTTTCACTGAAATCGTTTTCGACCGTAACAAACGTCCGCTCACATTTGGCGGAGGGATCCTTGGGGTCAACAGGCAGGAGGGTTCCACGTGTCGTTTTCCGGATCACGGGCATAGTCAGTGAATGGTAACGGATCGTTGGCCCAGTAAAAGTTCGCTTGGTCGGACGGGTTTTCTTCTTCTCCAACTCCATTTTCTGGAATTTCTCTGCAAGTATAAACTGAGGTAAGCACATAGTTCCGATCACCAAACATAAAGTAAAGACCCACCTAGGGACTTAATGTTTTCCTCCTCGGTTATTTTAGCCTCCTCCAGAAGCTCTTCCTGCGTGGGCATGTAGTCTTCGACCCGCACCTTCTTTTTCTTTCGCTTTCGTGCGTCGTCCAACTCCTTGAGACGGATCTTTGTGGCCTGCGTCTTGATGGCCGTCGATGTGCGAATGGATTTTCGGCCGGAGTCGAGTACCGTAAAGCGAGGGCGCACCCTTCGCTTGACGACGCCACCACCGGCACGTTTTTTGTGGAGAGCCGGAACAGCCTTGAATTCCTTCTTGGCCATCGGTTTTGTTTCCTGCAAAAGCATCCAAAATATAGTTTGTTATAGGGACTATTTACGGAAGACTCACCTTGTAGGCCTTTGTGTTTACGCCGCCCCGTTTGCGCTTCTTGTCGGGTGCCTCTTCCTGGTCGGAAACGGGCTCATCCTGCTCATCGATACTGAAATCCGAGTCCACCACATCCTCCTCCTCGTCCTTTTGCCTGTTTGATAAATTTTATTATGTTATAATTACTCAAAATATTTATTTTATAAAAACGCACTCATATTCCTTGTCTTCTTCTTCGTCCTGAAACCCACCGTAGGAGGTTTTGTAGAAGTCATCGTCCTCTTCATCGTCTAGTAGAGTGGCTATCTTGGTGCCAGCATTGTTACGCCGAGAGCGCGAGGCAGCCATTTCTTTGTATTTTGAGGTTTAATTAAGTTTTTTAAGAGTTTTTTGGCGGATTTGCAAATGTAAACAAGCTGGCGATGGGAAATTTATCCAGATGCGCTTAATAAAGCAGAGATGCCAGATCGTTGGGTTTTAAAATAATGTATGTAGCCCTGGTGGATAATAAACATTTAAGAATTTCCTTATTATTTACAACAATAATTTAAATGTAATATATTATATTTAAAATTTACTTACGGAAACTCCTTAAAAAGATTTAAAAACCTGTAAAAACTGGAAAAAGTGTTGACTAGAGTTTGGCATTTTTTGTCAGTGCTGGAAACGGTCACACCGATACGCCACATCAGGGGCATTATTTGCTTGTTGCATTTTACTCCTACCGGCATACTGCATTTCCTAACTTAATTTAATCTACTTCCATCAATTAACCCACTGCACTCAACATGTCCGGGCAATGGGAAACGGTCACCAAGTCGCGCAAGCAGAAAAACCTGGATAAGAAGGTGGTAGAGCACACGGAAAGGAAACGGATTGCAGCTCAATTGCCCAAGCTGGAGGAGCTGCGTGAGACTTAATGCATCCGGTTATCCGAATGCAAATAATTTACCCCTTCTCCTCCTCCCCCAGTGCCCGTTCACCGGCCTCAATTGTTCGGCTCCAGCAACAATAACAACTACAAGTCGCATTCGCCGGCGAAATCAAGTTCGAGTGGCTCCTCTTCGTCGAAAAACAATAAATCGCCGACGAAGAAAAGCACGGTAAAAAATGCTGCTACCTCGGCTACAGGTACAGCGAAAAAGTCCACGTCGGCATCTGTTAACAAGCCGAAAACTCTGGAGCAGTCTCTAAGGAACATCACGCCGGATGATTTCGCTGCCCAGTTGGAGCAGGTCAAGCTCAGTTGTCCTGACTCCGAGCTCCGCTGGTTAAGTCACGTAGGTCCCTTAAAAAGGTTGTATGTGTCGGACGAAAATTGGTTAACTCTGCACATCCCCACAGATTGCTTTGTACTTCAATTCCGCCCTGTCCTACGACTGCGATCCCATCTTCTCCGGTCGCTCGGTGCAGTATCCAAGCATCCTGGCCACTTCTGCCCTAAAGTACTCGATTGTGGAGTTCCTGGGCAGCGTGGGTGAGACGAATCTGGAGTACTTTTACCACTTCCTGCTGGATAGTATGGCCACGGAGCTGAACAACAACCAGTCGGTAGCGGGGTACAAGCTGCTGTTGCAGTTGATCGGTCAAAACTGGCCGAGCATCTGCTCCCGGAACCTGGCCAAGACAGCACTCCTGCGGAATTCCTACCAGAATCGAAGCAACATCTGCCTTAGCATTCTGTGGGCCGTCGGCCAGGGTGGCTACCAGTCCCTAAATGAGGGCGTCCGGGTGTGGCAAAACCTGTTGCTGCCCAGTCTGGAGCTGAGGCAATACTCCAAGTTCGTGGTGGAGTACATGGAGAAGGTTCTTAAGGAGGCAGCGGGTAGGAAAAAGGAGGATCCCCTGCAGCTCAACCAGCAGGAGTTCTTTGCCACGTACCACGCTCTGAATGCCACATACAATAATTTGGCTAAAGAGCTGCAACAAAGTCTGAAACGCAGTGCGAGGGGATTGCTGGTGAGTCCTAAATCAGATTACCAAACTATTTGCACCTGATTCAAGTGTTTTGTGATTCCAGCAAAAATATATCGACGGCCCTGTGAAGCATGCTAACATCTTCCTGACCCTCTTCCGCGAGATTAGCGCAACCTCCAAGCAGAACAACGAGATCGAGGGCTGTGTTAGCTGTCTGCTGAGCAGTGGCAGTGACGATTGCCTTAGGGTGTGGCGCATGAACTACAAAAAGCAACAAATGCCAAGTCTTTTGCTGTTGAAAGCTATAGGTAAGTTAAGTATCTTGGTTTGACTAAAATGTTATATCCTCAAATAACTATATTAATTTAATTTTATATTCAAATGTGGTCTCAAAACTCTATTTAGATGACAACTGGGAGAATGATACAAAGGCTTTGCCTGCATCGCCTTCATTTCACTCTTTTCTTCAAGAATTGAATGACCTTAACGAAGAATTGCAAACAAGCAAGCGGACAGATAACTATTTAGATAGCTTAAACGAAGTCCTGGTGGTGAGTACACTTAAAATGCTATTTACAGTTCATTAATTTAGCTGAGGATAATGAGATAACAATTTCTTGGATCTAACAACTTAACAACATTTTTAAAGAACCTCTTTAATGCGATTGGAAAAGTTTGTTTTAAACCCAACAATAATTCGAATATTCCGCACTTAATATCTTAAGTCTGGCCACACTGCTTGTCTAGTAATTTTTTTCGGAGACCACGGCATTATGTTAGTTTCTCAGTCTGGTCACATTGCTTCCGTGAAAAGGAAAACGAAGGTATAAAATTGGAAAAAGCTAACACCTTAAAGTGAATAAATTACTGCAATTAATGCTAAAAAGAATGCAAAGGGCTTGCGATGCGAAAAATAGCGATTGGGAATACCAATTAGAGGATAAACAATCTTAGTTATCGGGTGGCAAAAGGAAAGTTTAGAAGCCGACGCGAGGCAACGCTGCCAACGCGACGTCGCTGCGAGACAGAGAGAAATAGAGAGGGAGAGCGTGGGAAGAGAGAAGTGTGCTGGCCGGCGTTCGTTTGTTTAAAATTTCTCCCCTTCGACTGGCTTTTCATCGAGCCATTAAAGCAGTGCAGTTAAATCAATGATCCGCACCTTAGCTATCGCGAGTGGTTGCAGTGCAAAGTGCGTTTCGGCCACAGTGTGCGTGTCATCTTTAACGGTTGTGCGTATGCATGTGTATGTATTGGTGGCAGCTATAACTGCAATTCTCCCGTAGCGTTGCCATGCGGGTCCAGTTGCCGCTAAATTTCTCCCAGCGGACGTGTTGCTTTCCAAAACGGAAAGAGCGAGAGAGAGATTAGGCATCGGTCATCGCAGCATCGTATATAATATTTGGTGGGTTTTTATCAGTTAACACACCCCGGCCCCTTATCAGCAGGCCCAATTCGATGATCTGGCGGCCAGTCGGCGTCACTTCTTATTGACTGATGTGTTCCAGCTCCCATTGGCCGCCCGCTATGCCCAAGCCCAAGCCCTCCCCTCTCTCACTTCTCTCACCCCCTCCCGTTCTATTTTCTTTCTGATTGTGCGCACCGCACCCTCCATACTCTTGCTGCAATTCGCATTCTCATTCGCACTTCTCTCACCGACAACGATACCTCCACCGCCACGATTGCAAATGGAAAGTCCCAACCAGAGAAAGAACAACAAACAACAACAAGCTGAACCTTGTTTCAACACGTGGCATGTCCACTGTGACCCTGAGTCCCATCGTTCTTTGCGCTTTGCCCCTCACATATTTGGATTTTGATTACCTTTTCTTTTATTCGAAGAACACAAAAGAGAAGAAATGTAAAGTTGGAGCTAGTCGTGGGCCATAGTTCATTCAACTCTTTTTAGTTCGCTAGTTAGCTCTAAAAAAAAACTAACCTAAGCCCCATTTTTAAATACTTTAGTTTTAATTAACTTAATGTTTAGTAGTTTTTTTTACGAATAATTCCTTCTCTTTTTTTTACATTTTAAATATAATTTTATCCAGAAAATTGCAAGCTGGATCCTATTTAATTTTTAGTGGCTTTGTTCTCTTTTGTAAAGTCTACTACCTTTCAAGTTGTCAAAACTAAATAAGAAAGTTGTATTTGAATCAGGAGCTTAGACTGAACCGATTGGTTTTAAATTTATATCCAGCTAAAAACTTTTATGATCTCGCCTTATCTGGAATAAGGGGTTTGAACGCGGTAGAATAAACGTATGCACATACGAATAAATAAGTGTTTTAATTACTGACACTCGCGATTTTAGCTTACTCTGCCGTCTTAGGTCATCGCGCTTTTATCCGCACTCACAATATTTGCACATTTCCCCCTAAACAGTCGCGAAAAGCTCGGTTTAAAAGCTCCCCGCAAAGCCCGCGGCATTCTTTTTAGCAAACACCAATGCAGCGATAAACACAAATATTTAATTAATTCATTACCTTTCGTGAACAGCTAAGGAAACCCAAAAATACTCTTTGATAATCGAAATTAAGTGAAATTAACGTAGAAAATGGCTCAGGTTAAACCGAAAAGTAACAAGCAGGGCGGCAAACCAGCTACCGCTCCCAAGAAGGTAAACACAGACAGAAACATAATACAATAATCAATTAAAGCGAAACGCATTTAAAAGTGAACTTATTCTAATGACAAACTTTTCTACCCCCC
The DNA here is from genome assembly GCA_021224005.1 of Drosophila setifemur. Classification (NCBI taxonomy): domain Eukaryota; kingdom Metazoa; phylum Arthropoda; class Insecta; order Diptera; family Drosophilidae; genus Drosophila; species Drosophila setifemur. Next base: position 5,787,239 of record JAJJHY010003831.1, on the reverse strand, counting down.
AAAAGAGCGTTCAGGAGAAGAGCAGCGCACAGCAGAAGAAGAACAAACAGAATGCGGCGGCACAGAAAAAGAAATGTGGATGCTGCAAATGGACGCTGGGCAGCATTTTAGTCATTGCCCTAATCGCCGGAGCCCTCTACTACGATACGGAGACCAACGGCAAGGGCGTGTTCGAGAAGTCGGCCACCGGCAAGGTGCTGAAGAACGCCGGAGTGCTGCCGCATGTGGAGAAGGTCTGGTACACCGGGATGGGTGCCGGTGCCCGGGCCTACAAGTGGGCGGAGGTGAACGTTCCGCCTTATGCCGAGCCGGCGATCAAGGCCATCGTCGATCTGTGGAAGCTAGCGAGGAATGCCGCTTGCAACATCTTCCAGAACGGCAAGGCTTACTTCACTGCCAAGTGGCCCGTGGTGGCCAAGTTCGTAAGTATCTTCTGGCCGGCGGAAAGATGAGATCATTTCTTGTTCGCAAATGCGCAAACCAGTTTCCGATCAAACATTGTGCTACTTTCGGACTTCTTTTCCTAATATCTTTCATATTTTACAGATTGACCAATATGTGCCCAATTTGTCCGGCAAGTTTGAAGCCTTCGCAGCGGGCGTTAGTGATTTTACCGTCAGCAGCTACGACAAGACTGCCGCTCTGCTCAAGGAAAAGGTGCTCGTGTAAGTTGACCTGAGATTGATTTCTTCGAGGGTACCTCTCTTTAAGATTTGCATGTCGCCCTTTTCTTGTAGTGGCCGCTTCTCGCCCGAGAACATCAACCAAGCGCTGAACCAGACGCGCAACGTCGCCCTGGAGTTCTACAACCAGTTTCACAAAAAGGTCGACGCCTATGCCAAGCTCAAATGATTTTAAGCGTCAGGCACGCTTACCTATCTAACAGCAACATCATCAGCAGCTGCAGCATAAGGAACACAAACCGCGTCATAGTAAATAGTGAAGAAACCCCAAAATTTCGCGATTAGTTAAACAAGAAAACCCGAAAAATCAGTTAAAAACATTCACATTCATAAACTACTCCTCGTCAGGTCTATGTAAGGAAAAGCAATACGAGCAAATTTTTGCGAACGTCGATCGTGTACACTAACAATCTAGTAAATTCAAACATACATTAGCAAAACAAAACAAACACCCTAAATTATATATGTTGTACAACACATGTTTAAATACGTTTCTCCCAGCCGAGAAATTTTCACTTTTAAATTTTTGTTTACAACGGCTTTCGAGTTTTGTAAAAGGTTCTCCCCAATTTCCAAAATTTTATACTTGTATTTAAGTGCGTTTATTGTGGCGAGGCGCGGATGTGTTAACGAATGTATGTTAACCAAACTTAACAATTCCAATTGCATTTTGAAGGCAACCAACAATAGATTGTTAATAGTTTTTCTTAGTTTTTCTATCTGTGTGTGCATATCTCTATCTTTAGATTCAGTCATATTTGCAAGAAAGCGCGTTTTAGTCGATTCTTTGTTCAATGCGCGAGTCTTTTGGTTCTATTTTAAATCTCATTTGTACATTTAATGGAATACACGATTTTGCATTAATAAAATAAAGTTGAAAGAAGTGAAGTAAAGGAATGTTGGAGTTGAAAATTTGGGTTTTGGGTTTTTGGGAAATTACTTATTTTGCAGCCGGCTAAATCAAGTAGTTTAAGCTAAGCGTTTTAAAATTTAATTTGAAAGGGCAGTGCTGCCAGACATTCAGTGGGCTGTTATTTTCAAAGTTAACCTTGATAGCAGTGCAAATGTACCAGGGAAGTTTATCAAACGGTCTGGCAACTCTATAAAATTTGATCCCCTTTTCTTACTTTAGCAGAAACATAGAATGCAATACAAATGTACCAAAAAATAGTGTTTTTAGCATATTGCAAGCAGTCAAAAGTGACAAGGGCACAAAAATGTTCTCAAGCAGGGCTGCCAGTCGGGGGTTAGAGGGAACATTTTGATTTAAACTTAAACTTAATCAAAATTTGCTAAAACTATCCTATTTGGCGGGTTTTCAACCTAACGTTCAAGGAAACCAATATGCCAGCGGATTTATTTAGCTAGAATATACTTATGTATATATGTACATATTATAGCATTTCCTAGGTGCTAACGATATTTCGTATCAAGTATAATTTCTCAAGATATTGGTTTAGAAACATATTTTTGAAGGAAATCGTGTCAAATTTTCCAAATCATATTTACACACAGCTAATTAAATTATTCAATAATAGTAATGTTTTATCATTCCTGACCTAGTCGAGGAAATATCCTTTTTTGAGTCATTAATCCGTTTTCAAATATAGGGTTCTTTCAGGATCTCCTTTCGGAACCCCTCCACGGATAAAGGATTTTCCGATTCGCCGCAATTTGAACGGATTCGGAGTGTGCCTTTCGCCGTGGCTCGTCATCGTTCGGCTCCCGTCGTTGGTACGAAACGGATGCTTCTGCGAGGAGGAAACAAAAATATGGGAAAGCTCCGGCCTCGTTTGCCGCAGTATCAAATGTATTTCAAGTCGCGGCGCACGTGTTCTCTCCTTTGACGCGGTCTCCCGAACTCTTATCGCAGCGTGTGAAGTTCGCCTCGAAAGGATATCTCGTGGATATCGGTTTCATCGACGGTGCCGGAGATCCACACCAATTCATGTTCTTCCGGATAGTGCTTAACTCTGACAGCAGGAAAGGACCGGTTGCGTTTACTACTTGTGTGATGTGCCGAAGGGAAAAAGTGAAGTTTTGGTAAACGAGGCCGCTATGCGGCCAGATATTGTCCATACATTTGATATACCAATCATACAAATCCAATCAAACACTGACATACGACCATTTGTCCCAGGATGTTGGCAAACTAAGTTATTGGAGGTGTTCGCGTCGTTGGAACCCAAAGTGAGTCGTCTGCGTCACCTTAATCTATTTTAATATTTTCATTCCCAACTAAGTTTTTCTCCGTATCACGAGAGCTCGGCTTCCCCTTCTCGCAACCACAAATAAATCAAAGTAAAACATTTTTCGCATCGGAAATGAACCGAGAAGGGCGACGTGATTTAATGCTAATCGAAAATGCATTTGTTACAAGCTCGGGATTCCTAGAGGAATTTCGCGCTTCTAGAAGTAATGGGGCGGGGAAACTCGAACTCGAAAGGAAAAGAATAGATTTCCCACAGACTTTGACTCAAATGCGTGTCATTTGCACAAACAAGTATGAGTTTTCAGCAAAATTCGTCTTTTTTTTGCGAAGAAATCAAAGTTTTGTCATGTTAAGGTGAAAGTTTTCCAAAGTTCTCCTTCAACTTATCTGCTTTTCAAGTCCTTCCGAGTTTTCTCGCCAATGTCCAAGACAGGAAGATGTCGGAGAACCAAATGAGTACGAGTGTTATGGATTGACTTTGAAATGAGTTCTGATTTCTGTGGAGAGGGGAGGTGTAATTAATGCCATGAAAATCAAACGCAAACCCCATTCAAAAAATTCTTTAAATAACTAACATGAACATTTAATTACTGAATAAATAGTATCCTCAACATATAGTAAAGTCGCTTTTTAAATGGCTGAGCTAAATTTATAAGGAATAAACCTGTTGGTAAATAATTTAAGTCGGTTTTTGTATATTTTTCTTCATGGCATATCAGTATACTTTTGAAAAGATTTTTGATTTGCCTTTAAGGATTTCGTGGGGTTCAAAGACCTTTTCCTAATTTCAATGCTTTTCTCGTACTTTTCCCCCTTTCCTGACAATTAATTAAGTGCCGCTTAGGTGAGCTTGTCGCTCATTAATCTTCTAACCTCATAAAGAACGGCACGGTCCAAACGAAACATATGTCCTGGGAGTCCTGGGCACACAACGACGACATTGAAATTGAACCGATGCTTTCGTCCACTTCCCCAACCCTTGGTGTTCCTTTAATTGAATTTGCTTTCGGCGCTTTTTGCGGGAAATTTCTTCTTTGGGATCAAGTGGTCTCCAGGTGGTTTCGTGACTTTTTGGCCGATGTCCAGGTGATTAATGTGCAGCCGAGTTTGTTTAATTAGCTTGTATTTATATCTGAAGTACACAAAGGAAGACAAAAGCCAGACTCCTGCACAGATAAGTGGGTTCACTTTTATGGTAGTAGCTTGGGAATGTGAATTACAGCAAATTACAGAATATATTAAAAGAATTTTAAGTGGGTAGAGCGAGCATGGTTAAGTAGAGGGTAACCGATCAAATATTGCGTAAATTGGTATTTAGATGGCGGCTGAATACACAATAAAGCGATTGCACCTGAAGGAATTCCGGCCTCTGCACCGAATACCACAAAATTTAATTAACCATCAATAACCGCGGAAATAACAATTACAACATGCAGTTTAAGCTCATTCCATGTTAATTTGATGACCATTGTTTGATTGGAGGCGCAACAACAAACAGCTCATTACACAATGCCAACCGTGCCAACAGCAGCAGAAAAATGCATTTAAATGCTGTGATTACCCAGAGTGTCAGAGGGGCCAGGAGAAAAGCGAACCGAATTGAATCTTTGGCCCACGCAGCCGATATTGTATCGGTGGGTTCTTTTGTTGGCGATTTAAATTAAAGCACGAACCATGCACAAAGTTTCACTTGCCACCCGCCTGTGCAGAAATTAACATTTTAATTGGATTTTGCCTCTCCGAGAGTGATCAAGGTTCACACTTTAGTTTCCCATAGTTTATGTTTATTCCCCATAGTAAACAACTATTTGAAATCGGCCAGTTGGCAGTTGTAAATATTAATGCAGTTGTTACCATTGGATAAGGTTCGAATGGACATGAGCACCAACACCATTCATGTGACATGCTGGCGATAAGCAACTTGGCATCAAACAATATATATATGGGGGCTTACCAAACACAAACAACATCCTCGAATCAGAAAAAAAAATTAATGCCACATCCATTTGATACGGGATAAATGATGCGAATGGGGGAGCAATTTATGGCGAAGGTCATTGGTTAATATGTTCGTGTGGGCCATTGTTGATATTAAAATGTAAATGCTATCCATATTCAACTTTTTTTTTATTATTTATAATGGTTATTTGGACTAAAAACTGTTTTTAAAATTAAAGAAACTTAAAAGAAAAGAACATCAACTGATAGGCAACAAAATAAAATGACCCATTTACTTGATTTCAATTGCGTAAAACTAAACACAAAATTAATTAAATGAATTAATTCGGATTGTGAGCCATTCTAACTATTTGGATATCTTTGTTTTACAGAATGCCCTGCAACATCTCTTCAGCTCGCTGACCATTGAAAAATCTGCAGTAATGTAAGCCAAACATCCCAAACTCACAAGGTGCAAGATTACAATAGAGAAACATCCGCCCTTGAGGTGAATAATTTGAGAACAAATAGAAATAGTTTCGCCAGGCACAAGGCACAAGGATCATGGCCACGCCAGGCAAAGGCTTGGGTTGCATTGTTACGCCAGTCATTATCATAATAATGATGAGCACTTCGAGAGCCTGGGCAATGCAGCAACAACTCCCGACGACGACGGCCAACAAAGAGCAGCGTGGAATGAAATCATTGTGTAAGTGGAGTAAAATTCAAAACTAAACTTATTAAGTCCTAATTGAGTTGGTCAACATGTGAAGTTTTTCTAATTTAATTATATATCAAAATAACCATGGTGAATCCTGTCAACAACAACATTTGGTTGTGCAAACTGAAGTCTGCATTGCTTTGTAAATAATTCCCGGAGCTTCGGTTGCACAGCTCAGACATACTTCAATTAATTTTCTCTTTATCAAAAAATGTTTCCGATATGCAACTAAAAAATATTTTTGCCAAACAGACTGAAATTGACAGCATATAATAACTTTCCCCGAAGGGAAGCGCATATTTTTTCCTTTAATAAATCGTGTGCTTTCTTTTCTCGGAATTGCTTGCTTTTTAGTGTTTGAGGAACTTTTTCCGACATGCCATTCCGAGGCGTTCCGAGGGAGCACCTAATGCAGTAAATGCCTAAATCAATTACTGCCAGCAGGCGGAAAGTAGAAAATAGGAAAATAAACCAAATAAGCAAGCAAGGAATAAAATCTACTTAGCACATGTATACTTTAATTAAATCATGACCAAGATGAGCGCGCAAGGAGACAGCGAGCGACCTTCATGTTAATCTGCAGACACCGAGTCCGGGCACATTTCCCAGCCCCCTTTAATGGGGGCAGAGTGGGGATGGATTCTGGGATGGGGTATATATGAAGTCTGAACTCTGAACTCTGTTGTGGTTGCGGCTTTAACACTTCGGGAGCCAGCGTGCTGGGGCTTTTTATGATTATGCTTAGCATTACTTGGCCATGTTGCTGCCTGCTTTCTCTACAAGCGCGACATGACAATAATGCTTGGCAATTTGTGTGAGCGAAGAAGTGAATCCTGATACATAAATTTAAGGGCAAAATCTTTATAAAAGCAATTGGGCCGACAATCGGATTTGAATGAAAAATGGAGCTTACTATAAATGTGTTGATTGAACTTTGCCTTTCGGGTCAGAAAACTCAATGTATTTGGTTTGAATTGGAGAACTGTTAAGTCCTTTTAGATGGATTAATTCAAATTACATATCCAGCTCTAAATTGAAGCATTGTTTAATATTGTTCTTAATATTATATAGGACAACCCTTTGCTAATCATATATGTGCAGTGCAAGACAGCTTTTCCCCACCTTTGAACTGCAGTTCAATGTATGATTTCTTCATGACTTGAAATGTTTGCTTCACCTCTCGAATTCAATCGGATCAATAAACCTAAATAAGACAGAAGGCTTGAGTTCTTTCCGCTCTATTTCGCATCACCTGCAGTAGTTTCCCGAGCAACGAATTGTTCTCCCCCTGGACGGGTATATTGACATTTCTTGCCAGCGACTTTATGATGTTGGCAGAGCCAAGAAAACAGCTTCTGTCATAGGGGAAAACCCTGCAGCTTGTTCATCATTTTGTCGCCTTTTGGGCAGAAGTCTGCCACAGATGCACACGGGCAAGCCAATTGTAACGAAGGGGAGGATGATTGGCAGGAAAACCCACTCTTAAGAGATTTTTTTTTTTTGTTGAGTAGCCACCTGAACATGCAGCCGGAGAAAATCCACTTCAACTTTTCAGTCGTTATGGCGGCGAAGAAAGTGGACGGGGAAGTCCGGTCCAGGAAGAGATCGTAAAATAATTTTATTGCCCCACAGTCTGGCCGCACAATTAAACTGTGGAACAACGTGGAAGTTGTGCAAATTTCTGAAACCATCAAGCGGAATTATTTGAAATTAAAAAAACACCATCGTAAGCAGTTGTCGTGTCAATTAATAAAATTTACGACTATTTTCAGCAAACTCTTGATGTTCCACTTCAGGTTTGCCATATAAAAAGAAATCTACATAAAAGGGGTTTTTGAGTGGGAGCCCTTTTAAGTGGTATTAAATACTTTAAGAAACCATTTAAAGCCCCTTATTACTGCTTATTATTTGTTTCTGCGCTGAAATTATTGCGAATTTCCAACTGATGAGGGTAATTATATTAAGGCAGGCCTTTGTTGTAAAATTAATGACCCAATCGGCTGATGGATTAAGTTGTCGTTTATTTTGAAATTCAAGTGGGAAAGCTTCGTCCTTCAAATTGTTTCAATGTGATTTTGGTAATCATCGCATCTGAAATTACGACAATTGCATGGATTTTCTTTGTTAACAATTCAATAATCATACATCTCCTGCCATGGGGACTGCAACAATCTATACGTTGGCTATACGAGTATGTAGATGGGAAGCAATTTCATTTCATAAATTCCACTTTGGCTGGCGACCAACATTTTTGCCATTGTTGTAGGCAGGTCCGTATTGTGTGCGGAACATGTAGTCCTGGCCACAGGATCCTTGGCCATTAAAGCCCCCTCCAACGGAATAGATATGAGGAAATCATATAAATTCATGCTCATAAAAATCATGGTTGCATGTCCTTTGTATTGAGATGTGGCTGGTTGTCCTGCCGTAATGTTGAATTCCTCTTATTTTGATCGCATATATTCTAAACATTGGTCAAGCTTATTTTTTTAACGAATTCGGAACAAATGCCATTAAATGTGAGTCTGTCAAATTTATTTTTTAAAAGTTCCATATTTCCTTTCCGTTTCACTAACAAATTAACGCCGTTGATTTTGTTGCATACTAATTTACCAAACTTTTATTGGCCATACTTTTTAAAGTTATCGCCCAAGGGAAGTTCCTTTGAGCCAAGTTGTCTGCAACAGAGCCCGGGTAATCGAATATGCCAAGCACGTTGGCTAAAATGCAATCTAATTTAAATGACTTAACGAGAAGGCTGGAGTGGACACTCAAAGCAAACTGCTGCCATAGTTCGGGGATAGGAATAAATGGGAGCTGCACATGCAGCAGCTGGAGATGCAGATAAGGGGAATGTCCTTATTCCTCAGTCCACGTGACTTATGAACAAGATTGCCCACATATATTTAAGGGTAATTACATGAATACAGAAATAACAAGTGCAAGTTTTTGGTTCTTTTTAAATTAATCTTAAATTAATAAAATTTAATTTATAACTAAAAGTAATGGGAAAACAATACAAATCATATTTTATGCTAATAAAAGTTGTTATTTCTCGAAAAGACAAAAATTATGCACACCTTCATTTAATTCAGTTTAAGTGGCAGTACAAATAAAAACCAAATACAATTGTGTTACAAGTGTAAATAATGATTCCTTTCTGTGGTCGGTAGAGTGAGTTGAATTCGTTCAGCTGAAATAATCGGTACACATAAATTTTGCCTCGAAAAAATATTTACTTTAGGTGCCGTTTACATGTCTAAAAAAAAAACCCAGAAACTTTATTTGTAGTGAGTATTGTGACTTATTCATAGAGAAGGGTGCATTCAATATCTTAAGCAATGTGACACTGGGAATTATTTGCATTTTTTTTTATAAATTTCTATAGTAAATAAGTAATAATGATGTTTGTGGAAAATAATATACCCATTGATTATGTTAAGTGAGAGCATTCTACTGCCGGTTAAAATGCAGGAAGGTAAAGGTTTGTGTTTCGGTTTTCTCATTGGTGGGGCGAAGTCTGTAACAAATCTTTTCTACTGCGAAAACATTACCCTTACGAGGCATAAAAGTTGACATATGTAACAGATGCCTCAGATATGTATATATTCCGCTTTTACATACATACATACATGCTACATATGTAGCACATATGTCTGCGTTCCTTCTGACAATAAGCTAAAAAAGAAACATGAAATCAAAAACCAAGGCACACACACACATATATATATATATATATATGTATATATATATATAAATTTCTGTAGAGTTTGCGGAGGTGGTATGGGGGTCGAAAGCTACTAAAGCCGTTTTTGTTAGATTTATTTCCGTTTTTCTCACTTTGTTGGAACTTTTTTTGTTCGGTTGTTGTTCGCCTCAGTTTGGCTTTTTCAGCTCGGCAAGATTGGTTTATGGTTGCGGGAGAGTCTAGTATTATGTTAGTTTAGCGTTATGCATACCGGCTCAGGGGTGTGGCACTCTGTAGATAAAATGCCGGTTTTATGTTGCATTAATTTATATAGTTTTTATTTAAATTTATTTTTAGTTGTTTGTTTTAATTGTTTTAAAAAGCTGTGGAGGGAACAAGTATCTTTCATGTGCTTCTTGTTGAGTTTTTTTTGTTGATTGATAAGTCCTAAATATTTAATTTCAGTTTAAATTACACATAGGTAAATAAGTAGCAAAATATGTCATAGGAAAACTATCATATAACTATCTCTCAAGGACTATGCACATGACTCCAATTGCATAAATTCCACAGAAATTCACTTATTTGGACGTGCAACTAGCAGATACAATATTCACACAATAACAAATGATGTTGAGCTTAATACTGAAAGGACTGAGTGGAAAAGACGCATGATCTAGTAAGATTACTACCATACCACAGTCAATACTCACTAGTTGATATTATAAAGATATACAAAATATTTTGAAAGTATTGAATAGACTAACAACGGAGTTTTACTTATCAAAATAATCAAAGAAAAACTTTCACCAAATTATATACAAGTTAATTAATTAGTTTTAAATAGCAGTTTACTTATTTTTATCGCGTTTTCTAAAATTCCTTTAATTCTTCATATCAGAGGCGGAGGTGCTTTTCATATTTAATAACAAAAATATTTCCAGGCTTAGTGAGTAAAATATTGGGTTGGATAAGCAGGGTGATTTTTTGAGAATAGAGTACATTTTTTTATAAAGTATAATCAACTTAAAAGTGATGCAACTATAACCTTACTTGTCGAAGTTAACAAAGCCCATGTGCAAGCTTATAAATATTTCGTCATTATTTAAAGTTTTTTTCAGATCATTAATGTCACACCTTTTAGTAGGTCCCCATAACTTGTAAACTATGTAAAAAAATAACCCCTAGGGCAAAACTGAAATTAATTAAACAAAAATATAGAAGCTGCGAGTGGGCACTGTGGCTGAAATTCTGGGAACCTACTGTAACCTTTTGTCACTTCCATCTCCACATTCCCGATTGTTCCCAGCTGATAAACTAAGTTTCCTTCAGAGAAAGCGGTGATGGGGAAAGTGGTGAGAGGGAGGGGAGAGAGGAGAAATGAGGCCTGGAAAATTCGCGAACGCCCCCAGGCGGAGCATAGAGGAAAAGCTGCAGCAACAGCAACTACAACAACAACAACAACAATCTAGCTAAATTACAAACAATGCTTATTTGTTGTTTATCTGTGTAAAGCATCTCTGTGACATTTTCAGGCAACCACGGAGGCGAAGAGATACAGCCAGAAAGGGACAACTAGGGCCAGAGAGAGGGAGAGGGAAGAGGAAGACAGGGCCAAATAAAGGGGAACCCCCCTCAGTACGTAATTGAGTTGATAAAGCTTCGGTGCGGCGGTCGTATTGTTTGTGTAATTTGTGTAATGCATGCAAAGTTAATTACCTCGGGGAGCTTGGTAATTAGAATTGTGATTGAACGCGCCTCGCAGTGCCGTTGACATCCCTTTTGATCCTTTAGGATCCCACACCGCCTCGTCCCGTGCAGCATCTTTCTGATATAAATAAACACCATACATATTCCCTGACAATCCTTGCCCGTCTCCTTGCTCACCTGATTGTTTGAGTTCAATTTTGAGTTTAAACATTATTTTTTTTTTAAATTTCTTGCCGACGACTTTTGCAGACGTCTTTCAATTAGCCTGGCCAGAAAGTTTGCCATGCTCTCGACATTTTGTTATGGCTACCGAGTTATTGTTATTATTTTTGCGAAAATAAATTCAATTGAAGCCAATAAAAACTTTGCAGACTTCAGGAGGTGCTAATTGGTGCAGGGGAAAATGCGCAGAAAAGTAGGCAATGTAATTGTATTTCACAATTTACTCATCAAATATAGATTTTAGTTGCTATCGGAAATTCCCCCCACAGCGTTTAGAAGCTCCATTATATTTCCATTTGAGTTTATATTTTAATGTACATGAGATTAGGTTACCTAATGCCTAAGTTAAATTTCAATGGTAGTTAATTGTTCTTGGGAGTGTCTCAATTTTGGAAAAGTGATTGGTTCAATAATGGCCTGTCGTGCCTGTTTCAAATGTATCCTGACTTTTTAAGTTTTGTGTGGCACGTCAGTTTTCCATAAAGCAATCAATTATAGGGCAATTTTGGGTTACCATGTTAGTTTTTGGGAAATTGCCATTTTTCGAGAAATGAATTGATGGCTGCCAAATGGCGGAAATTGACTAGGAGTTAGGCTGAAAGTTTTTCGAGAGTTTATTAACTTGACGAGTTGATACCTAGCTATTATTTTTGCATTCCCTCCTTTGATCGCTACCCTTCAAAATCCTTGTGAGCTGAGCATTCTTTTGGCGCTGCATCTTACTGCATTTCAAGTAAAAAATAAGTATTTTTAAACTTGCCATTCTTAAAAAGTTAGCAAGTTTTCCTTTTATTTCGTACCACTGGTACCTTTTCAAAAGAAAACTCTCCTTAACTTGACACAAAGAAGACGAGGGAACAACTTTCTTGCATATTTATTCGTATTTCGCTTTCAAGGTGGTGTCGATAAACTAACAGCAAGGGGACTAGGGGATGCAGGGGGAATGCCTCCTCAATAGTTTTCCCTGGGCAAATGTCGCAAACGTCAAAGACGTCTAAGCACTCAATGTAATTGAGCAACACTTAAGCAATATGCGCCTCATTAGTTGACTAGCAAAACAAACACCCAAGCGGTAGCCGAAGGAACAGGAACAGGAAAGCCAAGTGGGGCGGGAGAGAGATTCACACTAGAATGATTTCCTTTTGGAGGCAATCGGTAAGGTTGTGGAGAAGTTTCAGGGAGGCGAGGTGCCCAGTTCAGAAACCGGCAACATGTTTTGGGTTAAGATATCCATATGGGCTACCCACAGATGCCTGGATGCCTGGGTACGTGCTCTCCTCATCTTTGCCGTTCCAGTGTCTCAAGTTTTGTTACGTGCCATGCTTAATTTCGAGCTTTGTGTTCTTCATCTCTCGATTTCATGGGATCCAAGGAATGCATCCAAACTTTGCCCGCACTTGGCTTTATTTTCGCTTTTGCAATTTATTAGCTGCAACAAGTTAGTGGAGCAGTTAGTTGCAACACAGAGCGATTCGAGCCAGGAAGTGTTTGTTTCTTCGATTTAAAGCAATAGCTTTCATTCTGAGTGATTATGTGTTTTCATTTCCAGAACCCTTCTTTTTACAGCTCTTTGTCAATAGTTTATTTAAATTTAGTATCTGAATGAAGTGCAAATGTGTGCTTGAAAAATTCAAATAATTAAAATGAAATGAAATTTAAGATGAGCTATAAAGGAAGCTCCTCCATCTGAATCTGTTTCCGTTATTATTACAAATGTTAAAGTTAGTATAGCAGCTCTACAGTGAAATAGTTCTGCAGAAAGTTATTTTCCTGAAACTTTTCGTTCTTGTCCAAACTTCAGGGCGATTTTCATACCTGATTTATTCGTTTTACGCCTTTTCGGCTGTTTGCTTAGTCATAAACTGTCGGGACTCAGAATTTACAGCGGCTGTTGTTTTGGTGCAAATAAATTGCATCTTAATATTGGTACAAGAATTTCATTTCATTAACAGCAGAAAAGCCTTAAAGTGTTAAGTCAGGTTCTTCCAGTCCAGTACATTGTTTTCCCATTAAAAGTAAAGAAGTTGCAGATGAAAATTTTACATTTCCCGTCAGCAATTTGAAATGGCCAAAATGTGATACCCACCTACATTGACAAATCCACCGAAAATCACGTTTCCTATACTGGTTAGATTCCAATCCGGCAAATCATCCTCACTGCACGAAGCGTAATTAAATGGAAATTAACATTGAACTCGCAGGTTAGAGGAAAAGCGTTTGTTTTGTGCAACAAAATGCATGTTGGACCTATTCCGAACCCGGCAGGAGCCGGGGAATTCGATTCTACACTAATTTGAAATTGGCATGCCAGGTTGAGAGCTCACATACTCGGGAGTCCTGATGCCGTGGGGGTTCTGTGGAATTATAGGATGCAATTCTGATTACTATTCGCAATAGATTGCAGGGGATCGGAAAAGACTCCTCCTAAATTACCCAAAATTCACTTTGTGAAATGTTTAAGAGGGGCTCTTAATATTGGTAATAGTATAAATAATATTTTTGGCATCTATATTGCTCTGAATATTTAAAAAATATTTCCTATTATTTAACACTTGACTATTTTAATATAAGAGTACATATGTTATCTATCACAAATTGGACACTTTAAGAAAATTATACATTTAGATACGAAACTTTTAGTGCCAAACAGGAGCAGCCTGTTTTGGTTCCTTCAGGACTCGCAATCGAACTGGTATTTTAGGTTGCCGGAGAGCTTTAATCCGGTGTTTGCGATCCGCCTGAATCCCAATGCTGCACAATTCCTTCCCGATGCGATTGAAGTTAAGATTGCTCATGAAAAGACCATCGCTGGTGCGATCGAAGAGCATTGACACTATTTCCGTGTCACAGGTCAGATCCTTGGCTGAGAAGTACTCGTTGGTGAAGCTGAGTTCGTATTTGAGCAGGTTCTCGTACATTCTCAACACATCCACCTCCTCTTCCGTGATACTAGTCATCCCGAGATGGGAGCGTGTCCGCCTATCAAAGCAGTGCACCTTGCGGGGCAACTTATGGGTTCCAGGTGCCACCAGGAGGTGCAACTTTTGCAGCTCTACACCCCCGGTGGCCTCTTGCAAGACCTTCGCAAGGACGCCCATGGAGGCGTCACCTGGTGCCAAGTGTCCATAGATCGGCTTAATGCTTCGCATCCGCATGCCCTCTCCCGGATGGTATGACTTAACCCAACGTCCCATGGCCAAAGGATACATACTACCCCTTCGCCAGTTGGCCGAAAGACGCGGCTGGAAAGTCTCTGAATCGCCCATTTTAACAATAATTTTGAATGTGATAAACAAATTACAGATCTATCTTGACAGTTAAGAAAAGCTAGGTATTACATTTCTTTCATTCACTTTCATCTTTGAAAAATTCGTATCTCAATTTTAGATTTACATTCACCTTCAAATTAAATATTTGTAAAATTTCCATTATAAACACAATTAGTGGGTTAATAAAAAAAAGAAGCTAACTGAACTGTGAATTCAACTTTTTAAGCAATAAATAATAAAATACAATACAATAATTAAAATAATATTTTATTCACTAAATGTTATTAGAGAGCTCCGAGAGACTCAGTTAAAGCTTAATAATCGGAATAACAAAATACACTAACTCATAGTAGGCTCTGAGTTACAAATAGGAAACGAAACCGATGAATAATTTAACAAAACAACAATTTGCGATTCGATTTACCTGCAGTCACTGTTCACTTATCAATGTCAAGCAGCTGTTTCTATAAAATCCATTAGTAAAGTTAAATTAATTACATTTGTAACTGGTTATTCGCCATGAATCGTTCGTCTCAAATTTTCCTGGAATATATTGAAAATCTTATTTGCGCCGAAAGACCCACAAATAGATCGGTGTACAGATATTTCGGCATTAACTCTCTTCGTGCTTGGTTGATTGACATCAGTGGCTCCCAGAAACGCAACCAAAGAAAGTCTTCCAAGAAATCCTGCAATTCGAAAGGGAAAATAAGGTCTCTGATTTGTTTGGACTGGCGACAATGCATAAGGAAGTTGATGGATCATTTGGGGAAGCTGTGCAGGACACTCAAGTGGAAAAGGAGGAGTCAAAACTTATAAATTAAAATTATTTTCGAGCTGTGAAACGTAAATACTCCTTTGTTAACATTTTGTGAATAAACAAATGCCACATGTCGGAGGATACTTAAACCCAAGCAATTTTATTCAACATGTTATTGGTACCAAAATCATTTTTGCCATGTTTATGATTTTATGCTGGGCTAATGCCTAAGAAACCCATAATGCAAAGCGTAAATTAAAGCAATTACTTTGGAAATTTGTAATCCAAAAATTACAGCCATCTGCTTTATTTAGGCTAATGAAGCGTCTTGTGGGAAATTTTCTAAATATACCATTTGGTCGTCCATTAGCCAATTAAATAAATTAAAATAATATTCACCGACTTGGCAGGAGCACCACTCGACAAACAGAAGTGGGGATAATGAAAACATATTGCCTGAAATGGAGGGGAGCAATAACTTCATTAGGTTCAGCGAAGCGACGAGCTGGGAGCCGCGATATATCAGATCCGGAAAAGACACGATTCTTTAGAACGCTGCTATGTTGGCGCGGCCTTTCTGAGAAATTAATCAATAAATCGCCGTCTACAAGCATCAATAAAAGGCATCCTCACGAGAAAGAAGTCAAGGAGATAAAAAAAAGAAGAAAAACCGAATTCGGTCAGGGGAAGAGAGGAGAGTAAGCAGATCAAGGACCAAAGGAAAAACCATCATGATTTATTTACTTTTGAATGTCTTTCGGGGTGCCCTCTTGACCCCCGGTTGTGGTCGTTGCTGGCTTGAGGCCTCCCCCACACACATTTCATGAGTATTTTATTGGCTACGTGCAACTGCGCAAACAAATTTACATGACATTGAACTGAAAGGTGCTTACCTGTCCCAGTCTCAGTCTCAGTGCTACTCCCAACTCCCTGCCACTCCTCGAACATTATTGAAAGATTGATGAAAGTCCTGCGGCTGAAGAGTTGTTGCCTTTCGCCTTTTCGAACTATCAAGTGAGCAGGCCGGAAAAATTCCTGTCAAGATAAATGACTTGAGTTTCTGTTTCTGCGTACATAATATTTATATATGTATATATGTATGTGTGGGTATTTTAATATATGTAAGTCGATTTGTGTATATGCGGAAAATTATTGCGGTGGGTGAATGCTTATAATGAATAATGAACGATTTTCCGCCCTTTTTCCTGGCGTTTTATTGTGGCCCAAACAATAAAATGCCTCGACCATTCACTAAATTTGTTTGTCGACCAACCGACCGACCAAAGGAGGAGCCACGATATGCTCGGTTTAGGTCAAGATACCCAATCTGTGGGTAAAGCGTTGATATGCCTTCACACTTTGATTTGGTTTCTGGCCCTGCGGTCCGATTTTGTTCGGTTTTGTATTAATAGCTTTTATAATGCCACCCTTATGCACACATAGTCACATACGAATATATGTATATGAGAGAATGTATATTTTGGCTATCGTGTGGGGGGGTGTTCCTTTGGCCAATTTAACTGTCAGCGGCTATCTAACATTTGTCCGCCTTTCGCTCGATTTACTGGAGCTTCGTTTGATTGAATGCGGCTCATAATTGATACATTCGGAATAAATCTAGTTGACCCATTTTTTTTCTAGCGATATGTGGCCGGGTTTCGATGACGATGTGGTATTGAAATTGGATTTTTATTGATTGGTTCCTTTTGGAAAAGGGCTTTTGGCCCTGGTCCGACTGGCTCGGACATAATGATAAATATTTTAAATCAAGGGAATGCGATTATATATGCTACAGAAATGTGCAAAGGGAAAAATAAATTACAGAAATTCGCATTTAGGAATTTAAGTGAAGTCTGACATTTTCGCATGCACCATTTTAAATTCGTTCTAATATATTTGTGCGGTTGTATGTAGTTCACATATTTTAAGCATATTTATGGGCCTGGAGCAAAAAAAGAAACCAGGCAACCTTTCCGCATACATGTCGTCCAGGCGACTTCCGTTTCCGCTCCCGCTCCGACTGCGACTGCGACATGGGAAAACTTTTAGCATTCATCGTATGAATTTTTGTTGCCAGCTCTATGTGTTTTTTTTTAGCCATAGAAATAAATTGTAAGGCCTGCATGGCTCTTTGTTTTACTTAACCCTTTCCATTTCTTTAGGCGTTGAGACATTTTTCCAGCTTCTTTCATGCCATTTTTGCTCAAAATTTATTCATCTTGTAATCCCTTTTGGGTTTGATGTTCTATGGCAAATGTATTTAAATAAATGCTAGCTTAGCCCATCAACAATTACAACTTCAACTACAGTCGCCCCAATGCTCGGCAGACTTTGCAGTTTTGACATTTTAAGTAGGCATTGCCATGAGAGGCCCATACTCGTTGAGAGGAAAAGGAACTGCCTGGAACAGGGCTCCGGCTCTGTTGTTTGTTTTGTGATTTCCGTTGCTGTAGTTGTTGGTTGGTCCCAACAATTATGATCACACACAGTTGCTTAGTGGGGCTCCAATTCCTCTAACCCCCTAACTAGTTCCCCCGTCCCCGTCCCCGTTCGTGCTGGAATAGAGCCATGCGATTTCTTCTGCCAGGCACAATAGGCCAACACACAGTGCTACTAAAAAGTATGCGCCACACTCGCACACTCGCAAGACCTTTGTGTTTCTGTTCGCGTTCAGGGCTGGGTAATTGCGGTGACGCTTTCTGCTCGCACAATTGTGTCATTCGGAAAACGAAGGCAGAACAAGTGAATACACTGCAAAAAAAATTGGGATTTATTTGTAATAGTTGAGAGACTTCTTATGTACAATAATCTATGTTTAAGTTTTAGGTTTTATTTACTTATATTTGGTGATTTATATTCTCAAAAAGGTTTCCACATATTTTATTTAATTTATCAAATTTTAAAATTTGATTTGCAAAAATCTGGTTGTAATGCAAATTTCATAATCATTCATGTAGTTAAACAGATCGTTCCATTATACAATGGCCCTGCTGTCCTTTCTGTCATGGCCAGATGGCCTTTTAGCTGGATGTTCCCTACTTATATAGTATTATGTAATAAGAGTAAGTAAACGGATGCCCTTTGTGTACTTATGTAAGCCGCCTGCTGCAGTGGTCGGCTTTTTTTTTTGGTTCGTTTGTATTGCTAATTGTTTGCGCGTGCTTTCTATTCATTTGTAATTCGGCTTAAAGTAATAAAATAATTAAATAATTATTTATTGTTATTCGGCGTGCGGGGCAGTGTTTTTGTGTGTGTTTGTTTTGTGTGGGCTAATTTTAAATTTATGATTTGTGGGCTCTGTTCACGCTGTTGCTGTTGCTGTTCTGTTTGCGCATGAACTGTGAACCCTGCTCCTCAGATACAATATATTTACGTGAGTAAGCAGCCCAGACAAACACACATATACACATTCTTCAAAGAACCTCCTCTGCGACTTTTGGACAGTTTTATTACTCGCATCATTTCGTCCGTTGAGCTTGAATCTTTGGACCACTCCCAGCTCCCAGCTCATCCCCTCACCGTCGCCTGGTGACTTATTGGCGCAAAAGTTTAAGAGCCGTTTTGGCCAGCACTAAAGCCGAAGGCCAGTCAACAGCAGCCGAGTCTCGAAATGGCTTTCTGTACTGCACCCAAATGTATGCAATAAAATATTTTACGCTCCTGCATCTGCGAAACGTCCAGATTTGAAAGGAACAGACACAGAAAACCAGAAAACTTTTTCAAGTGTGGTTGCTGTCCCAATCGACTTCATTATTTAATGGCCACAAAATGTATCTGTTTCTAGTCATCGTTAAAAGACAAAGCTAACATCTATTATCTATAAGTATTTTTTGAATATTTGAAGAATTTGCTTAAGTATATATTATTAAAGAATTTACTTTAAAGATTTTTTTTGGCCAATCAGCCTGTTTTTTTCTGAACATTAATTAGTTCCTTTAGCTGTTTTTCCTGTTTTCTGTTTCCTGATTTTCCTGGAACCCCTTTGTGGCTTTAAGGCTGTAAGTTTAAATATTTCGCTTACCCCGTGTTGCTAATAAATTACCCAAATTATGGACGCAAAGCCGTCAAGCGCAATGGCCTCGCGAAATGTGCGACCATGGATACGTTTGGAGTGGAGTGGAGCTGGTTCAAAACCGAACCGGATTCCCACTAGCTGGCAACAGCTGACTGAATTGAAGTGAGTGGGGGGCCTCGTCGTCGTCGTCGGCATCTTAATAAATTTCCAAGCGCAACACTTTGACGTTATTAATACGTTGGGGCTTTGAGGGCCACGCACGCACCTAAACCGCCAACCAAATGACGGCGAATTTTGCTTAATTACACGGCTTATCCGCAGTAGACACCCGACGAGTGCGGTTCCAGCTGTACGGAAAATGGGAAAATCCGGCGGAGAGCCTAGGTCTAGGGAAAATTAATTTCGAACGTCACCGAGCCGTCGAGAAACGAATTTAAGCTGTGTCGTTTCTCCACATCTATTTGTTTAAAATTCGATTGAAATTTATGCCTCCGAGCCAAAATCAGCTGGCTGCGGGTGAAAGGTGAAAGGTGAATAGTAAGAGGTTGGCTTAATTAAATAAGAGCAAATTCCTTCCGCCACAAGTTCATTGAAATGCGAAAAGCATGCGACAGGCTTAACTAAATGTTAATGAAGCAGGCCAAGCTGGTTCGTAGCTTCTAGCCATCTAATTCAGTGGCTAATTTCCTAGACATCTCACGGCAGCCTCTGACTCTCTATCTGTCTGTCAATTCAGTGCACTGAAATTTCCATAAGAAAGCAACTCACTTTTCACCTTATCAGGTTTAATTCGCAAATTAACAGAGGTTGGCTATAACCATGCGGGTCTGATGCACTTGGGAAAATATAAACATATTAAAACTAAATAAATATGATTAAAAATTGTAAATAGATTGTTAAGACTTATTTGAAGGCTTGATAGCTTCGATATATAATGACACATAAATCCGCACTCCTTTAACATATAATTAGAGTTTGTAAATAATAATTATTAATACATTTAATTAAATTTGTTTTTATTAGTTAGAATTACATGTTTCAGAGTATTTCTCTAGGCGTATTTCTAAATTGCCGGGGAATAGGCATTGATGAGACGCCCCCCTCCACCATCGATGTTGGCAAATTATCTTTCTACCCCAACATATTCCCACTGTCAACGGAATAATCAGCCTGCCAGACTGACATGTTAAGTCACTTTGTCGTCAGGACACATATCCAGTCACCCCAGTCACCCGAGTCCTCCTGTTCCCCAGTTCTCCTGGCAAATTGCTCGTCTCGGATTTGAATGCCTGGGTTATTTCCTTTTTGTACGGGTGTGTGCCTGTTTCTGTTGTGTCTTGTGGCATTAGTTTAAATTAATATCAGGAAAAGGTATGAAAGGCAACCAGCATGCACAATCACATCGGGACAGGATCCCCTGTCTTTTCTTCTCGGGCTTCACTTACTCGTATTTGGCTTGGGGTTAACTAACGAAAGCCACTGTGGGTAGGTTGTCGCAATAACCTAAATTAAAATGTTTTGGCAGATAAACATTAATTGTTGACTAACCCAAGACAATTTGTACAGGTCCTGGGGCTCAGGCAAAAAAAAATCCAGACATTAAAGGAAAAGGAAAGCTCACAGAAAAGTGAGAAAAGTGGTGAGATGATAATTTAATTTCGAGATTAAACGAGTTTTGTGGTTTTTAAAGGAAACTTGTCGGTTTTAGTTTTATTTAAATGCTAGAGGGCCAACCCACAAAATATTTAAAATTAATGGAAGCGAGAATTCTATTATTAACCAAAAGCTTAGAGCTTAACTTTATCGGAAGTCAAATGATTTATTGATATTTTCCCATAGTCATACAATAAAGAAGAAGTCAGTATATATGTAGTGATTATCATAAACATTTTACTTTATCATTTTATTAATATTTTAAAAAATTAGTTCAGTGAACATAAGATGGGTGAATTTAAAAATATATAATTTAAATTCTTTTAAAAAATACTATTTTCCTAAAATATGTAATTTCGCATCTGGAGACGTTTTAAAGTTTTTTTTTTTAATATTTTTAAGCACCCAGTTTAGAACTCAAAAAAACCCAAAATAGAGCTTAGTTCTAATCGCAGACAAACTCGTCCTCAAAGAAACTCCCAAAGGAGGAGCTGTCCCATAATCCCTGTTCGACCTGTAGCCACTTTTCGTGGTCAATTCCCTTAATTTCGCAAACGACCTTGAAGATTAATTCCTCCTTCTGGGTGTAGTATTCGGGTGAGTTCGCGTCCAGCATATCAACTTCCATTTTCAGCTGCTCGAGTCTCTCATGCAAATGGCGGAATTTCTCCTGCTGCTTCTGCTCCTCCTCCAAATTCTTCAAGGTGAGCAGGGCCAGAAATTCCGTCAGGCAGGACTAGAGCGAAGGCATAAGTGGCGCTCAATGCCAGTGGGAATCGGATCTGGGCTTACCACATTCTCAGGGCTCCGCAATAGGTTTTCGTCGTGGTCGAACTCGACCGCATTTTCGAGGCTCATGCTCTTGATTCCGGCTTGGAGCACAGATCCGCCGGAGGTCTGGAGTAAACTGTCGCTGTCGTCGTTGGAGTCGGGGCTTTGGGCTCGTCACCATTTATTGGCCTGCATTTTGTTTACATTATGCATGGTGTGCGTTGATTCGCTCCACCACCCACCACAGCCCTCTATTTCCCAGAGCTAGGCCTGGAGATTGTTTATTTTCGTTGCCACTCATCGATGGCCCCTCGACTTCTCCTCCTCCCGGCTGGTTGGAGATTCGGATTTTGACACGTAATCAAAACAGAATTGCTTACTCAGCTGGCTTCTGTGTGGCGAATCAAGTTGTTAGTTTACAATTACTAAAACTAAAAAAAATATTCAGAGCTAAGCGTAAGTTCGTGTTTCTTGGAACCCATATATATGCATGGATACATATATTGAAATCAGAATAAATTAATATGGAATTTCTTTACTGAAAGGAATTATTTAAGAAAATTTAAAATATAAATTCATTAAATTACTTGGAATTGTCTTAGTAAGAATATACAAAGTATAGAATTGTTTATCATTAGTTAAAATGGTTAAACTTTCCCCTTAATAATTAATGATCTAGAAATTATGTAATCAAATATAAATAAATTTTTCCATTCTTTTTTTGAATGCAATATAATTTATATTATTTTCTAAGAATTTTATTTTAAATCATTGATATTCCTGCAGCCAGTCAAATATATGTTATAGATAGAATATTTTTCGCGAATTTAAGCAATCACAATTTACGAATGATATCAAATTTGTTGACAATTCCAAGTATTTCACAATTCATTTGTCAGCATGTAAAAATGTAAACAAATAAAAGCGTGGCGCGTTTTAGCTATAAATCAGAACGAAATCGAACACACATGGAGGAATAGGTTTATCCGATGGAATTTTGATTTTTCGGTTGGCACAACCCAGAGAATGCCGCACAAAAGCTGTGAAATCTACCATAAACGGGCATTAAAGTCAAGCTGCTGCAGTGAACAGTGAAAAATAAATAAAACAGATACATCGCCACGTGAAATACAAGCCAACAAGTGTAAACATTGCCAAAAATAACACGAAAGCGACGGATGGCGCTTGGGAAAATAAACATTGAATGAGAATTTTGAAATCCAACCCAGAAACCCCAGCTAAAAGAGGAGCAGGTACCCTAATGTTTACATAGCACGGAAATATGGGGAAAATAATTTAGAAGGAACCCATAAAAAATGCAGTTAAAAAAATGAATTAGCTGAAGGAGCCTTGAGAGTTCGTCAATTATAAAATATATCTTATATGTTTTCCAATTCCTTATCTCTAAATGCACCTAAAATTCATTTTATCTTCCAGATAAGCATTAGATTTCATGTAAATCTTCATGCTTGTTATTTAATTGAAATGCTACACACATTTCCAATTCACTTAATTAAGAAATTATGTCTTCATTAGTCGTTCAAGTATATGCCAAACTGTTGCAAGCAACGAACTCCAGAAGCGAATCCTTGTGACTTTGAGCTGGAATCTTGATGGTGGCAGGGGAAAATGAAATAAATCAAGGCTCATTAGATCCCCGGAGGTAAACAGGGCTCAATCCCACGCACAACCACATGATACTTGTGCGATTTTGACTATTCCGAGACACCAAAGCTAAGCTGACAGTTGATTTGAACTTAGTCATCGTCAAGACAATGTATCCCAGCCCCAAGGAGTGTAATTTCAACTCCTTTTCGTGATGATAACGCGACATATTTCCAGCTCATTACGCCCCTGTGTCTAGGGGGGCGTGGCTGAATGGCTTTGACTTCTTTTGTCAGTTCATATGCGTGTTCTGAAGTCGTACGACGTCCCCAAAAGGTTGCCCCGTTTGTCTTTGTCTGGGCGCCTTAATAATGGCAATATTACACGAGTAATTAGTCACGCATTTAATTATTATTTATTGGTCTTGCCACAGATTGTGGGCGTGTCCCCCTGTTTATCTTCCTCGTCGAGTCTAATTTATCCATCTGCATGTATGCATAAGCCCAACAATTACCGCACGTAATTACCCACTTGAATGCGTCTCCTTGGATCATCAGTAATAATATATATATGACACATCAGATAAAGGCAAGCCGGTCTGTTCCAGATTGGCAAGTTATTAACATATGCACGTCTACGCTAATAAATTATGCCAGAGCAGACAGATGCTATCTACTTGTTACTCAATTCTTGACTGTCTTTGGGTTAATGTATGCAGTGATTTAATGTTACTGGGGATTATTTTTTAGGGGTATTAGTATGCTCATGAATACGAACCAGAATCAAAAATAGATTTATGCAAATGTAGGAAAGAAGGGAAAGAAATATATGATAAGCTGCGAATTTATTTATTATGTATTATATTGTATTTGTTATTTATAAGCTTATATTTTTTCGAGGTAATAATAGGTTTTCAATTGTGCTCCTAGAATTGAACGATTCTCCAGAATTCCTGGAAAAGCATCGACGCCAACTTGAAGTCAATCTTGGTGGGCATGAATACATTATTATATTTTAAATACAAATTAGAAATTGAAATCCCGATTATTCTCTGTTACCAATCCATGACATCTGAACCTATTAATATCAATCCATTGCAAGTATAAAGGGCAGCAGCTGCTGTAGTCAATTGGGTTAAAGTTCAATCACGTTTCGAACGTGGCCAAATCTCAAGATGTTGGCCCCCGGGAAAACTTTCATCGATTAAAAACTTTTCGGGATGCCGAAGTATTATCAGGCAAGGAAAAACTTATAGCCGACAGCTGCCGAATGCAAAAAAAAAATTAGATTTGTTTGTTGCATAATAATTGGAGGCAGTGGCCCCAATTCGCAGGCAAATTAAAATGCCAGAAATCGAATGGCAGGACCAGCAAAGACCAAAAATAACAGAAAAGATTGCCAAAGTCGAATCTCTGTTGATTGGCCTGGCACGTTTCCTTGTCAGCTGTTTATTGAGGCGTGATATAATTAGCATAACATCGACACAGATTCAGATTCACTGCTTGGGGCTGAGCAGGGAACAGACTACAAGGAAAAAGAAGCCTGCGAATTCCGGGCTTATGCGCAATTTGCTTAATGCTAAAACTTTTAATCACTCATACGCTCCGTGGCGCCACCGAGAACTGCTCAGCGCCAGCAGCGGGAAAAACAAATTTTACTTCAGAGAAAAAAGATATGTCCCCCCGATCCCACCTCGAATAGTAAACAAAGCGTCGGGCGAAATGAAATAAGTGTAAATACCACAAAATCTTACTCACACACACACACACATACCCGTCCATAGCCCGGAATGCTCACTCAAATATGTATGTATGCGCATCTGATTAAATACAAGTGTGCGCCTATGTGTTTGCCTGCGAGTTAGGGATCTTGCTTATATGGCATGGCTTCCAGCCCCAGGGGAGGGGATGCCATGCCATCCGCAAAAAAATTCATCTGCCTCGCCTTAAGCTCGAGTTTAATTTCTGCTTTGACTTTTGCAGTGCACCCTTAAAACCCAGAGTACAGTGGTTGCTCCAAAAATGGGATTGCAGATCAACTTAAAAATGGGGAAGATGTTAGCAGAAAGTTCAAGTGCAATTTAAATTATTTTGGGTATTCATAGACTTATATATACATAATATTTAATGTTCCTTCCTATCACAAGATAATAGATTTTTTAATAATGTAAATTTTAATTAATCATTTTGTTAATATCATTTATAAACGTATCCGGAACTAATAAGTAATTCCCCTAAACTTAAAGATTACACTGTATTCTTTTAATTAATTTATTTACCTAATGCTCTCACCTATTTTAAGATAATATCCTTTATTATTCTAAAATAAACTGCTTTTAATTAATCATTTTGTTTATACAATTTACAACCGGATCTGGGACCCACAAGTAATTCCACTAAACTTAAAGACTGCACTGTATTTTTTCATTAGCACTCTCGACAATGCAGGGTATTTTATTGGGTATATGCATTATATCAATGTATTGGGAATTTAAAACAAAGTAGTCAAAAAAAAAAAAAAAAAAAAAAAAAATGTTTGACAAATTTAATTTTATGAAAATTTGTTTTTGAGATTAAAATATATTATTAATTGGACAAGAAATTGAAATATTATATTTTTATCAAATGCATTTGTATGGTGTAATCATCATTTTCTTTAATCTATTTTAAATTTAAGTTCAGCAAACAAAAAATGCATAAAAAACGTATACAATTTTTTTTTCTAATAGGCATCTTAAAAAAGAAGGGGTATCTGCAAGGGTATCTGAAGATCCTGTTCCTCAAAGTGAGATTTTTCTTCTATTCTTGTGGTTTTGCCGTTCTTCAGATTACAATGTAAGCTGCGGCGCGTTAAAGTGCGACTGTGTGAGTGCGCGTTTGTGTGTATGAGTGTATGTGTGTGTGAATGTGTGTGTGAGTTAGTAAGAGGGTGGTGGGACGTTTGTGTGCCGACCTATTTGCTTAAACACACTCTAACTGGCACTCAGCCCACTTCTCCACTCTCCACTGCTGCTCTTCTCCTCCTCTCCACTTCTCCACGCCTCCGAGCCAAGCACTGCCGCCCTCGGAGAATGGTTGGCTGAGTCTCCAGCTTCTGCTGCTGCTTTTTCTTCTGCTGCTTCTGCTTCTGCTGCCTTTGCTCTGCTGCTTTTGCCTCTGCTGCTACTGCTTCTGCTGCTGCTGCCGCTGCCTTTGCCTCTCATAACACATTAGCGAAAGTGAAAGCCGCCATAATGACTGCCCCCAGTTGATTTTCATTCGCTTTTCGTGTCTGTGTCGCGCTGCGCACTCTTATGCCCATACATTTATATTAGTTGAGCGAGACACCAAAGCGGGGGAAATGCAAATTGGCGAGATTGAGAATGATGGTGGGAATACGCTCGGTTTTAACGCTCCCTGCTTGTCTTGGACAATTATTTAAGTTTTCTGGCTAAGATATTATATGATTTAGCTTATAGATTAGTACATAAATATAAAATATACTACTTCATCATACTCCTCATGCGAAATGCATCAGGTTCGGCTCTTAATTATGTATGAAATATGAGTTGTTATGGTACTATATTGTATGTACGGGTTCAACGCTTAATATATAATATATAAATTTAAAAATAAAACTACTTCATCAATAGTATAAATATTTATATCATAAATATATTTAAAGTACTGTATTTGATGATTTTCTAATCTTGGAAAAGTTGTGCCAACTTTACCATCACATTCGATTTTTCTTCCATTCCGGCCTTTGATCGAATCTTGTAAACCAAAAAAAAAAAATTAAAAATAAACTTAATTCTGAAGTGTCTGTCAAGTATAAAATAAAATTTATGACCAACTAGTTTTGCTCCCATTTCAACTTTGAAATTCGCATTTTGCCATAGAATGTGAATGGGATTCCTGTTTAGCTCCCATCCACAACGCCCCGAAGGAAAAGAAAAACAAACTTTTATTAGTTTTCCGGCAGAACGTTAACCGTATTAAAAAGCACTCTACAACTGCCAACATTAGTGTGGCAAAGAATATGCGACACCATAAAGCAAAGTGTGTCGCCCAGATGATAATCGAAGCCGCCGACAATAGAATGGAAATTGAAAAACTGTAGTCCACTTATTTGGGCTTCGAAGTGCCCAAAGTTCCTTTCTCCTCCCCCTCCCCCCCGCGCAGAACTTCTTCAAAAACGCATAAAAAAAATCAATGGCAAAAGCCATGTGCGCAATAAATGTCAGCTACAAACGAAAACTTCACATGTTTTTTTTCAACTTCCTTCTCAAGGACTTCCGCCCCGCCTGCGTGGGTGTGAGTGTGTAGCAATTGTGTAGCATACTTATGAGAGTTCGCTTTTTCCCACCACACACTGAAATTGAAATCCGCCATAAATTGGTGAGCAGAGACTCTGACTGAAAAGACTGAAAAGAAATAAAGCAAAGTCGAGTCGAGCCGAGCTGATGACAATTTATTGTTCACACTTGCAACTGATGACGGTGCTTAGGGGAATATACGAAAACAAACGTGTGTGGCACGTGTGTGCGAGCGTGTGTTTGCCATGGAATATTTCATTGTCTGGCAGTGCCTAAAAGTAGGCTCTACAAATTGCCAACCATTATTCTGCTCCTATGCCAATACTTGTGCCTGCACATATATAATACATTTTCGATATATGTAATTTAGAGGGTGCCAGCCCAGCTGCACTGCAAAAAATATAGAAATCGTATAGAAATCTCCTTTAAAAATACAGTAATATTTATCTTTCCTAGTTTAATTTTATGATTTTAACAATCATATACAAACATTTTTTTATGAATGGAAACCTCATTTGTATAATCAAAAATCATTATAAAATTGAGACATTTTTTGCGAGTGAGGAATAATTTAAAATTTAAAACGCAAACTATCAATTGTCGAAGTAGTTTAAGCGTGGGCAGTAAAATAAAAACTATTAAACCAAAATCCCAGAAAACTTTACCGATTCGAAAATAAAAGACTCCACGAACAATCTCCTTTCGCTGTGTAAATTCATTTTATTTGCATTATTTTTGACTGCACAGGTGTGCAGATAATTTTCAATTGTGCGTCTTGTGCGCCTGGCAGGCGATGATTTAAATGCTAGCAAAGTTCTGCTGACTGGTTCTGGTCCTGGGGTGTGTGCTGCCTACTTTCTTTACCAACTTTTCTGAGCAACTAAAACTTTTGTTCGTGCCGTGGGAACCCTTAGAAGGAGGCTAGGTCAAAATGCCGCCACACAATAAATGGAAACTTTTACCGTCTCAAATGATGCCTCCAATCATACGATTAAAGGTGATTTTTCTATTCGCGGATGCAGGAATTTTCACCCTTAACTGGACAGCAAAGAAGACCGCTTGCTGTGGCTCGTTTAACACATTTAAATTCATGCCAGGACAACGAGAATCCACTTCCTGTACCCGTTGTTGGAATTTATGAGTTGTTGTTTGCTGTGGCCGTTGCTGCTATTACTGCTACTAAGTCTCGCCTAATAGCGGCTTTAAAATTTATAGAGTTTCTGGCCCGGCGGACGGCTTTAGAAGCGAAGTGATTGCACCAGCGAGTCGGTCCTGAGAGCTCTTAATATTTATTCTGTTTTGGTTGTCGACTTTTGGGGCTGGATGATATGTATCTCTGGATAAGAAAACTGTAATCTGATGCCTATTTGGAGTTTTGCGGAACCCGGCTTTGATGGCTTGGGTCACCAATTAAAAAGAGTAATACAATATTTTTTGAGTAATGACAAAAATCTCGAAAATGCTCTGGCGAAGATTTCCTTTGATTATAAATGGAAAAATAGGGGGAAAATACTGATATTCTTTAATTTTAATTTATGTACAAATAAATTTTTTTGAATAAAGCCATTGGAAATATCATCATTTTACAAAAAAATATGTATTGAACAAAATGGAATGTGAATATAGTTTTAGTTTTTCTGTTCTTAAATGTATCTCAAACTTCACGAAAGAGTATCTGCACTTTGGCAAGGACTCCCAGAATATTGCAATTCGTTGTTATTTAAGGCGTGGTGCTTGGTTGCCTTTTGACATATTATGCCATAATTCCTGCGGCAAAACGTTTAGTTGAGCTACATAAATAATAAATATATACCCAGGCGCATACACTGTGCTATATACAGACATCTTGACATATTTGGGGCCCGGGACCTTTCGGGATGACGGTGGGTTATGGTGTTAGTATCTTTTCTATGCTCCCCTGACTCGGCCATGATTTACAAGGCTTCTATTCGAAGCTTCATGCTCGAATTGTTCCCATTCCTTTTAATTCGCATCTTGCTCAACTCAATTCGTGCAGCAAAATTGTTTTCACAAGGATTTAGCATAAAATATTGAAAACATTTAGACAAAGTACTAGCAATGTGCCAAGGCTTATGTTAAATTTATTTTAATTGTTTTTTTTGGCGCCTCGCATTCCCATTCCCATTCCCATTTTTTTTTTGATTTTTTTTTTTGTAACTCTAACTCTGTCGGTTTCTGTTCGCATCGATATGCAAATTTAGCTGGGGCAAATCGAAAAAGTTTTGATCTCCGAGTGAAAACTAATAGTCGTAAATATTTATGTGTGCCAATGTTAGAGCTTACAATCGTGTCCAAAAAGCTCAATGAGACTTAGTTGCAATGGAATAGACCAGACGGCAAGGCAGAGAGATTTTTATCAAATTTCGTCTAAGGATTTGGCCAATAGCAATGTGCTTTTTTTGCATTTCTAATGAAATTAAATTGAAACTTTCCGAGCGTAAAATTTATAACAAACTGAAAAGGAGAAGAATAGAGAGAAACAAATCAATGGATCAGGCAGAGCTCTGATGGAATAAGATAATTTCAAAGATAAGAAATGGTTTTTGGGCGGATTAGTTATTAACAATAAACTGGTAATTGCCAAACAATCTGCATTGTTTAATTTCTATGGGTAAGTTTCTGAAATTTATTAGTTTCAGATTCATAATTTAAATTGGAGAAATACAAATTTACAATTATGGTTTTAAAGCATTGTAGAACAGTGAGTTAATATTAAACGTATTTTGCCATGAAATTTTTCTCTAAAATTATTTTTAAATTGTCCAAAAGAAAATTCAATAAGTTCACTTCAACTTCAGAGATGGTAAAGAATCCTGTGCAATCAATAGCCCCTGGCTATCTGTGAAATAACATACGCTCCACTATGCTACCATAAGCTGTCTGTGAAAACTGGGGCCATTAATCTTCTTGCCACATAGAAATTCATGTAAGCGAGACATTTGCCAACAGCCCAGGGGCGGTGCTGCACTTTCAACTTCCACACGTTGCAGGGTCCAAGTCGCGGCTATACGAGTGTATGGGTGCTATATGTGCTACATGTTGTATTCCGAACAGGCCCAACAATCTTGGGCCATCTTCAACGAGCCCATTTAGCAGAGATTCCCTAGCCGCAGGCCCGTTTGCTTTGGTCCTAGCCAACTTCAATAGGCCTAGGCCTCAAATGTGTTGTATGGATGTATGAAAATATTCTGAAGCCACTGCCCATTGGCAAAATGATACTCCGCTTATACAAATATATATATATCCAAAGAAAGGGAACAAAATACAAAAAATGGCAAAAGAAATGGGAAAACCTCTGGGACATGCTTCCGCACAGGAATGTTGAACAAGGACCCGCAGACGCCTTTTGATATGCAAAATAAAAATTGTGAACAACGATTTTAATAAATATTCCCCACGCACCAACTCGACGAGTGCGCAGATAGACAACTAGAAACATGCTTCAGGCCATTTTAAAAACCCGACTGCTTATTGAATTTTTCAAGAGCCCTTTTCTGTATCCAGTCTCGCCCAAGGATATGTTTGAAATGTTTCAGTCGGTTTAAGGCAGGTGCACTTAAAGGACTTACTTTGTGTTATGTCTGTCCAGGTTAATCGGTGTTAAGGCCTTGACTTTGATAGCTAATTAAGAATTATCCTCTAATGATTTGTCAATTGATTGATTATCAAGTAAAGGCTTTTAGATAATTATAAATTCAGTATGATGTACATAAACGTAACGAAATATTTCAGTTGAAAATATAAAATACCTATTTTAAGGAATTTAAGAAATAGTTTGAATTTATATATGCAAATACAAATATGCAAATATATCTGTTGAGGTTTCTTGGTGTTAAAGCTTTGATTTTCATAGATAAATTAAAGGTTTTAAGATAATTAAAAATTTAGTATGTTGTACATAAAGGTAATGAAATAGTTTAGTTGAAATATGAATAACCTATTTTAAGAAAAATTTTTAATCTGTATAAGGCAGATTAAATATCAGTTCATTTAAAAAATACCTATTTTTAGGAATTTATTAAATAGTTTTAAATATTTATACAAGGGCCTTTCGAATTTATTTTTCTGCCAAAAAAAAAAAGTCTACCCTTCAACGTCTTTTGTAAAATTCTGTCTGATGTAGTCAAATCAGCTTACCTTTTTTTTTGTAGCAAACAAAGTAGATTCACTCCAATGCTAATGCCATGACAAGGGGTGGCAAATTAATTTAAGGAAAGCCGATTTTCTGTCTGCACCAGATCGATGTGAAGCACAATCAACGCCTTTTTATTTGCATTTTTTTATGACCCCTCTCAGGAGGTAAAATATTTTTTGTTGTTACTGATGCTGCTTCTGCTGCTGATATTTATGCTGCAGTTAAAGCGAATAAAATTGTACCTCAGCGGAAACAAAGCATGAAGTTTATGGCAGGAGCCGACAAATATCGAGGGGATGACGGCCATCAACCGCAGCAATCGGGTAACCAAGCAAACCAAGCCATTAAGCTCGCCCCCTCCCCCTTCCGAAAATAAAATCCCCAAAAAACGAACTCTGCTCGATCGTTAAATCAAAAAGCCGCATGCGAGTGCCTGCAACATCATTAGTTGCAGTTCACACACTCTCAAGAGTTGCCACAACCCCCGTCAAACTCATCGGGCCTCCGCCTCTGTCCCCCCTATTTTTTTTCTGGCACTTTTCCCACTTTCCTGCCACTCACTCACTCGTGTGTGGCGCGTTTTTTGCGAGGTGTCCAAATTAAATTTGCATCAGTTGCTCCACGAGCATCTAAATGATGCCAAAACTGAAAGTGTATCTGTGCACAGAGCACAGAGCACAGCTGCAACAACAACAGCCAGATAAAGGAGACCACGCTGCAGCAAGAAGTGCAGCACTCACTTTGGCATTTCGTATCTACTTTTTTTTCCGAATATTTTCCATGTTTAGACTATTTTTTTGTTTTCCAAAAAAAAAAACGGACAGTTCTTTTGCCACATATTCTACAGTGGGCATTGTATGAATGCAACGCAAGTCACTAAATTTTTTGAACAGCTTAATTAAATAAGCAATCTTAAATAAACGAATAAGCAAATACAAAAAATTGATTAAAATAATAAACTTAATTAGTTAATAATTCTATAATTGAATTTGGAGATAGACAAGAAAATTCAAAGGCCATTGCAAACTACGGAGTTCTTATTTTAATAAAATTAATTATCTAAACAGTTTAATTGTACAAAAGATTTTTCATAAACGAATTTACAACACAAATAATTGATATTAAAAAACTACTCTATTTAAATTATTTAAAATTGAATTTGATAAGTGTATAAACCGACGACGCTGAACTTCAAAGTGCAGGGCAAGCTATGAATTTATTATGTTACCAACAAAAATATTAAAATAAATCTGAAGCAAACCTCTGAATACAGATTAAATGGTTAAGAGGGGCTACTGTAAATCGCTGCATCTCTATCTGG
>JAJJHY010003831.1:5715662-5754125 GCA_021224005.1 Drosophila setifemur | reverse complement strand
AATTTAGATTTTTGTGTCTAACATGCACAAGTGCCACCCCAATGGCCTAAAAGATTCAAGTGCAGCCGGCAAAAGTGAGTGACCCAGTTAGGTATTGAAGGCAGCTGACGGGAGGACACGAATGCGGATTCTTTGCCTGGGCGGATGGAGGTGGAGCTGGAGGTGTTCACGTGTGGGAGCTGGAATTTGCCAGTTTGTGAGAGATATATATAGTAGTAGTAGTGGTATATGCCTGGCCATTATCAGCAGGCGAGTCGCGTCGCTGTTTGGCGAGCGGGTTCAGAGCGAGGCTGCCATTATGCGCTCATTAAAATGTCAAATAAATTCAAATGCGGAATACATGATTTTTCGCCGTGCTCCAGGAGGTGCGAAATGCAAGGATCTCTGTACGTGGCGGCAGTTGACTGTGAGTGGAGGGGAGGTGGGGGTGGGGGTGGTGAGAGGATCTGTGCTCCGGTGCATAGTTGGTGCTGAGTGATTCATAATTTATTCGCGTTTGTCGGCGTGAACTTTGAACCTTGTTGAACCAAGAACGTTTGAACTGGCAATGAAGTCGCATGAAACTAGAATACAAAAAAGATGAACCCCACAAGGAGTCCTAATAATTGAATCCTGAAGATTCAATTTTCGTATCCTTTTTTAAAGGGTTTTTTAAAAAGTTGTTCCTATAGTTAAATCCTGTTAGTTCATATTTGGAACGTTTTTTTTTAAATGTTTTTCTTTTCCTTTAAACATTAGCAAGAAGAATGTGTTCAATTCCGTCAATTTAAGTCTTTCCGACTCAGATGAATCCACAACAGGATTTATATATCATCATCAGGGTCATTTGATCATTTAAAACCACTTATGGTATTTATTTTAATTAAAAACTATTTCCTTTGTTTCCTGGGAACTCGTTTAGAGTATGTGCTCTAAATAAGTTTTATGAGCATTTTCCTCATTGTTCAGTTGTATTGCTTTTTAGCGCCAGCGACAAGTACTTCTCTTTTTTCCTGCTATTGTCCTAACGAGCCGGAAAATGCCATGTCATCATGGATTTTTGAAATATTTTTAAGTGTGGCATGCACGCACTTGCGAATAGAAAAATAACGTCCTAATAAAGATCACTCACCGAGCATTGAGTGGCATTTAATTAATTTGCTTCCCTTTGTCCACTGGACTCCTTTCGGATATTCCTATACGCTTCTCCGAGAAGAGGTCCTTGCATGTTTGCTTTTTTCCGGTGACTTTCCGCCTAAGCTTCCTATGGACTTCTGTTTTGTTTTTTTCTGTTTTGGCCACTTATCAAGGCATTCCATGCAGAAGTAGAGAAAAGCGTTGCAATGAAAATTCAATCAAAAAATGCTCTTCCTGCTGAGTGAAATTGAAAAGGAGCAAATGGATATGCGGTAAACTTTCAGAGACACTGGCGGTTACAAAACCGAGACATTCAATTTCGTTCGCAAGGATAAAGAGGTATTCAAAGTGATTGATTGTATCTCAAAGTAAAAGTTTATAAATAAAATATTTATGCAAATGGTAGGAAAAAGTTGAATGGGTATAATTTAAACTAAAAAAAAAACCGCAAAACATTAAATGCTAATGCTCTGAGAAATTACTTTATTTTCTTTATTGTATTTGTTTTTATTAAATAATAAAATAGTTTATTTAATATGGATGCAATTTGTTGTCTATTTATATTGCAGCTCATGTCGTTAATGGAAATAACGACCTGTTGCCTATGATTTCTGTTCCATCGAACATTGACCCCGATTACGTTTACATTGCTTCGGTCAATACCAAAGTGGCCCAATTCGGAAATGCCCTGGACGATGACCAGGAGGCCGAGGAGCATACCAGTGAAGAGACCACCTTCCCTCCGCCCGTTTTTGACTTCGGCATGCCCAGAAATATTACAGCCAGGACGGGACACACAGCGGCCATAAACTGTCGCGTAGAGAATCTTGGCGATAAATCGGTGAGTGGGTCAAGTGATTGCATTCAGCAGCTTACCATTGAATGGGTAGATCCCACCGCCGGATTTTCATTTTAATGCAGTTTTGAGAAAAAATATTTGGATCGCCAGTCAAGCTGAAAATCAAGTTAGCGTAAACTTTTTCCCATGCACTTTGTCGACCAACTTATTTCCCTTTTCCGCTTTTTCCGCCATCTTTGGGATCGTTGGCACCCTTGTTGGCTGGCTGGCTGGTTGGTTGCTTGGTTGTTGGTTCAATGACAAAGTTTACAGCTGCCATTCCAGCCTGCCCGTCTGCCCTTTGTCACTACCAAGTTTACTTTATGAGTTCGTTTTCTGTTTATTCAGTTCCTCCTGTTTTCCTTTTTGCCCCAAGCCTGACGTGCCCGCAAAAAAAAGTTTACGGGGTGTATTGCATTCTAGAGTTTCAAGCAAAATGGGATTTTTAAATCTGTTTAAGAATTAATAATATGGTAGTTTTTCTTTTTTTTATTAGAAAATATATATCTTCATGTCATAGTTTGAGTTTTTGCTTTAACAGAAAAATTATTTTTTTAATGCTAAGTGAGTGATAATTACTGAAACATTTCATTTAACATTCTTGAACAATACATTTTTTTCGAAGATATTCTTGGATAGAACCTTAGCATTGAATGCCATTTAATACATTGTAATTTTCTTGGGTGGCTTATTAAGATGATTTGGTTCTCCTGGAAGCCAAATGTTCCGCGCCCAAAGTCCAGTAAGTGTTCTTTATTTTAGATCTTCACGGAATCTGATAGATCAAATCCCATTCTTCCAGGGTCTCAAAGGCTTTAAACCAATTCATTGTAGTTTTGGGATCAATGATATACTATCTATTACCTTTCTTTATTCCTATTTTCAATTCCCATATGGCAAGATACCAGATCTAAGCTTTGTTATTAACAATATGCAATAACTGGTATCACTTTAGATGTAGTATGAATTTATTAATCAATTTGAAATGACTGCAAGGAAATACTTTGAATTTTGGCTTTAATCCTATGGATTAATATATCAGTGAAGGAAAAACAAATTTTAACTTGAAGACATATATGCTGATTTTATATACATTTATTTGTTTGTCCGATAAGAGCGTTTAGATATTGTTTGAGAGTTGTTCAAAAATAAAAAAAACACTAAAATTGATAATG
Source organism: Drosophila setifemur (assembly GCA_021224005.1). Classification (NCBI taxonomy): domain Eukaryota; kingdom Metazoa; phylum Arthropoda; class Insecta; order Diptera; family Drosophilidae; genus Drosophila; species Drosophila setifemur. Next base: position 5,750,996 of record JAJJHY010003831.1, on the reverse strand, counting down.
CATTTTCGTTTAATACTTCCGCACCTAAATGGTTGCTAAACATTCCTAATTTTAAGGTTGATAAAATAAGCAAATAACAATTCATTACATGATTGTTTTTATGTAATCCATATATCCCATTTGTTTTGGTTTAAAGTTTGCCAAGTTTTTGTCTTTCGGCAATTCAGGTGACCGAGTTCACCAAAACCATATTTCGCAATCATCATCCATCTCCCGCGAATGGAGCACATTCTGATCCAGTTTACTATCGCGCTCCTTGCGTGACCATCCATTTCCCAGGAGCTCGTCCTTTATCCGTCTCTGTCTCTGTCTCCGTCTGAGGCGCGCTGTTTCCTTTCGCCACTTTGACACTTTTAGTTTCGTTTATATTTTCCCTCGGCTTCCCCTTCAATTTTTTTTGCCCGTCTTTAGGGGCTTAAACAAGTTTTGTTTGCCCGCGGCCGACTGGGAGATTACTTTTTGCCCGCTGCGGCATCGCCAGGTTTCCATTGAATTCGCTTGGTGTTTTGGGAGGCTTTTTGGCAACTTTAAGCCGCTGACATTTTGGGCACGCACTTGTCTCCATTTTTTCCACCCCAGTTTTTCCTTTTTCCCATCGAGTCCTGACTGCTCTCCCGAAGTTGGCTCCTTCTGCTGAAAATGGGTAAAAAGTGACTTGGTATGCAGATACGGTGAAATCTGTTAAAACGGTTTGAGTAACAGTTGTGGGTTTAACGGGTGAAAGATTGGTGGGAAAAGCCACAGACTTGGTCAACTTTAAATGGCTTTTGAAATATATTTCTTACAGTTTTATGGCTCACTAAAAGCATTTTAAAATCACAAATTTAGTCTTTAAAGTATTTTATTTGGCGAGGTTATATACATTATTTACATTGTGTATATTTTGTTTTAGATTTTTAAATGAATTTAAGCGAATATAACATTTTGTATATTTTTATTTTGTATATATATAATTTTGTATATTTTCTTTAACATTTGTAAATTTTTAGATATTTTTAAGCGAATATAAAAATAATTGTTGCTAAACCAACAATTTGTGTTTTTCCATGCAATATCTTATTATTTCTAGTACTCAAACGTTTTTTAAAGTTAAAAATCCGATTAAAAAATTAAATAACATATAAGATCTTAAGTATATTGCCTTAAATTTTTGTAAAGACTTTTCGAAGTCTCTACTGTAGTTGCAAAGGCTTTAGTGGGCAAAAGAGCTGCCTGCTTAGTTCATTTTGCCGCTTGGTTTATTAAATTTACCTACCTATATATTCGGCTTGGAGCGCTCTGAGAGTTGGCGAGCAGTCGAGTGGCAGGACCAGAGGCAATTTTTAAAATTGACTTAAGCACTGGCACTAACAGCATTTGGTGTCCCTTTTCTCTTTCATTTCTTCTGATTCCATTGCAGGTGTCCTGGATAAGAAAACGCGATTTGCACATTCTGACTGCAGGCATTTTGACCTACACATCTGATGAGCGTTTCAGGGTGCGTATGCGTAATCTAGGTTAAACTTATCATCTACTTTTCCCAACCCCAACCCGAACTCCTAACCCATCCCCATCCCTATACCATTCCCAAAATTTCCCTTTGCTCGGGTAGCTTATTAAATGTCCGGCGGGCTTGTGAGCGAAGTCAGCTTAATTGCGTATGCAATTCGGGCCAAGCAACTTGTATGCATTGATTAAATTTCCCAAGGACTCGGTGCCAAGCATGGTCTATAGCCATCTCCATGCCCATCTCCCAATCCTGCAACGATTTATCTTGGCATCCTGTTTCATTCTCCGCCTCCTTCCAACCCGAGCAGGTAGTGCGCACCGCCGACTCCAAGGATTGGACATTGCATGTGAAATATGCCCAGCCACGTGACAGCGGCATCTACGAATGCCAAGTGAATACGGAGCCAAAGATTTCGATGGCATTCCGCCTGAATGTCATAGGTGAGTAAGGCTCCCCCTGAACCTCTTCCCCCTGAGCCACCTTCCTCCTCCTCCTCGGCCACCATCTGTGCATACGCATTGTCAGCGAGTTGTTGGCATTCGCACGACCTGCAATGGTAACTTTTTATACACTCTGCCCACTCACACACACTCTGCCCCCTTACCCACACCCTGTCCCTCACCCACACCCTCTGGCCCCTCAACTCGAGCGAAGGGCTTTTGTAAATTGGCCGTAAAGTTTGCGAGATGGGGGCAAGATGATGGAGATGGGTGTGGTAAGAGTTCCTCCCACCCATGCGTCATAATGGTATATCCCAGCTTTCCAAGGACTTCCTATCCTGGCAGGAACTAGGGCAGGCCCTGCGTTGGGGAATTTCCGATTTATAGATATGTAAATGAAATCTGCACTTGTGGTCTTCGTTACATGTTTCTTTCCGGCCTAAATTAGGATGATCGCCAAGTGAATATATGCCTTTTTTCAATTTCACAAGGAAAGTCAGAACCAATTCAGGTTACTAAACGATTAATGTTATTTCCTACAATTAAAATGGAAAAAGGTTACGGGCAAGAACGAATATAACAAAAATGACCAGGTTTATTTGAAAATTTAAAGCAATGCCTAATTATATAAAAGATTATCGGGGCTTGAATAGTACTTAAGACACAAATATAATTTGTGTTGGCTTGAGTTTTGGGATCATTTTTAAAATGACGTGCTTACACCAATAATTCCAACAATTATTTAAATATTCATTTTAACATAGTATTAACAAATTAAAAATAAACCGTTTTCGACAATAAAAAAGAGTACTCTTTAGTTTTGAATTGATAAAATATTCCGCTCACAGGCATTCGCAAGTGTTAGGGGGTTGCGTTTTAAAGGTGAAGTGGAAACTCTGCTCCAACGACTCTGAGTGAGGCTACAGAATAACAACTGTTGGCACCTGCCAAACTCACCTGCCCCTTCCCCTGCCCCTGCCCCTTCCCCCTTCCAATGCCTGGCTTGTCTATTTTTCTACACGCTTTGCATGCAAACGCAATTTGCATTTAAATTCAATACTAAATTCATATGCTGGCTGTTGTAATACACACCAGAGGACTGACAAGGGGGGGAGCAGATCCTGCCCCCTTTCAAACCCCTTTTCAGCCCCCTTTCACCTCTCTTTTACTTCCCTTTCACCAATCTTTTACCCCCTTTCACCACCCCTTTACCCACTTCCAACCCCTTTTCCACCACCTTTTCCACCCCCTTTCGCCTCATTGTTCAGCCATTTCGCAAGTTTTCTACAATGGATTTCCGTTTGCGATGAGGACAGGACACTGTATTTGTTTGTGGCTGTGTGTTGTTATAAATTGCTTCACAAAGCATACACGTTCATGTTTCATTCATGTACGTAAAATTGATTTGAAACTTTTTCGCCGTGCCAAGGCAGCGAAGCGAGCAAGAAAGTATTCTATCCTGTGGATACTCGCCCCCCGTTCTTTGTCCTTCGTCCTTGGTCCTCCATCCGTCGCTGTCGTCGGAAAGTTTGGTTTGACCAGCGTGAAAGTTAATTGAAATAATCGGGAGGAGCTTTCTACTTTGTCTGTGATTGTTTTAGTTTTGTTCAGTTTCACGTTGAAACGTTTTGTTGTAATCGTCGTTTGTGCACAAACAGATAGTGCACTGGGGAAAAAAACTCATCAGCATTTGGTAATTGAATTTTGTTTACTTTTATAAGATTTTGAGATTCAGTACAAATTTAACTATTGGAGCACAGGGAATTAGAATGTTGTTGTGTAAGTTGTATCCAATAATTAAATTAAATTGAATTGGTATTGGTACCTTTATTTCTTTCAGTCGCATTATTTTATTTAATTAAGCGAAACAATGCCCAACATGGCCAAACTGAATTAAAATAAGCTCGAAGCAATCGTCTTGCCATTGGCAGCTCCCAGCTTTAAGTTTATAATTAACTCAAGTCAAAGGGTGTAAATCTCATCAAAAGCCATCGCCATATCAACATTTCAGCTGAAGCTTCTGCAGATGCTCGCCTGCAACCTGGCGATGGCTGGAATACATCCTGCCTGCCTGACTGCCTCCAAGCCCGGGAGCTGCACTGCGGATGTAGTAATCCTCCAACGCCACCCAAAAGGAGTGGAGGTCGGCGGCGACAGGAAGCCGACGTCCATGTTATTCCTTCGGAAGAGGAAGAAGCCACGCTGAGAAATTTATGCTAATGATTGCCAACGCTCGCCTGTGATGAAATCGTGATAAAAATATTGGCCCTGTCGTCACGCGAATCACGTGAAACTCGAAAGGAAATATGCTCACTGATTTATGCCGAAATCATCTAGATTTGCGCTTTATTAAATGTGTGGAAATCATAAAGTTATTACTCGTGGTTGACTTATATTAATATGTTATTTAATGCTCGAATGTTTTAATCAAGGTGTTAAAACACATGAAGTTGTGCCCTTAAAAACTATCAGAAAAATTTAAAGGTTTCCATTTCTTTCAAATATTTTTAAATCTAAACAAGTCAAAAAGAATTTTCCTTTCCAATTTCAAAAGGTTTAGTCAACCACTTACGTCGACCCTTCTCTAAAAAGTAGTACAAATTTATTCATATGAATTTTCCCAATCTGCAATCTCGGGGCATGGGAAAGTCAATGGCATTTAAGACGCTATCTATGTGAGTGTCAATGGGCTCCACTAATGCCAAGTTAACTAACTAACTAAATTGTTTTTTTCCCCTTACCAACTTCACGAACTGTTGTTTGGGTGCGCTAAAATCCGCTTTTATGCTCCGCTGCCATCCTGGAGTGGAGTCCTGGCCAAGTCCTGGCCAAGTCCTGGCTCCACCCCGCACATCATTAACAACGTCAACATTTGACTTTGTTGGCTGCCTGCCTTGCCTTCCTGCCTGCCTGCCTGGCCGATGGGTTGGCCAAAAACGGTTGGTCGACGCACGAAAAAAACATTAAACCAATTTTCAGTGCCTATAACGGACCGATGGCCCCTTCCCCACCCCCCACACATTTGTCTCTGTCTGCGGCAGCTGCAGGGCGGTAAGCTTGTTCGGTTCCCTCCCAAAAACAGGGCCAATATTAGAAAAGCCACACACACACACATCCCATATACTCGTATGGGGGAAAGGGGAACAACATTTAATGGCCCAGTCCGCATCCGAGGGTTCCCAATTCAACGGCCCACCGGCCGACTCGCAATAACAACCGGCTAACAGCACTTAAAATGTGTGTAAAATGCGAGACCACCAGCCAGGCCAAAACCAACAGCTTCATCGACAAACAATGGGTCAATGATATGGCAAGCCAACTTCCCAGATTGCAGGGGCAAGTTTCCCCCAAAATATAAGGGCCAACCAACAACAAATTTTTATGTGTTGGTTTTTTCATTTAATTTTGTATTCGATTTTTCACACGACCAAGAAGGAAGCGTTTTGCCCCAGTAATCGGTTTTGCCATATAAAAAGCTGAGTGGAGCCCGAGTAATATGGAAACAATAAACTTTTACGCAAGAAACTATCAACTTTGTGAGCCTCAACAAAACAAAATCGATAAGTTTGCAGATACGAAAATTAATTTCCAAAATTGAAATTTAAACCATTATGCTTTTACAGCTTAGGCCCTTAAAGCGATACCATATTTAATGGCTAACATATTTCATGCTTTTATGGTACCAATCTATAAAGATAGATAAAAAAAGTATCCTTCAAACAAATTGTGAAGTTTGTAAAGAATCCCCTGAGATTTTAGATTTTTTCAGAGGAAGTTTGTTAACAAAATTTTGAAGAAGGGACTATCTCTCCAGATAATTAATTCTCCGAATTCAAACTTAACAATTTTCTTCAATTTTTGAAGTTTAATGATTAAGCTGATCTTAAAAGCAACTATTGGGTTGGTATACTCATTAGGTTGCTCCTTTCAAGTCACAATCTGAGCTTCAGCTTAGAACCGTCGCAGTATTGGCGAGTGAATTTGAGATCCCTTCGCTTGTTGCACACAAATCACCACTCCTCACCCTGGATTTTAAACAGGACCCTTTGAAATCGGCGTTCACCGAGGCATATGCAGTTGCCCGGCCAACGAACCTCATATTTGGTGGCCTGAAGGCTGTGAGACTTCACAGGATTGCCATTAATCAATTTCGTGTTTGCTTCATTCCATTCCATACCATGGGGAAATGCAGTGACGCCGCCAGATGCCAAGGCGATTATTGCCGGACCAGCAGATTTGTACGTCAAAGTGGGCAGCATCATAACGCTCACATGCCATGTGAAACAGCCGGCGACAACGGCCCACGATATCGGGCCAATTTACTGGTACCGCGGCCCATACATTCTGACACCGTTCGTTGCCCATCCGAATGATGCGGCCATCGACTTGCAGCGCATCTCCATGGAGTCGACACTGGCAGAAAAATTGCAGAGCAGGTAAGCAGCAAACAATGGGTACTGCTCATGCATTATGGGATTAAATCAGCCAGCACTGGAAATAAATTTAGAAAATCTTGAAAAGATTAAAGGGAAAAAAATTTAACATATTTTAGTAGTTCAAGTAGTTAATAAATTACAGAAGATGGGATGTTACTATAAGGCAGGACTCCGATTTTATAAGTACGGAATTGAAATTGCCATTAAATTTGAATTTTTTCCGTGTTGAAATTTATGCAGAAATATTCCTTTCAAACTATTTTTACGAACAACTTTTTTCGTTTATGTGTCAACAGTGCGTTTACGTATTATTTAGTAAACAGTATAGTTTTTTGGGTCAACAGTACGTATACGTAATATTTTGTCATATTCAATATATGTTTGCGAACCTTTGCTTTTAAGTGTAGGTGTGTTGTCACCGATTTCGCTCCGCTGGGGGCATTCCTGAGCATTAGGTAGATTCAACGGGACATCGAGGGGAGATTCAAAGTGCGAGTTTTTCCAGTTCCTTCCTGGCTGGTATGTCGAGCTTTGATCTGTGGAGTTGGATTCATGAGGAACTGATTTAATCGGGGAGTGGCGGGCGATGGACGGCGGACGGCGGACGGTGGGGCAAATTGACGCAATTAAGCTGCACGTAGCCTTAAGCTTCTCTCTCCTCTGGATTCCATGTTTTCCAGATTACGCATTGCCAATGCCCAGCTGCTGGACACGGGCAACTATACGTGCATGCCGACCACAGCGGAGGCGGCCAGTGTTGTGGTCAACGTCATCAATGGTAAGAGCGGAGAGTGTGCCGGTGTATCTGAGTCTGTATCTGTATCTTTGTCTTTGTCTCTATCCCGCATAGATGAAAACCCCGCAGCAATGCAGAAGAGCAAAGCAAACGTTGCCGTTCGAAGCAGTCGGATAGGTCTCCTCATGGCACTTGTGGTCAGTTTTGTCGTGCGATGGCTTATTATCGGTCACAATGGTAGAAGCAGGAGAAACAGAAGCAGAAGCAGCCACAATAGCCTCGATTCCTGCTCGAATTTATCCAATCTGCATATCAATTATAGCAACCTGCACACAATAAATGGCCAGGAGCAACAGCCAGAACGTCAAGATCTCGGGGCGTCTTTGGCCCAATCATGATAATTAATTGGATGCTACCTTTGAGCATCTTGTATATACAATTAACTCATAGTTTGTGTAAATCTGGAATATAAGAGATGAGGAAACCATCGTTATTTCTTTACTGTATCGCTTCATCCATATTGTGTGTCTTTAGTCGGACTTTTTTAATATCCACATTTATTCACAATGGTTTCCCCGTCTGTAAAACAATAAACTAAACTATAACTACATTTAGTGCTAATTTTTATGCATAGCGTAAACAATTATATAACAATAACAAAAACAACAAAAAAAACAAATGATAATGCCCTAGTAATCAAATGTAAAGGCAAATGTGTGAAAATGAAAATTAAACCGAATTATCGGCTTTGAACACCCGAACCGAAATGCATTAAACACATTAACGATAATACACTACAATTAATTGCATCGATAATTTCAAAATGCAAATATTATAGTTCGCGTATTTTTTGTTTTCGCCATTAGCTAATTATATTTGTCGCTGGCAAAACACTTGAAAACTAATTGAATGAAGTCTAACCACAATCAACAGGCGCTAAAAAAAAACATCCGATTGAAATAGCATTATAAGCAAAAAGCACTTGATTTATTTCAATTATGTTATATGTAATCATTATCGAAACTAAACGATTTGTAACCATATGTAACGAATTTACCAGGGAGAAAAAATAAAATTCATTTTGTTTGAAATAAATATATATATATTATTTTATCCCTCAAAGCCAAGCATACGACCTGGTTATTGTTGCCAATTTTTCAATCGATTTTCAGCACACCGGTGAAGTTTTAATTAAATTTAACCACCAACGGAATTGTGTAATTATAGTACTCGAAAATGCCCTTTGTTTAATCATTACATCGTTAAATGGTCGATAATGTGCGTGAGTTTAATTTAATTTCGATTAATTCATGCCCCGCCCCGGACCATCCACCAAAAGCCTAATCAACGCAATCTAAAGCATTTCAAATTAAGCGGATCTACATAAGCCGACGCCAGGCACACCGTGACGTATACTTAACTTTGACCCTTGACCTCACCTGCTCGACGTCACCTCCATGGCCAATGGAATAAAAATGGAAGCCGCAGGGTGCCCGTGTGAGGCAAGGGTTGGGGGTCGCGTTGGTCAACAAGAATACGTTGCGATACTTTCTAATTTGGTGAGGCCAACCACACGGGGCGTATGCGCGATTATCAGCTACATGTGGTAGCACGAATATATACAGACATATTCGTGGGTGTTGCCGCATAATTACGGGCAGTTGAGTCACTTAAATGAAATCATAAATTATCCGCACACGCTCGCTGGCCATTCACTTAATTGTGTGCAAATATTTTACAGACGAACGCAATTTGCACTGATTGATGCATGTTTTTCGCTGAGTTTGCGCCCGGATGGAAATGGTGGATGGATGGACTGATGGAACTGATGGAACTGATGGAACTGACAAATTGAAGCCCTAATGAAATTATGTTAAAATTAAATGAACGATTTGTCATAGTAATGTGAAAGAGGCATTAATTTAGTTTATGCTTTCCAATTATATTCCGCACAAATTCAGTTCGCTTTCCAATTTATATTTCTTTTGATTACAACGCTTCTAAGAATGCAGCCAGTTTCATTAGCGCTCTGCGGATGATTGCACTGTTTTCCGAGCTATTTTAGAGGAAATTCAAACTGAAAGGCAAATAAAGTTTGCAGTTAATTTCGCCTGGCATTCCGTGAGCAACTGCAATTAAAATCTGAAAATAGTTTCATGGCAACTTGAGGACTTCTTGTTGTTCTTGCTTCATTCCAGGCGCCCATTGTCCTTGTCAGCGTTGGCTGTCATATTTTGTACTCCATCGTCGCAGCCGAGTTTATAAATTGAGCCATTCGCACGGAAAGTCAAAAAGTTGTCCTAGTCGAAACTCCAGTTTGCTTTTGAGTTTATTTTTTCGTTGCCATTTTTCGCTTACCCGTCAAGAAATAACCGCAGGGCCGCAATAAACGAGACAGGAGCGACAAAAAAATCCAACTCGTCACCTGTTTGCTCCCTGCTCCTCGTTGCCATCAAAGGCGAACATTTATGCATTTTGTATTCCCCCAGAAGAAGACTGGGCTTCTGCCTTTAGCAGCTTTATGTGCGGGCGTTTCTCAACTTTAATTGTTTTCGGTTGAAACTAAATTTTCGTATTATAATTTTTGGCAGACAAAAGTCAAACGGGCCAAAATGGCAGCTCGTAAAAAGTTTTATCGTTTTAAAGTTCTCTGAGCAATTACACTGCGAAAGTTAATTAAACACCGCAAGCAAATAGACGGAGGACCGGGAGTTGTAAGTCACTTTTATATATAATTTTATTTGTGCAACAGAGCGTGCCACGGGAATATTCTTCTTCTTTCCCCAGCCGTGGCATTTGGTTCTGCTGCATGCGTGCAAATGGCTCTGAGATACAAATCATTACATTGTGTGAGACCCAGTTAAGAGGGAACATGGAAAGTATGTACAGTGGAATATTTGCCTAATTATACTAAAACTATATACTTGAAAATGGTTTCGTAGTATTAAATTATTTAACAGTAATTACCAGAAGAGTCTATATAAGTAATATAAGGTAGTTACCACTGTCAGGGCTACAAATAAATATTACTTTAAATTTGGGCCAACAAAAATAATTTCCCCATAAATAGTTTGTTATTTCCCTAACCCAATTCATCCACAGTACCAATGTTGGCTATATCTAAGCATGCATACGGCCCATAAAAGTAACCCAAAACTGTATATCAGGAAATTTCGCATAACAAGGCACTTATTAAAAGGCATTATTAACTTGATAAAACAAATTACATGCCAAAAAACTGCCATCTATTAACAATAATGTTTGCTGACCTCCATATACGGCCGGCAGTGTCTTCCCAACTGACCCCCAACACTGTCGCATAAATAAATGAGGAAACCACTGACGCTGGCACTTGCCAGAAAACCACAGATGTGGTGTGGGGGTCATCCTCCACACCATCCTCCGTACCCAATTCCATTTAACTTTGGGCCCCACCTTCGGACGAGGCGGAAATGCAAAAGCTGGTACGATTTAATCTAATCTGCGTCCAATGAAATAAATTCATCCCATTTTGCGGGATGGGGACTAACAACCCGGCTGCTGTTGCTCTTATTGTTCTTATTGTTCCTGTTCCTGTTCTGGTTCTGGTTCTTGTTTCCTTTGGTGCGGCATGTTTTTGTGCCGGCTTATGTTTAACTTTTACCACTAATTAAGTGCTTACACGAAAGATTTCAAAGCAAAAAGGGACACAATGCCGAAATGGCCAGAACACACAATGTAAACGAAAATTGAAAACGAAGGCCGAAACAGTGGCAGGCAGTGGCTAGAGTTCTGGCCTGGCCCGAACCGAACCGAACCGAAACTCCAAGTTTTTCGGGCCTTCCTGGGAAAAAAGTGTTGGCGTTTAATTATAAATTTACACGTTCAGTCACTGTAAAAGAGCAAGTCATGCTAAAAAGGGTAAACACATCGACAGCTCTGGCTAACATATGTATTCCCAAAATTCTGCCAAAGCACGAACTGTTCACACAACCTGAAAATAATTTGCAGACATGATGGTAATGGACTCTATTTGGTAATTGTGTTAAAATTGGGGAGAACAATATATGTTTGTAAATATTTGGATGAAGCAGAAATTTCAATGTTATTGGAAGGCAATTATATTATATACATTTTAAAAAGTCATTTACCAACTATTTGTGTGCCTAGAACTATCGAAATATATTTGGTTAGTGGGTATCCCTTTGTCGAAATACCAGGCATGGCCTGGGCAAAAGTTTTTTCATTTTTGTTTACCTATTTATTAAGGCTAGCCCCAGCATCCATGTATGCGCAAATACATAAATACGTATATCCGATGTACTTGGGCTCCAACTTGTTTGTGTTCCGACCCGTCTATATTTGCCAGCATGTGGCCGTGTTTTGCTACGCACCTTGGTAAACAAATTTGTTAAAGCGAGACGGACCCGCATAGAAAATTAAATAAGTTTTAGCAAAAAAGGGTAAAAGGGATTGTTAAGTGGGCTGGTCAATTGGTGGCATTTAATATTCATTTAAATAAAACATTTTGTTTACAATATTCATTTACGGTAAGTAAGTAGGGTAGCTTTAAGTCTCCTGTCTGTTAAATTTTTGGCCATATTGTTAGTATATCAGATTATAAACTCAATTGTACTTTAATTTAGGGTGAAATCTTCTCAGTCTTTAAGAATTTTATCTGTATTATGTCAAGGCTAAAAGGTGTTTCATGCAAATAAATGGAACAACAATATTGAATTGGATATGTAAACAAATAACAAAAATGCGAGGTCGAACTAATAAGTGTTAAACAATGGCTATCATTATGGGAATGTTGTTTGCGGAATCAATATCCTTTCATTTTTTAAAGCACATTGCAAAATTGCAGTTTTAAATTACATTATTTCCGGCGGAAATTACATTTCTTCCCACTAATATGTGTTCGACCTCGTCAATATGTTGTCTGATTCTCACATGTTCGAGTATTCCACAAATTGCATTCTGCCATCTATCAGACTAAATAGCATGGCATTCATTTGGGGCGATTGACTGCCGGGCGAACTTTCGCCGATATATCTGGCATGGAGAAGTGAAAAATCATCCCAGCATCCCAGCATCCAGCTGCAGGCAAACCAGCTGCAGTGGAATTATGACAACTAAAGAGACCCGAGTGATAAACGACGCATCCAGCCCAGCCACAAAGGACGAAAGCGAAACAAATGTACACCAAGATGCGGATAAGTCGACATCGAGGATGATGCTGATGACGCGCACATTGTCGCCTTGTGGCTTCTGCACGATGAGGCGAATGAATGAAGATTTATGGGCATTAGACATATGCATGTGTGAGCAAATACTGTGAGGATGCATCCAGCGATTATCACAGACTGGCATAGAGTTCCGTGGCTATAATTGCACCAATTTGAAAAGTGTAATTAGGCCTCCACACTATTTTCCAGCATTTATGATTACGGAAAACTTTTTCCGATGAACCCTTTTCAATAAACCATTACCATCTGGCTAAGTTTCCGTCAACTTAAACATGCTAATCATATTCTTAAACATGGATGATGGAATGATTTTTTAAAATTTTTTTAACATCAATATATTTGGTTATTGATTTAATGTAAACTATTTTAATAAACCTTTTCCATATGGCTAAGTTTCCATGAACTTAAACATGCCAATCATATTCTTAAATAAGGATGATGGAATGATTTTTGTAAATTTTGTTAACAACAATTTATTTTGTTATTTATTTAATGTATACTATTTTAATAAACCATTTCCATATGGCTAAGGTTTCATTAACTTAAGCATGCTAATCATATCTAGATTTAACATTTTGATGAATAGTTTCGGATAATTTTATATTTCATTAAAACCGAAGTATACATTGCTTAAAAAAATAAATAAAAGCCATAATTCAATGGGTTACATTCCACTGATTAAATGTAATAATATGTTGCAATAAACAAAAAAGTATTTGTTCTAAAGCAACAACAAAGAATCCAATATGAAAAGAGTTATATTAACATTGATTAAATAATATCAGTGGCTATTTTTTAGCAGCTATATAATATCTGGTCTTGAAATTAATTTTTTTATGTTGATGTTTTTGTTGATGTTTGTTATAAAGAGTTCATTTACTTTTACATAGGTTTACCAATGGCTTTTATTTCGAAATGGGAACAAAGACCCCTGCGGGTACCTCAGTGACAGAAATGCAAAGCTTAATTGAATTTTTCTGTTGAGAATTTTTTAATTCTAGCATCAACAATACCAGCAGGTGGGCTCTCTGGGCCTACCACCGCCCTTTGTGTCTGTTTTGGGCCTTAATGGAGTTGTACCCGGGAGAAGGATCAATGTTCGGCACATGGCTGGGCCATTACCAGGACTCACCCATGTTGCACGAACATCATTAGCAGGGGCGAGGGGCGAAATCATCTTAAAGGTTAAGCTCGTTGGCCTGCCATTTGATTTAATACTGCGACTAATTAATAAAAGTTACGAAAATCATTCTTTAAAGGCCAAACACCGATGTCTTGCCGTGTCGGAGTCCCTCTCTAGGCAATGCTGGTAAATTGCTTCATTATGGGGCTTAACAAGTTTTTAAATTTACTTAAACGCTTAAGTACACTTTTCGCTCCGGCTTCACTTATTTTCTATGGCTGTCAGACTTTGTGAAAGCTACAAATGGTATATAAAAAGACATGAACTGTACTGTGAAAGCCGCTACACTGGCCCTTGTAAAAAGTTACCTTAATCCTTTGGATACTTCTGAATGAATTTCATGCTGAGATTTGTCTTCAGCAGTGAAAAGCCTTTCAGCCACACTCAGGCTTAAAATCGGAGCATTCATTAAGCGATTCCGCCTGCTGAACTTTTCAATCGCTTAATAATTGGATGCAAAAGTAGACATCGCATAGTTTTAATAAAACAAAAAAAAAAAAACAAAAAAAAATTAAAACGATTTGTTAAGCTGCCAGATTTTTATTTTCTTTTTCGTATTTCACATGGTTAAGGTGGAACTTTTCCACACAATTTGCAGTTGACACAGGCAATTCGTTTGTACGGCTTGTCAGAGATGGGGGAAAAAACGCAGGAAAAGGCAGCGTAAATATGACAGTCGACCCACAATATAGTAGATGGAACCGAAAGTTACTTCCTCAGCCACGATATTAAATAATAAAACAGGGAAATTTACACTCGATTGCATGCGTCATTCGGGGTCGATGGTGGCGGGAAATGGCAAAAGGAAAAGGCTATGGGCATTCATTTTGTTGAATGCAATTTCAACCAGAAGAATGACGATGGCCGAAAAAAAACGCAGTGATGGCGATAATGAAAGGGGCCAAAAGAGACAAAAAAAAAAAAATGGCTAACAAGCAATTGAAAAGGTCTAAAAACAAACGAAATGAAAGCGCACCAAAGTGGATGCCCCTGATGGGGTATTAAAGCGCATTTCAGCTATACGATTATAAAAACATACACTGTTTAACGTTATTCATGGCCAAAAAATAAATAAAAAATAATGCAAATGAATGGAATAATTTGCACTTGCCAAAAAATAAAACTGTCAGTTAACTGTCCGTGAAAATTGAATAAATTTCAAATAACGATACAATTAAAATATTGTTTTGCAATGGATGATTTATTATTCAAAGTGCAAAATAATTTTACGTTGACAATTATTTTTGGCAATGAAACAGTATACAGTATATATATTGCATTTATTGCTCATATTACCAAAACCAATCATTGTATCGCTGTATGGAAATCTAGAACCGTTCCGAAACAATTGATTTAATGAAATGTAATCCCCAAACTAAATTCGGTTAGATTGATTTGTGGCTGGTTCCAATTAATGGAGAAGCAAACAGTCATTAACAGCTGCCTAGATTGAACAGCTGAATAACTTTAGTCGATATATAGACCGCTCAATTAGTTCTGTTTCAGTTTTGTTCTTGCCGTCGTCTACGTCAATAGCTCTTCGATTGGTCCTGTTGCAGGATGTGCAGGCCTTCAACTGGGTGGCGCAAATCGAACTGGCATTCCAGGAGCAGACGGACAATCTCTCCTACTCTCGGTCCCTGCAACAACAGCATCTGCAAATATCGCTCAAGAGCACGAATTGTGCCTCAATTGTGAAGGACGAGGACGAGGACGAGGAGCTCATGGGGACGGTGGAAATGCTAATCGAAACACGACAGTACGGATGGGGAGCTCTTTGGTAGACTCTGCTTAAAGTTGGCCTGAATTTCAAAGTATTTAGGGCAGATTATCTACAATAGAGAGTGAAAACAAGAAAAAAGAGTGAAAAATTCCAAAGCCAAAGTGAAACAAATAATGAACACAATAGACGGGCCGCACCGGGTACACATGTCTTAGATTTTTGAGTTGATCTCAGGTCTTGAGCCATAAAACTGAAGCATCCATCATGTTTTCGTGTTAACCCTAATCAAGGAACGGTTCGTTACGGAGGCACAAACACGTCATGTTGGCTTGTGAGGCAGCCTTGGGCAAATAACAACAATAGCCGACGGATAAAGCAAAAAAAAGAGGCATTGGCGGCCATTTTTGTTTATCAAGCTTCCGTATGGAAAATATGGGAAAAGTTTCTAAGAAGGAGTCAATCAACTTCCGTTCAGCTGTTGCCCTTCCATTGTTAGCCTGCTGTTCGTCCTGTTAGTCCTGTATTCCTTCCTTTCACTGGTTGCCATCGCCACTAAAACGCCGAAAAACACAGAGAGTGACAAGTGGACAGCTAGTGATGGCATATTGACTGGATTTTGATTTACCTGGATATGAAAGTCATGTCAGGGATTTACTTAATATTTGAGAACGAGAATATATTATAAAACACATAAGTAATAATTGAGATATATGTTTCTAAAAACGAAAATTGAAAATATTGTATGTAGATATAAGAACTAGAGAGCCCGATCAGAGACATTATTCTAAGATGTTTTATATATGCATTTCTTATTTCTGTATTTAATATATTATATTGCTGTAAATGAAACCAAAAAAAAAGTTTATTGCATTTAAATATTCTCGTACTAAATAATGACGATTTAAGCTAAAATTTAAATTTAAGTTTATTATATTATGTTGCTGTAAATAATACAAAAAAAATTTAATTAAAAGCATTTAAATATTCTCGAACTAAATAAATTGATGACATTCAAAGTAAAATATAAGTTTAAGTTTATTCTAAATCAATTTTTTGGTTCCTTTTGGTATCTTATTAATAGAGAAATTAAAAAAATTCCCAATCATTAATTTTAAAAATCTCTCGTTAAATATCTGTGTACTATTTGATTGAGTAATCGCTTGGGGTAGGAAGTATACACTTGTGGCAATCTCAAACATTTTGGTTTCAACATTATCTGCAGGGACACTGATGTTGCCAACTGGCACACCATATGCAGCCCCCATCTAAATTCGAGGGCAAGGACTGCGACTGAGATCCTGGCCCTGCAACCGCACTAACGAAGCGAATCGCAGGATAGTTACGCAAAATTTCCGCCAACTGCGCGTTGTTACGCGCCACGTGGTCCAACAAAGTTGCAACTGCCACCAGGCAGTCCTGCAACAATCCTGCCAGGCAACCGCAGTGTCCTGCCTGCCGTCCACACCGCACTGCCGATGAAAGTTTTTATTGGTCGAATTCGCTGGTGCTGGTGCTGGTCGCGCTGCAGTTTTCAGTCAGTGAGCAAATCTTGACCTACTGCGCAAAGTTAAGTTGGCTATTAAAAAACTTTCCCAATAAACCAACGATTAGCTAAACATTTTTCCACAGATATATAGAAGGAATTCAAAAAGTACATGAAAATGGCCTTTAGATTGGAGTTGAATGGACATGAATTAGCTGATGACTTTAGTGTTATTTTTAAAGGAACTTTTTTTCATGGTGTATATAAATCAAATAAATTAAAAATATATATAAAAAAATTGATAATGCTGGTTTGTAAAATATAAACACCTAGCAACCCTACACATATTATTCAATTCAAAACACACACCCAAAATGGCGTAAGTACAATTAGTCCCTATAAGTAAAATATATATATATAATTTCGGTTCGCAAGAAGTGAAGAATACAAGCCGGGATCCGTTCCATTAGAAGAGCAAGATGAGCGTAAATTGTTTTTTAAATTTCACTACAAAGGGCTCTTGATTCTCCTGATACCCCTAATACTTGGCCCCATGTTATTGGGAAAACCAATCCTGGTAAGTCTTTGGGAAAGCTAACCTCCAATTCAGTTTATGAAAACCCCTACCCTACAGGTTTTCCGCTTTTTATATCTTACATTCTGCATTTATTTGTATTATATCTTGAATGTAATGGCCCAAGGAGCAATTGCCTTTATCTATATAACAATGATACCCATTATGGGCATTGAAGCCTCGGGACCGGTCAGTACATCCTACTATTCCGATTTAATATATGTAGTGTACGGCTCTGTGTTCTTGGGCGTATCGATGGATGCCTCGAGACTCAGCGAACGCTTGGCTTATGTGATCCTCGGTTTGGTCGGTGGCAGTATCTTAAAGTAAGAAAACACTCTGAATTGGTAGAGAACTGATCCTAACTTTTCCCCAGAATCCAAATAATCCTGGCAGCATGCGTCTTCGTAGTATCCTTTTTGATAAATCCCACTCTGGCAGCTGCCCTCTTAATGAAAGTGGCCCAAGCTGTGGTTGTCGAATTGAACGGTGTAAGTAATCATAATATAATTTAGTATATATATATAAATATAGGATAGTATAGAATAGTATACATATATACAATTTCTTTCGACCGCTTAAGTGCATTTCTGTATTTAAAAATATATTATAAAGTTTCCATGAAAGTGTAAGAGTGTAACTTTGAACAAAAAATTTACTACCCATTCTTTAAAATTGATTCCAATCTAAATATGTCTTAATATAATTTAAATAATGATATTACCATGCCATAGAAACCTTCTATAAGGTCTGTGAATTAAGTTGTCATTATTTTTGTAGGCTGGTGTTATAAAAGCGGATTCGGAGGAACCTCCCTATGAAGTTGGATCGTGAGTTTTTCATTGTGATATTAACGAATAAAACAATACACTGTCAATCCCTGCCATAGAAAACCCTATCCAAGTCGTCCGGCCATTGGAATTTTCGTAACCTGTTGCTATTCGGCCACTTTGGGAGGGATGTGTTCGCCATTTGTGAATCCAAACAGTTCGATTTTTGCAACTTATCCTGGGTAATGAAAGAGTCGTATGTTACGTTCCAGAGTATATCTTCATCTTAATCTTCCCCAGATTTGCCCCGTTGAATATGTTACTAATTATGTTAGTACCTGCAATTGTGGGCATGATTGTGATGGTAGTCTGGATACAAATAATATTCATGGGACTTGCTGGCGGCAGAGTTAAAAGAGAACTCGAGGAAGGTCAAGGCAGCAAGGCCGGCGTCAAAGGGGCCATTAACGATAAAAAAGAGGCCATGGGTCCCTGGTCAATATATCAAATTTTAGTCCTTTGCCTTATCATCCTTTTGTTCGTCTTGGTGGCCAGTCGAAAACCGAATGTTGTGAAGGGCTGGGACGATTACATTATGAAAACGGATAACGGCAATTCCGTTCCGACCATCGCCATTGGCGTATTGCTATTCGCGATTCCGGCCAACTATTTCTTTTGCCGGTATTACGTGTGCAGGGAGCCGGAAAAACCAGGCACTGCACCCTCGCTGGTGGGCTGGAAGGGTGTGAATATAAATTGTCCTTGGGCGCATATCTTCATGCTGGCCTCCGGCTCTTGTGGCATCTTCAGTGGCCTGAAGAGTGGTTATTATGAAACTCTGATTGGTGCCCTTAAAACCGATTCAAATCCCCGAATTCTACACTTTCTATATGGCGGCTTGTTCGGAACGATGCTGGCGATTCTTGCTCCGGGCACAACATCGGTCAAACTGGCACTTCCGGTTATTATGACAGGAGTAAGTATATTAGGATTCTTTATAAAATTAATTTTTATATTATATACAAAAATTTATATTGTTTTTTTACAGAGTTCCACCTTTGCCGTGCCATTTGCCACGGCCCTGCACAATGGGTTTCTCCTGCCCACAAGTACAGCTGCAAACACTATGATTTCCGGCTGGGGGAATATAAGGCCTTACCAGTTTGTAAGTATCTGACATGGTCAAATCTGCAATTCCAGTTAACCCACCCCTGCCTAGATGATAGCTGGAAGTGTTCCGACGATTATCACCTTCATAACGATTTCTGTGATGAGCGCGATGTTGGGAGGAAATGCCGTCGATGGCTTCAAACCAATGTAATAGGTATTTCGATGTCTAAATTAAAGTGTTAATATTAACACTTGAATGTAATGAATCTAATAGGTTTTCTTTTGTCTACATTTAAGTTGTAATATTGAAGCGTAGTAATAAAATTACCTGTAATCAACAATAAATCATTTAATTTTAATAATGGTGTACCTGGATTATTTATCAATAAGATTTGCGAGTCCATACGAGTATATACTAGTATATATGAATATTTTTATACCCTTGCAGAGGGTATTATAATTTTGACCAGAAGTTTGTAACGCAGTGAAGAAGACATTTCCGACCCTATAAAGTATATATATTCTTGATCAGCATCACCAGCCGAGTCGATCTAGCCATGTCCGTCTGTCTGTCCGTCTGTCTGTCCGTCTGTCGGTTGCTATGTAAACTAGTCTCTCAGTTTTAAAGCTATCGGACTGAAACTTTGCACCAACCCTTCAATCTGTTGCAGGTAGTATATAAGTCGAAACGGCCGGAATCGGAACACTACATCACATAGCTGCCATAGGAACGATAGGGAAAAAATGCCAAAATTTCGCCATTTTTTAAGATATTTTATTTATTTCTTGGAAAACTCTATTGAATAGCAATTTTAACATATCGTGAAAGTTTTATCAAAATCGGACCACTATATCCTATAGCTGCCATAGGAACGATGGGTGAAAATGGGTCATTGAGCATAACTCTGGTGTTTTTCAAGACAATTAATTCATTTGTGAGAAAAACAGTTTTTATAGACATTAAAGCCTTTTTGGAAATTTAAAAATCAAAGATCGGATCACTATATCCTATAGCTGCCATACAACCGATCGAACAGTTTACAGGCAACTGGTCTGCAAGGGTATTCTAAGCTTCGGGTACCGAAGCTAGCCTTCCTTTCTTGTTTTATTTCATTTATTTTACTCTTAATAATATTATAAGTGCAATATTAAGATTATAGGCTAATTACAAGTTCTTTTCTACTATTACAAAAATATGACCTAGGGTAGAATAATTTTGGTGAGACTACAGGGAATACAGAGCTTGCAAATTAAAGTTCAGCACTTTGGGCTTCAAGGACCAACGCTTTTAAGCAAATTACACGGTTTCGCATTTAGGATAATCCCCGCCTGGTCATTCGCACCTAATTCACACAGCCCTAATCCAAACATTGCCCACACAAGTGTTGGCACTAAATTATTCATTTGTTAATTTAGACGTGGACCATGGGCTTGCACTAGTATATGGTACATCTCTCCAGCAAACTTTTTCCGGTTGAATAAATTCCGGCTGACTGGCTGGCCGGCTGCTCTCCGGGCTGGTCCTGCTAGACTACATTAGCTACCGGAGGTCCTGGCCTGGCCTGGCGCTACTAGCTTTGGGACGCATTTATATTCAAACTATTCAATTATTAAAGACACCGTTCCCCAGTTTATAAATATTCATTTATTCACTCACGACATTTCAAAATGGCGCTTTTAATTGATTCGGCCTAGGTTAACGACCACCTTTTGTATCAAATGAATACGAAAACGGTTGTGTTTATACAAATTAAGAATAAATATTGCTCTAGAAATCCAAAATCTGCCTGATTTAATTTTGTAAGTTTCAGTTTTAGAATTTTTTAAATATTTGTATTTCCCCCTTACCATTCTAATGCCATCAATTTATTCGTTGAAATTATTTCAAACATAATCTTTTGCCTGTGCCACTTCTTCATTTTTTCAGTAATGCTTTTCAATTTGTTGTGAAAATCCTATAGGCCTTTTTACCTCCTAGTCACCAAGTAGTCAACTGCTAGCTTCCCTTTTTTTCGCAGCATTTGAAAGCCCGGAATGGGAGAAATTATGTATATATATTCAAATATCATGCACGCCTTAAGCTGATTTTCCACGCTGGTAAACGCCAAGCCCTCTGGCATTTCCTCATTCCCAAATCGTGGCTCATTATCCTTTGTGACATCTGCCCAGGTTTTACAAGCAAATGGTGGAAAAAAATCTAGATTTAATTCAGGTTATGCAGCTATGATATTTTCGATTTGCATTCAGAGTTTTCTCGCTATTTGGCGGACTTATTTTATTTTTGTATTTAAATGTATCTCGAGTCTAGACTGTAGCCAAATGTGCACAGGAACATAGGATAGCAGAAGATATTTAGTCCTCTTTATTAAAGAAATGTACCATTTATAATGGAAATATTTGGAAGCCCGTTTTGTTTATTTAAATGCAATTTTTTTTCAACTGATATTAATCCTGCTGAGCTGTCCGTTAACTTCGCGTCTGTTACTGATTTTGTAAAGCTGACAGAAATCAAGAGAGATGGAAAAACTATAATGCAGCGGAGCTTTTTTACTATTGTCTTGAAAAAATGTCGCAATGAAAATTGGAACGCAAAATAGACAGTTTTTAAAAGCAAAAAAAAGGTTCCCCGATTATTCACCTGCGGCGTCACTTTTTCCATTCATTATAACTGCAAGAGTATACTCGTTTTTCGAGAATGTGCTCTAAAAGTATAATAGATTTTCTTGTTCTTAGTTTGGTGTCGCTGGAGTTCCATTGTTTGCATTATGGACAGCCCCCGAAGGTTTCAACATAACTAAGCAACAGGAAGCTGAGACGCCCATTGTCCTTCGTGACATGCAGAAAATGACCTGAAGGAGAAGCAATGCGCTTATGTGCATTAAAAATATTAAAATCTTGCATCCCATATTATTTTACAAAGCGGGATATGGAAAATTTAAACGAAATTTCAATGTGTATCAATCAATTACTTTTTACATACTTAAAGAAATATATGTCCGCAAATATTTCTTTGAATTTGTATTTACTTGAATTTCACACGTGGCAAAATCAAAATGTTTTTTTCTTTTAAATTAATTGATTTGAGAAAAGTTTTTAATACTAATTGAATTCATTAAAATTTCCATAACAATGAAAACGGATAATGATTAAATTATATGTCTGACATTTGTCACAGATAAACAGGCCACAAAAAAACTACTTTAAATATGCATATTTGCAGGCAAATAACTCGATGAACCAACAACTCGCTATGTCCAGGCTAAAAGCTTGAACAATACAAATATAAATAAAGAGAAAAATAATGAAATTGAAGAGATTTTATCGAAACATATAATAAACAATTGCCAATGATGGCGTCGCGCATGTGCACACACCAATAATCGTGATGGGAAATTATATTAAATTTATGTTCGCCGCGATAAAAGCATTATTTTTGTCCAGTCGTAAGTAGCGAACGATTGGTATTATTTTGTTTTTAATTTGACAAACGAATGGAGAACAGACCGTTAAATTAGCAGACAAAGCCACTTCAATGGGAGAATTCATTTGCCACCGGAAATCGGACAGCCTTGACGCCATTTTTCAAAATGGTTGTCGCTGTCCATTTTTATTTGCCTTCCGTCCATCTTTTGTCTTTTTTTTATGTTTTGTCAGTCTGATTGCCGTCTGTGCGATTGTCCGTCTCTGTCTCCACGTATTGCCATCTCCTTCTAGTGATTAGCTGTCACGGAATTGCGGCGAAGAGCAAAAATGAATTATTATCGCGTTGCGTCCCAAATGTTGACATAGATTTAAATTATTTGTAACAAAATCAACGAACTGTGTCCGCTCCGTCGGATTCCCGTCTGCATCCCGCCCAACCAATGTCTCGATTTATCCTTCAGTGTTCTCACGCCCGAAGGTCCTGTTTCTGATTTGATTGCCCAGCAAAATGTTTTAGCAAACACCACAAAACCGCCATTTGGCATGCTCTTTCAAGAAAGGTTTCCTTTTGAAGTACTCCTTCGCAACCTTCATAATGGCCACTCCAATTTTTATGGCTTATTATATTTTATATAAATTTGCGAATTATGAAATATTAAATATTTAATGAACTTTTATAGCCCACCCAATCTTTAATTTTCCTAATAGCATTCCTTGAATTTAAATACCATTTAATGACCGAATTGTATTTAAAAGAAATATAAATAATGGGCATTTTTCCTTGAATCTCGCTTTATTAAATTATATTTTACCATTGCTAAGGAATCTATAAAATCGTTATGTCCTTTGGCTCGGTCAAATTGCTTTTGAAAATGTTTGTCACGTCTGGCTCCATAACAAGACGACAACAACTAATAGGCTCAATTAATAAACTTTCCGCAGGCATGGGAACTTCTGATGGCCGGCAACCAACTTTTCCTGCAGCTCATTTATTTCGAGCTCTGGTGGTAAACAGAAAGTCCAAGTCTCGAGGCAAGTCAACATCATATCCGCAGGGCGATATAATTAGGGCTCCAGGATATAGTTTCAACATGATCAAGCTGTCAGAACGGGGATAATGAGTAATTCAAGGTCACATCTTTAGGGTTATAGTCTTGTTATTCGGAAAGCCACTTTTGTTCTTCTTACCAACAATGTATAGTATTGGCCTTCATTGTTCCAAAGAATTCTGTATAGTTTTCGAGCATTGTTGGCTACTTAGTTTTTTGTTGTTTGTTTCCATGCCATTGGGCGATATCTTTGTGTCATTTGCAAGGTCCTTGGGTAATTCCTAGTAAATACTGTCAGCAAAAAAGGGTACAAAAGAGCTCAAAAATAACAACAAGGACGGACATTATTCCTTTCGTCTTTCCATCTTTTAGCCACTCTTTTAGCCGCCTTCCGATTGTTCCTCCCCCTTAGCTACTCATTACCTTGAGCTATCTGAAATGTTCTCCACTTGTGGCATTAATTTCTGCTGTGTAAGCAGATAAATTGCAAAAATGTCACAAGTTGTCGACAGTCATCGGCATCAAAATGGATCCCTATCACAACGCCGGACTCTGACTCCCCCAGATCCCAGGTTGAGGTGTCTATCGGGGAGCAAAGTAAATTTAAACGCTCCATAAATTGCGGCGGGGGCTTGGAAGTCAGATTATGACTTGAGTTTGGATTTTATTGTTTGGACAATATTAATATCTTCACTGTTTAGATAGGCCCTGGCAAACGTTTAAGGCATTGATTTTCAAATTATTTCAGTTCGGAGGAAATTCATTGAAACCGTCAACACAAGGGTGGCTTAAATTTGAATTGACACAGAAATATGATACAATTTATGATGAAAATACTGCTAATAAAGAGAAAAATTTTGTCAAAAGAAAAAGTTTAGATGAGATGACATGCTCAAATGTGGAATTCATCCAAGAGTCACCATGGCAAAGATCCAAAATCGGTTCTGGTGTCCATCAAAATCATCCATCTCCTTCTTCTCATACCACCCGTACCAACACAATTTTGGCCACCTCGCTAACCGCGATCATCTGTTTATGGAAAAGTGACACTTGATATCCAGTAGTCAGCCTACCACATCCGGTGACCCAATCACCAGCAAAATTCTCGCAATCCATGCCGCCAAAATCCCGTGCAGATTTTCGCAGGGAAAGAAATCCTGCATGCAGCTGGTGCAAGTGGAGCTGCATGGTGAGAACGTGATTAACGCCAACATGTTGGCCACCAGTTTGGCTGTTATCGGCTGATTGCCAGAGCCCACACGGTCCTGACTTTCTCATGGAAATAGTGGCCCAAAATTCGGCCAGGAACTCCATCGCATATCGTTGATCTGTTCGCCAGGGCTCTGCACAATATGGACAGGCATCCGCTCCGCATACGGAGTCAACCCGCATCTCTGCATTACCAAACTTGGCCAGCAGCAGCAGCACTCTCTGCTGGCCCAAACCCAAGCTCTAGGCCACAGAGTTCGCAAATTGGGAATGCGAGAAGCCGGACACCATCATCATCAGGCAGTGCATCAAAGCGTTTTCCAAATAAGATGATGAAAGGGGCTATTGAGGAAACTTTGAATTTCCTTGACTGGAATGGAGAGCTGAAAGCTGACACATCGCCAGCCAGGGGGTAATTAGTTAATGTTAATGTTCCACTTGCAGCTTGCTCTTGGCATCGGAAATAATTAGAGACAATTGATTTGGATGGCTGAGTCACACCACCCTATCACAACTCCCTGCGGGCACAAACCGCGACATTATATTATAACAATGCCCTCTGGTCTGATCTAATTAGAGTGATGGGGCAACAAGGCACATCGATTTGGAAATCCCCTTCATTTTGCACAAGATGCGGGTCAAAGGTATTTACATTTTAACATAAATTGTACAGACACTTAATAGTATTTAATTCAAATATTTATTTCTCTGAAAAGTATTGAATGTTTTCCAACTTAAAACATATCATCAACATTAAAATGTTTGCACTCTATACCTTTAAAAAAAATTGTATTATACTTAATTAAATTTAATCTAATAATTTGTTCGTCTAAAAAGTTTTGAATGTTTTTCAACTCATATCTTATTTTTTGGTCTCTATAACTGGTTTGTTTATTTGTGTCTTTAAAATCTCTTAAAAAAAAATAATATAATTTTAATTTAGTATGTTTGAATGGATAAAAACAGTTTTTCTAAACAATAAATCCTTTACAAGTTTGCATATCATACGAATAATTAAGCTAACCTTGAAATTGTTGTCAATTTTCATTCCGAATTTAGAAACTAGAAGTTTGCTTACTCTATTTTAATTGTTGCATATTATTAAAGATCGAATTATGAATTTTAAAGACGGTGTAAAACGCAAGATCCGATTTTGGGTCTTAAAGCTAATGCCATATTTCGTTATGTGTTCTTACTTTATGGATCTGGTCTACTCGCTGGTGAATATCGAGCGCGTGGGTAAAGAACGAGCGATTGTCCTGGATGTGGATATGGTGTTTGGCTATATCTACACGATCTTCGATTTGATCCTGATGGTTTCAGCCATATTTATTGTCATTTGGACTCGCAAGGAAGACAGTGGCGTAACGCTCATCCTCATAGGAAGGGTTATCCATCGAATGCTCTTCTCCCTTGGCACCTTGTACTTCTACTTCCTACTCGATGACTCCTTGGATGTGGGCTCTCTGTTGTTTTTGTTGGCCAGAAAAACCCAGCAGCGAGAGAAAAACGATTGCAACCAGATGGAGAGAAGGAAATATCAGCTATTATTGCTGGCCGGAAGACTCTGCCTGTGCACTTTGTTTATAACCTGGCTAGATGAGCAAATGGATGTATGTATGTTTTTTTTTTATTATTATTTTTAAACTCAAAAATATGGTTATATTTTGTATATATTTACAACAAAATTGGACAGATTAACCATATATATTTTTGGATAATATATGGGACTTCTAAAATTAGAAACTTCTACTAAAAGCAAATGAATTAATTATACAAATTTTAATATCTTCTTGATTTTTAAACATATTTTGCAGTTCATTTTCAACATTGTGACGGTGTTCCTCTTGAGCTTCACTGTACTGGGCCTCCAATGCCAACTGTTTGCATATTTGACCGTTTTCGCATTGCTCTACCACGACGTCTTTAGCAACCATTGGAGTATGTTGTTTGGCTGGAACGATACCCTTCTTTCGCTGCAGTACTTCTCGATTTTGTTGTCGAAGATTGGGGGATTCGTGTTGCTCTCTGAGCTGGGTGGTGGCAAGTGGTCCATCGACGGATACAGAACCGAAACCGGCGAAAGATGGCCCCAGACGGGAGGCTATCGAATCATTAAAAGCCAGACCCCTGCCTAGTACACAAATGCAAAGGCGAAAGCAATTCTAATCTAATCGAGCTTTATCTTTACTCTCTCAAACGCTGTTGAAGGATTTACATAAACTTTAATGGGAAATAAACTGCCAGGAGCTAATGCTTATTTTTATTGCTATCTCTATTTGTACACCTGGATCTGGGCTTCGGAGAGCCACTCCAAATGTTCTTTGATTCGCGCCTCAGCCGGGGTAAATTATTAAAAAGTCTCGAGTTGCGCTTAAGCGGCTTTTGCCCCCATACCCCCAAACCCCGGCTCCACGATCCCCCAGGACGGGAAAAAGGAAATTGAAACTAGCGTGGGGATGTAATGCCGTAAAAATCTTAAATGCGAAAAGCTGGGGAAAAAAAAAACAGCGGCAGCAGCAGCAAAAAGCAGGTGGACGCGCAAACCGGCTATTTGGGGAAACGAACGAGAAATACTCTCATCTAAAAGTCAGATGCAGATGACGGACTATTCGCTTAACGGATTAACTCAACTCCCCAGGACCCAGGAGCCTTCTGCTGGCAGTGAACAGCATTAACTTAACGTGTTCCCGTCGCAAACGTCTTCACTTAATTATTGTGACTTCTGCCAGGGCATTAAGGCCAAGAGTGCCAAGTGCCGGCTTAAAAGGCAACACTGCCGTTAATGAGTTTCTGGAGAAGGGCAACGGAGGAGGAGGAGGCGGAGGTGAAGGCGGAGGCGGAGGCGGATGAGGGCTTGCGTTGAACAACCGCAAAGGAAGCAGTGACCTTCGCTTTTGGCTTAAAATCCATTTGCATAAGCGGTGTTGGCGATGGTCACGACATGTGGGATCCGTTGCCGGAGCCGGAGCAGGAGCAGAAGCAGGAGCCCCGGCCCTAGGAATGGCGGAAACCGAGCCGGGACAGAGATAATGAATGCACTTGCTTTCTTCTTTATTTTGGCTTGCCCGCAATGCGTTACTCTTAATTGGAAAGCAGTTGCGATCCCGACGTTCCGGCCAGAACGTTAAAAGTAATTGACAGGACGATAAACAAACGAAGGCCGTTCGTGCAGGACGCAGGATAATCTGTGTCCGACAGTAAAAGGGTGTTACCGTGGAGGAACAGAGTAGAGTACAAAATACTGACACACTTTGGAGTAATCATTGAGATGGTTCTCTGTGAGGATGAGAGATTCCAAGCCACTTCTTAAATCTAACTAAATTACGCATACGCAACGTTGGCAGAAATATGTAAGCAGCTTTAAGTATTTAATTTAAATCACAAAAAAAATTCCCAGCGTATTTATTTACGATTGAAATGTAACAACAAATTCCTCAATTCGTACATGTTAATCCTAATAAAGTATTTCAAACTTCATATAACGCTATCTTGTAATTTTCGGATTGACGTTGGCTGGCTATTTTAATAAAATAAACAAGGAATACTTAAGGGACAGGGATTACAAAAACAATTCCAACTCACTCACTGAGATATATGTAAAGGCGTGTGAGGAACGCAACACATGGCATTATGCGTAACAGCCTCAACTGCAACAACTGCAACAAATGCCAGAACTTGTTTAATTAAAACGGTGCAACAAAATGCAGGTGTGTGTCAGGGCGAGTGATGCAAAGTGAGCACCGGAATTTGCATAAGTAAAATACACACTATTATACGTACATTTGTATGCATCTGCTACCTTATTCAAGTCCTTTTCCCCTCCATAATCCCTTCACTTTTTGGCTGCACAAAAGTCAAAGCATTTAAGTTTATTTACCTGAACCAGATTCAGATTCAGATCCGGTGCGAAAGATAGAACTCGATCTGAAGCTGAATAGCTTCTGCTTAAATAAGACTAAACTCAAATAGAGTATTTCATCGGCTGAGGAAAGTTTAACAAATATATGTGTATAATTAATTCGACCAACCTGAGAGCAAATAAGCCGCCTGAATCAAGATTCAGTCAACATTGAGGTAAGGTACATTGCGTGGATTAAGGGTTTGAGGGCCTTAAAGGCTTTTGTCTGAAATTAAATGTACTTTTAGCTTTTCACAGGTTTTTTTTCGTTGAGTTTAGCGTTTTTAATATCCTTATTAATATAATACATAGTTTTGGGTAGGCAGGGTATTTATAATTATTTTCGCTATTAATACAAATAATTTTTTTAGTACCCCCAAAAAAGATTTTTAATCAATTCTATACAAGAAAATATTCCATCAAATTTTCATTGATGAAGATGAAACTGATTGAAAAAAAGTTCTTTAAATTCTCCACAAATTCCCAATAAATTTAAAGTGATTGAAGGGGACTTACAGAAAATCGAAGATTAGCAAGAAAAAGAGTTTCTACGGAGCTTATATCTTTTGCCAGCTACTCACTTAATCCCACGGATTCTAACTTTAACATTGAGAATTGTAAATTTCACTTCAAGGCCAAAACCCACACGTACGAGTCGCTATTCTTGGGGGACCATTATCATCTCTGTCCCAGCGACATCGTCGCATTACGTAAAAGCGCTTTTACGACTACATTTTAGCAGGCAAGCCGCAAAGAGCTGCCACTGCCTTTGCCAACGTTACCAAAAAAAAGTAGGCCCGAACGTTGGGAAATGGCTAACAGGTTGAATGCGACCAGAGATTTGAGCGTGTGCAAATGGCAGCGACAGAGACAATAAAGCTTAGAGTTACTTTGAGGAGGCATCTCCTGCACGCCCGCTCCTATTATACCTTATTTTATTTCCCTTCATTTTCCGCTATTTTTAAGCATTTTCCAATCAACTCCGGCGCGCTGGATTATTTTGGCGTCGTGACATTAAATGGCTTTTCAGCTTCATAAAAATTCGCTCGTTTCTGGTCGTTTTTTCGCATTACAAAGTCATTCCGTTTCGATATTCGCCAATTCAATAATAATGCCAGTTTGCTGAGTTATTAAAATTTTATACAAACATTCACGGTGACTTTGACTTGTGCCGAGGTTTTCTCTTCCTTTCATTCGCCGGCTCCTTTTGCAATGGATTTGTGTCCTTTTTTTGTAGGCGCCAAAAATGTCACCGACACGTTTTCGTACAGCGACAATTTATCATAAATATGCATACAAATACATAACATATATTACATGATACAGTTGTGGATAAAATATTAAATATTTTGTAGTTTCAAAAAAAATTATGTTAAATATTTTGTAGAAATTCAAGGTTTAAATGTTTAAGAACATGCTTCAAGCGGCAAAAAAATAATTTATATTTAAAACAATTAAATTTTGTACTATAGTAATTTAAAATACCTAATATTTAGTTTGTTAATCTTTTATTTTTTTTTATTTTGTATTTTTAGAAGAGTTACAAAATTGTAAAAATTCATAAAATATTATATGAATGCAGGACTTTTAATGAGCTTTTCTGGTCATTTTGTTCACAAAATCCATAGAAATTAAACCAGTATTAAATATAATGGTGTGTGGTATTATTTTGACCGCTGCTGTAATGCGCTTCCATATGTGAGGCATATAAATCCCGGTCCTGTTGGGAGCCTCCTGTCGACCTTATGGCAAGCGTTTGGGGGCGCCTTTTGTTTATGCCGCTGTCAGCGCTCGTTTAATTCAACATTAGCGCCTTGCAGCGGTCCGAGGTGTGTCTGAGTCCCGTTTGCCACTGTTTCCCCCCTGTTTTCCACGATATTCGCCCCGCTTTTCCTCGCCTTTTCCTGGACTACCGTTGCGATGGGAGGTCGTCGTTGTCGTCGTCGCCCCTGGAACCTTTTGTGCCCTCCGGCGCTTTTACGCGCCTTCCCTGTTTAGCGTATACATATATTTTTTTTTTTTTTTTGGAAATTGTCAAACTGTCAAATAAATTACACGGCAAACCGTACAAAAGATCTGACGCAGTTGGGCTTCTTTTGTTCAACTCAACTTTTGTGCGGCATATGCATAGGCCTATGAGCACATAATGTGGCCAGTCTTTGTGGCCGGCTTTGATTGTCGGCTGGCACACAAAAATGAGCTTTTCATATTCGCTTTCAAGCCGCAGGACTACTTTTGGTCCTACCCCAAACCAATGTATCGATATTGTTTCGTTTTCCGCAGAAAAAGATGGAATTTTATAAACATTTTTAAGACCAATTTGAGAAGAAGCTTTGAAGAAATAAAAAAGTTGTATAAAATATTTTTAAATAAAAATGCATTTCTAAACTTAACATTCAACAAAGAGGAGTTTTACCTTATTTTTAGCTAAATTAAAAAAAAATATTTTGCCTTTAATTTGCAGAGTAATATTTTGCTTAAATTTTACGTGGATTACATTGGGTTTATTTTCTGGAGCAAAAGAATAAAATATAATAAGCATTTTAATAGCATTTTAAACCGATTTGAGAAAATAAAATCCATTTCTAAATTTCACATTCAATAAAAATAACCTAAATTTTTATAAATTATTTAACCTTTAATTTACAGAGAACTATTTTGTTAAATTTTTCGCGACTACAATGAGTTCTAATCAAAACCAATTTATCTATGTATATTGTTCGTTTCCCGTAGAAATAGAAAGAATTTTATACACATCTTTTTGGACCGATTTTAGAAAGAGATTTAAAGAAATACAAAAACAAATATATTTTTAAAATAATATTAAATTATGGGCGTTTCGAGGAAAAGCTTTAAAGAAATAAAAAAATACACTCTACATAAAAAGCCATTCCTAATTTGAACATTCTCTAAAAGCTACGAAAAGATGTCTAACTTAATATTAGCTTTACTGATTAAAATTTAATGAAATATCTTTTTTAGAGCACTATCTTGCTTAAATTTTAGGTGTTCCAGAGTTATATTTAACAAAGACCCACATCCTCACACTGTCATACATAATACTGCCACCACATTCTATACATATATGTATATAGAGAAGCTTGCAAGCAGGCGGTGGCAATAAAGTCTTGGCCAAAAGTCAAGCGGATTTCGGTGCCGCAAAGTTTGTCTAGGCGAAAGCCGCTTAGTCTAGTTAAATAAAAGTGCTACAAGAGCTCAGCCCGCACACACAGAGGCGCTGACATGGGTGGAGCTTGATGCTCCAAACTCAAAGTGAAATGGCGAAGCTCATCGCAAATTTCACCGACCAGACTTTAATTGCATTTCCCCGGGAAAACTTAAATTATGCCGGCCAAGTGCAAGTGGAAGTGAAGCTCGAAACGGGGCAACAGTTTAATTCACGCTCAATTTAAAAGGATATTGCCGCTTGAAGGCATTCCACATTTAAGCCCCTCGGTCTTGGTTCCAACTTGGCTTTCACCTTTTTGACTTACGAAAATGTTAGCCTATTTATTTATGCCAGATGTGCGCCCGTCTTCTGTTTGCTTTCCCACATGCTTTGCCGGAATTTAAATATTTAAAAAGCGGCAAAAACCGAAGGGGGCCTAGACCCAATAAATATGCAATGAAGTTTGAGCGATTTAAAGTCCCTTCTAGAACAACCGGGCAACCAAGTGAGACCCGGCATTTTCAATCAGCCGGCGTTCTGTTTTTTTTTATGAGTTTTTAACTAATACAGACCGCCGTGGAGGTCCAAATGGGCAAGTTAATTAGGAACAGCTGTGGCCTTAAATTTTCATTATGCCTCGATTCCTGACTGCATTATCTCCGAAAAGAGAGAACAAAAAAAAACTTCCGCATGTATTTTCGGGCCGCGCACACAAAATCCTCATCTACGGAAGTCGTAAAAAGTTTAACGTGTTCTTAAACTTGTCCGGCGACCATCGATGGAATTTTTTGTTCGCCGCACAAAACTCTATAAAAGTTTCAAATTGTTACACGGCAAATGACACGCGCTGGTATCCCATCTCCTTGATTTTTTTGGATTTTGGATCCCCTCCCAGGTCCCTCCAGCTGAGTGTTAATCTGTTGAAATTTGCGTTTTAATAGAAATGTGTTTGGGTTGCGGAATTTTTGTCGTGGCTGAGTTTCTTTCTTTCTTTTTTTTTGACATTTTTACAGGCATAACATTGTGGCCGGGACTACGTGTGGAGAGGAAATAAAAATGCTTATTGCCTTTAAGTACGTGATTTTGCTTTTGAGACCTCTCTACACACACACACTTTTTGCGACTGCTGACGGATGCATTAGCGTATTGGTTTTTACGATTAACACCGAGGACGTACGAATATAATTTAATTAATGTAATGGCCAAGCATAATGTTGCCCACGAGGAACGAGGACCTTGGTTTATTCCCTTTACAAAGGCTTTGCCAGGGGGGTTGGGTGTTTCCAATAATAAACAAGTACACTCTAACATTTTGTATTTTACCTACAATAGTTTCTTAGTACTCAGGAAATGATTCAGATTTGGCCAGCTAGGTTAACATCAAAGAAAAATACATTTTATGTTAGAACAATGTTTTGGGGCAGTATCAAAATTCAAGCTAAATTCAAACTAACATTGCATTACATTTTAAGGAAATATAGTTTACTGCCTTTCAAATTGTAAGGCAACAACTTACTAACAATAATCAAATGATAATTCTATTTACTGTTAACACAATAATAAAGACATTTTAGTACATCAAAGATATCCAAAGTTTTCAGTTAGATCCAATGGTTAACTACTTGGCTTTTATTCTTGAATAAATTGAATGCTGCATTATTAACAATAGCAATGAGGGATTAATTAGATTAAAAGCTCAAGGTATATTAACGTTTGAAATGTATATCTCTGAATTTCAGTTGTCTATCTCCGGAATGGCACATCCAGAAAAACAATTGTTTACACGATGGCCGAAAGCAGAATGCATAAATTTCAAACCAGAAGTCTATTTGTGATTTGGCTCAGTCAGCTGGAATTAACCAGAAACAAAGGCAACTAACTGCCTTGTGGTGGTGCTCTCTCATTGTTGCCTTAACCAAACCCTGTGCAACAATGGACAAAAATGTCACGTATGGAATCGAAAATAAGAGAGTTAATTTACATGTAGCCACATCTAATGAACAAGCCAGAATAAGACAGCTCTCAATGCTGGACTCATTCAATTGTGCAAATGGAAATTCCAGATGTTCCGATAGACACAGGTATATATTCACAGCCAGGTGCTCCTTTACATCAAATATATGGACTTTGAAATTAGTCACAAAAGGAGCTGCTCCTGAGCAGGGGGAGGGTGCCAGTCCAATAATTATGAATTTAACATGAGTCTCCTCTTGCAAACAGAAAAGGCAAACAGAGTGTGTCCCAGCCAAAGTCCTCTGAAAGTATGCAAAACAGAAAGAGGAGAAACCACAGCTTGGCTCAAAGATAGCAATAACCATCGGCTGAATAAATGTGTACGGCTCATTCATCTCAAGCCAGATGAATTGCATGCCCTGACACGAATTCATCATACCCGGTCCCGTACCCGGACCCAGACCCGGTCCCGAACCCGTACCCGTACCCGTGAATCCTCTCCGTGGTAAAAAGCACAATAAACTTGCATGCTCGCTGGCAAACACAAAAGCGTTTTAAATTTCATTTTCTGATAATGCGACGCCCCCCACTCCGGTATTCATTTGACAACTTCGTCAAAAGGTGGCCTGGAAACTTTTTCTTTTTCGGAGGCGCAGGAGCCGGAGCCGGGTCAGGAGCAGGAGCATTCCATCTACCTTATGGCTTCTGAGGCTGTCAAGCTGCAAAAGCCGATTTGCTGGCTGAGATGGCTGAATGCCAGGAGAGGAAGAGGAGGTGTCCCGTCCCGTCCCGTCCCGTAGCTTCTGCAGATATCTCATCATTGAGCGCAATTTGTGTTTAACAATCGTTGGTAATCTTTATTGGATGTCAAGCCCCACATACTTGAGCACTTGCTCTACGAGGTCTGTGCGGATCTCCACTTCAAGCGTCAAAGCTGGCACACAATCACACCCACTATATATGCTAAACCCACCTTCTTCCCTCTCCCCCGGACTCCCAGCAAAGATGTTTTAGTGACAACGAAAGGGTAATTGAGTGCCACATAACAGACAATTCCGACTCTGCCAAGTGGACGCTGAAGCAACAAGATGAAGGCATACAAAAAATGTTTCAAGAAAATTGCCCCAGACGGGGGAGGAAGTTCTTATCCAGGGCTGGGCCCTTAAACTCTCAAAGAAGTTAAGTAAAAGCCCCAAAACGAGTTTGTAACAAATTTTTAGCAACGCTGCGGGATAACTTAAAAAATAGCTTGTACCAAAGTGTTTTGAAAGTGTTTTTCTGGGGATCTGAAAAATTATTACAGTTCAAAAAATTGAAAATACAAACTATTTATTTAAAACAGAAAACAAATTCAGAAAATTAAATTTAAAAACTATTTCCTTAAAGATTAATTAAAGTTGGCTTACAATTTTATACATCTTTTGAAATAAAAAGTTAAATAAAATAATATTGATAAAC
>JAJJHY010003831.1:5674047-5715612 GCA_021224005.1 Drosophila setifemur | reverse complement strand
GACAATTTTAAGAACTGTTTTCTTTAAGATTAACGTTGGTTGATTTAAATTGTAATACATTTTATAAAAATAAAATGTTTAATTACGATTGAAATGGAAATTCTTTGGCATTTCATTTTATCTGATGAATCGAGTAACAAATATTTTTTATTCAGCAGTATAGTTTTTTAATCCCAGAAATTAATTTTGTAATATTAAGAATAATATAATAACCAATACAGAAAAAATAAAATAAGTTGATTAATAATTTTTTTACATTTTCGTGGAATTTAATTTAATTTGATTGCATTGAGATTTCTGTGGTATTTTATTGTATCTGATGAATCGATCACAAGATAATATCAGCAGTATAGTTTTATAGTCCTAGAAAATAAAGTTCAATATTAAAAACAAAATATTGACCAATAATACGATCTCTGATTGTGTTGTTTGTATTTTCGCAGAGAAAATGCAATGCACCCCTGACTCTCCAGCAACCATTATGAGTTGTTCTATTTGATTCTTCATTTCCGCTCACCAGCTACATGTGCATTGTGCTGGATTTGTTGCCTTTAGGCTGTAGGACGACTCGTAGGAGGACGGAGGACTCAGCCGGGGCGGGAAAAGGAGCCGAACGAGATGGAAGGCAGGCACTATGGCATAGTTGGACATGTTGCACATGACAAGCGTAAAAGTTTTCAAGTGCTGCACGGAGGAGGCGGACTCAAAGGGGGGCGGAATGTAAACGGGGGGTGTGGTACTTGGGTAATCAAGCACGACAGCAGCTGCCATTAAGTTGAGGTAAAGCAAAAGCTGGAATAACGGCTGCTTTCCTCCGTTTTTTTTTTTTTTGGGCTTGGGTTCGGGGAGGAGGCCCCAGGAACGGGTAGAGGCAAAAACGAGTTTTAATTAAAATGCCTGGCATACTTTAAGGCACGTTTCCTGCTTTATGTCTTGGAGGTAGCTGGCGAATATCGTCGCGCGGAATGGTACGAAAATCGATTTAAGCAATATCCCTAAAAATGAGTTGTATAAAAAAAAATTCGCATTTGCAAACTTTAGCAAATATTCGGTAATAACACGAACTTTTGCATGCAATTAAGGGTATGCATAAAGTTCAAATTATCAAATTAGTAATTTAAATTTCGGAATATATGAAAGTGTATGTACTTAGTGCTCAGGGCAAGCACAAGTTAAATTAAAGTTTTATCCTTAAGAAGTTATATATTAAATCGGTTATTGTCAAAACTAGGGCGTTGCGAATAATGTTCTAAATTTAAAATAAATTTTTTATTCCTTTTTCTAGATGAACCTTTTCAATTCCAAACAAAATATAACATAGCCATAATCTATACACAATTAAATATTAAAAAATATAATTTTAAATTAATAACTAATTACAAAATTAATTTTATACTAAAAACTTAAAGAGTCTTTAGCAGTAATGTGAAAAATTTAATATTTCGCCCTCATTAATTGTGGCATACACAAACCGTTTGCAAATTCAGAGCTCTCTGCATCAATAGGAACACAATAATAGAAAAGGACTACTCGATAAGTCCTTTGTATCCCTTGTCCATCAACTCGATCTGCTAATTCTCATTGTTACTCGTATTTACATAGCCTGGTATTTGCAAACCCCATCAAAACAAACCCGAACAAACAGCGGCAAATGTCCATAAATTGCATATTTTCAATAATTAATATGTGAGTGTGTTCACGCTAATTCAAATGCATTTCGCTGCACTCGCTGTTAACATTTCAATTCAACACCACACCCGGCAATAACAATAATAACTTAGTTATTGTTGGCTAAAAGCTTGGGCCAACGCTAATTGAGTTTGCTTTTGCCGGGACTACACTTTGGTCCTCTGGCCGGGACTGAGCCAAATTGATGTGCCAAAGCCCCGCGTTTAGAGGGGATAGACTGGGGGGGCTGAAAGGGGGCGTGTCCAGAGTTTAGTTAGTTTAGTTAGCATTTCCAAAATGCTGTCTGCAAATTTGTCACGCGCAATCAACGGCGGCGGTAAGTGGCGACCGGCCACGCCCACACATCCATGGATTATGCAACACGGTTGCCAACATGGGCGTTGGTATCTGACAAATCCGCACTCAACACTTTCAAGGTTTCCCGCCATTCTCGTCACCAATAATGAAAAATCTTTATATCCCAGTTGGCGGCTTACAAACAAGTTTTTCTATGGCCCTGTTAAGCCTAAGCCATACTTTTAATTAAAGTGCAGCCACAAAACATTTAATTGACTGACTACAAAGTCGATGCAGAAGCCATATGCTAAATCCAAAATTTGGTTCGCTTAAATCATTTTTGTAGCACCAAACATTGCAGTAAAAGATAACCCATTGCTTTAAATCAAAATATTATTAATTACCCTATTTAAAAACCAGAAAAGTACCATTAACAAACTGTCAGTTAACCGATGACAGCTGAAATGAACATGGGTAAACATTGTTGGTAAATCAACAGATTTCACTGGATGTCGTGTCTAGCTTAAATTAATAAATAGCATTTGTTCGTTAAAGCAATTATTGCTGGGCCACTTTAGTGCATTCCAAAGAGGAATTCATCAAATTTAAAAATTTGAATCTTGTTTGTCCAATTACGCGGACAACACAAAAAATCGATTCCCCACAATAGCTACTAAATATCAAAGTGATATTGAATACTGCATTTGGAATGTATGTTAGTTTTTATTATACACTCTGACAAGGGTCACGTTTGATTCCGGGTTATATATCCGTGGGTATATATTTCACACTACGGAATGCGAGCCATGGCCCGCATTTTTGTTAAAACAAATGTGTTAGATATTTGCGCGTGTGTGATTTTGTTTTTATTCAATTTCCCTGTGATTTCCGAATGAATTTTGAAGTGACCTCGTGGTGCAACATGTGGTTGATAATTGATTTTCCGTTTTCAATTTGCATGGCAAACAATGTATTATTGTAATCTATTAAGGAAATCAACAAATACTGGGGATGGCTTACAGTGATTCACGAGAATAAAAACCGTTTGGGTTTAAATACCAGAAATTAATTTTTTTTAATTGTAAAATTTTAAGTAATAAACTAATTTTATGCAATTTTTGCATCAGTAGAAGCAAGACATCCCAACATCTTAATCTCCTGTTTTGAAATTTACGTATGCGCCATTCAGCATTAAGTATACGCCCCGTACAACAATGATGATGTGAAGGTACGAACTTTCTCCGGAGCAGGTGAGCTGCGAGCAAATATTAACCCTGATAACCACCCGCCACCCAGCATCCCTGGACCCTCTAACACGTGGTCTCCGTGTCAGGGCACGTGTGTACATTTTTAATTATGCGAGCACACACGGAAAATCCAGCTGAAAACAGAGAAGCGTAAACGCGGAGTTGGTTGGTTGGTTGGTTGGGAGGAGGGGGGCGTGGGGGCGAGGGTTAGGGAAACTAACTTATTAAAAAGCACTAGCTCGGAAACGCATATGTTTGCCGAATAAAGCGGAAATTAAGCTAAACTAGGTGGCCCTATTCTTTTCCAGCTTCATACCAAAATTGTTTAGCCCATGCGCGGGGCGTCCGCAACAATATTCAGCTGACCACCTTGTGGCCAGAGAAGTTACTCAAGGATATTTTGGCCAGAAGCGATTTGCATAACTGTGGCCAGATAACCAAATGCTCTGTGGCGGCTGTTGCTTTCGCTTTGTATTTCCTGAACTAACAGCAGAGTAATAGAGAAATGTCGAGCGAAAACCCACCGAAATCCTTCAGTAATCCAGCTTACTTACCGTCCGAGATGATAACCTAAAAGTGTGCAAAGCCGAATGAAGCTGCATGAACAAATGAAAAAATCTGAGTAGATAGAAATGCTTGTGAACTACTCGTAAAATTGTAACTTTCATAACAGAGTTGGAAATTGCTTAATTTGACGGGCAAGGGGATAAAAACAATAGCTTTCGAATATTGGACACTCTTCAAAAAAGTTGTAGAAAGAAAAAGAGGAATTTGAATAGGTTGCATTTGTATTTAAATTGCAAATTATTATTTACAAAAATAACATTTAAAATAAAAGTATATTTATTATATTTAAATCTAAAGAGTCTGAATACATATTTATGCATAACCGCAAAGAAACAATATTAGGTTTTTCACTTGCAAAAAATAAATGAAAACTATTTGATTTCTTCTGTTTTTCAACAACTACAAATACCCCAAATATATACCAAGCAGCAGTATGCTCTGAATACCCTACAATCAAATGCAGACTACCCGCCATAAATCTCATGACCAGTAAAGCAGGGACAGTGTTCCTGGACAAGGCTGAAATTATTACATGCCTCATTTGCCAGCGCCTTGAAGAGTCTGCTTATTATATTTTGATTATTTTTGGCACGCGTGTTTCACTGGCCCAACAAAAAAAAACGGAAGGAAGGAAGGACGAAATCCGGAGCTGGCAGTGGAGCGGAGCGGAGAACTCCATTCCGAGTGCTGTAAACTAATTCCTAAATGCGCAGAGACGGACTTGATGGTCAAGGGGCGGATGCTGATGAACCGGGATCGAGGACGAAGGATATAAACAGGCCAGCTGGATATTTTCCTTCGGTTGCATAATTTTTTCATTTTATTTTTTCGGACTCCTTTGGACTCGCTTTTGTCCATAATGAGATATCTCTATTCTCCTTTGTTTCTTTTCATCATTTTGTGCTCCACTCCGTCCATTGTGCTCTTGCTCCATTATTCTACGTGTGCCTCTATATGTGAAGCTGTTGTTTTTGCATTTCGCGAAATGCCGTTGGGAAATTCGTGCTACAAAAAAAAAAGGCAATCGGGAGAAAAAAAAATCCACTGGGCTCAAATGGCAATGATGGCGTCGAGGTGGTCTTATTAATTAGGACACGCGCCCTGAGTTATATTTTTGCCCAAAAATAATTTTGAAGAGGCCTGGGCCCGCCTTTTATTATTCAAAATCCACGGCAATTTATTTTGCGGCCACCTCTTCATAATTTTGAAATGTTAAATGTTATTTGCATAAGAACAATGCCAAGCAAGCAATGATAAAATACAAAGCCCGAACATATCTGTCACTGCCGAATACTAACCTAAACCACACACCGATTCAAAGTATCCAACTAGTAACATCGATTTTATACAAAAAAATTTACTGAATTCATATCAAACTTAAAAATTTACCAAATCCAACATACTGTAGAACTATGTCCAAAACTGCCAGAGGTTTCCTCCGTTTGCTGAACAAGGGTGTGGCACTTTCTCCCGAGCTGAATCAAAAGATAGCCGCCTTCGAGAACATGGCCAACGAGAGATCTGCAATGGAGAACGAGTTAAATCTGCTCCGCCAGAAGCAGGAGGAGATCGAGGACGATGTGGCTGAGGCTTTGGCCGAGGACGAGTTTCAGTGCATCATGCGGGGCCAGCCATTCGCTTGGCCCACCGACGATGAGATGGATGACATATTCAAGGGGCACCTCAGCAGCGTGATCGATAAGTTGACTGGGATGTACGAGCAGGCCTTGAGCCTGGGTGCCGAAATCCGGAAACTAAAGCTGAATATCGAAAATGGTATAGCAGCGGCCAACGAGGAGCCTCAATAACTTTTAAAATCCCTCTTCAATTTACTCAAAGAAATTATTCTCAAGAGAAGCTTCGTTGTGTGTAAACAAGCTGATAAGTAAGTGCATCAAAGGAGTTCATTAGCAATCATTGGCAATAATTACGACATCCCTCCAGCAAACTAAATTTGAAGCGTTAGAAAATGCCTTGAGAAGCGTTATTTATGTTTCTAGATTTTTGCATTTGTTTGGACTGGAAATTCAATTTGTGGACAATATTGGAAATTATTTTACATAGTCCGCTTAAATCAGCGCTGATATGTTCTGTATGAATGGAATTAAAGCCACAACAATCTCATTTCCTGCTATTTATTTTTTTATATTTTTTTTTCTGTTGCAAGCATTGCAAATTAAATTGTGTATACGCAGTGTTGCCACTGCTGCATTGGGGGCACACGGGGGAAAGCACAGCAGCCTCAGCAGCGATGGCAGATATGTTCTTTTGACTATCGTTAAGTGCATAAATTCAATAATGCCAGGCGTCTGGAAGTGTCAACGTGCTGCGGAAGATATAGAGGCGCCCGATCGATATAGCATCAGCTTCAAAATTTATGGAATTTCCTGTGGCAGGATGCACCAACAAGGAACATAAGCAAAGCAGTTATTTGCGTCTGTTTAATATGCAAACTAAAGCTGGGATATTTAAAATTATCGCAAAGTGTGTTTACCGTGTTTAAGTTTAATAAAAACAAGAAAGAAAGACTTTCTTTTGCATCGAAAAATTTAAATACACCAATATGTGACTATAATATATAACTGTCTGAACTTAAATTGTATACCTAAAATATTTAAGAAAATAATCTAGTTTCGTTTCAGACATGTTCTAAATAAATACAAGACTTCCAAAGCAAATCAATGCAAAATTTAACTTTCAAGTAATTGCCAAAGATACACAGGAAATGAAAACTTTCAAACAAAAACCATTAAAATTGCTGTTTCCCAATTGGTATTGTCTGGATATTTGTTGTTACTTCGATTTCGTTAAGCATTAATGCAAAGAGGCTGCAGGAAATACATGAAATGTATTTGAACAAAGGCCTTTTCTCTAGCCTAGACTCGATTCTAATTGATTTGGTATTTTCAAAGGGGTTACATTTCGCATTGTGTTTTAGTGGTAACCTGTCTGGTCAAACAAGGTGAATGCAAATTTTCCGACTAGACATGGGACTTAACGAGGGAATTTGCATGAAGTCAATCATCCCAGCTGCCCAGTGAACTGAATATAAGACACTTTGCGTTTCTGCCTTCAATTTGCTTTAGCTTTCCGTTGTGACTCTGATTGCCTTTCATTTCAGTCAATCGGAAAATGTTCCCTCACAAGGCATTATCCCAAAATTCTCCAGAAACTTTTCATCTTTTTTTTTTTTTGTCAAAGTTGATTGTTCCGAAACTATGCCATTTTTTAGTATTTAATCACATCTTGACCAAAGTTTAGATGCTCAGCTCATCAATTACAATTGCCTTCCTTAGCTTCAGAACTTCAGAATGCAAATTTTTTGAAGGTCATCCCCTGACGTCGTTTGTCTTCATTATGATAAATTGCCGATGCGAACATATTTCATTTTTCGCTGAAACTCACAATGAGGCGATAATGAGATGTTATTAATATCAACTTGCGACTTATTTAGTGACAAACTCCTTCGGTCCCACAGGCAAATAGCATTATGCACGAAAAAAAAAGTGAAAAGTATAAGAAAATGTTTAGACCGTTTCTAACCCTTACCAAAAAAAATAAGCCGCTTCTTGTTGAGGAGCTTTCAGAAGTGTCAAGAAAACAAATGACGGTCAGCTTGCTATTTTTTTTATTTTATTTTTGTGTGTTTTTTTTTTGTGTTCCTAAGCCAACCTTGAATAAACAGCAGTTTGGGCAAGTGTGAAACTTTCTTTTCTTCAGCCTTCAGTTCAGCCTTTTTAAGGCTTTCTCCTTGAAGCCATACACCAGGGGTTTGAAATTGGAAACATGAAAGGGACTTTTACAAAATCAACATCAGAATAAACATTTTTCGCCCGTTTACAATTTTTTTTCTTCTAATTGTCCTAAATAATGTCTAGGGGTAGTGGTCTTTAAATCTATGGATTTTGGAATCTTTTATTGATTGCTTCTAGGTCGATAAGGGATCGTACTCTTTTTAAATGCTATATACTTAAATCAGTACAGAAAATTTATGAAAAATTTAACAAGTATAATTAAACAACAAAAACAGGGGATTTTTGTATCCCAATTTAAAATATAAAAGAATAATGCAACATTTAAATGCAATGACAACGGATTTCTAGTTAACATCCAATTTTAATCCTGCAACCAAAGCTTGTGAAAATGCAAGCGATTCGTGGAAATGTAAGTGTTTTGAGGAAATGTTTAATAATTTACTTACCCAACACCCAACACCGGTAATGAAATATTCCTTTCAAGATTATTTAGTTAAATATTCCAGCAGCTTAAGCTGTCAGTGAATCAAACATGCAATCCCTCATAATGCTGATTATATTACGTCAAATTATGGGTAATTACATGTGCTGGGGTGCTAATGTGCGTACTGAGACCTCCACCAACTTTCAATTAGCCCGACCAGGCATATTGAATTCCACTTAGCCAATTTGAGTAATTGCTCAGCACACACCCATCGAACAGTTTTTCAATGCAGGTGGAAATAATAAGTTTCTATGATTGCATCTTAGGTACTCATAAGCAAAGTGTTTATGTATGTAGAAATAAATGGCTGAGGTACATTATATTTTCTTTATCGTGGGTTAATGTATCATAAGAAACATCGACTCAAATCATTAAAGGTAAACAAAATGTACAATTAGCTAACGGGCTTGAAAGAATATGTGCTATTTAGTATTTAATATTTGTAAATATCATTAAATTACTAGCAAGTATTTCTTAATCTTATTTTCAGATATTTATATTCTCATTTTTTATTTTATATTCTCTTTCAGATATTTATATT
Organism: Drosophila setifemur; assembly: GCA_021224005.1. Lineage (NCBI taxonomy): Eukaryota > Metazoa > Arthropoda > Insecta > Diptera > Drosophilidae > Drosophila > Drosophila setifemur. The sequence continues at coordinate 5,707,053 of JAJJHY010003831.1, read as the reverse complement.
TTCATAAAGTTTAAAGAGCAAACAATATCATGTGCATTACACTTCCACCTTAATATTGGCCCGGCTACTTAACTGAAGACCTCAGGCTACTTGCTGCTGCCAGATGGAAACCAATTTTGTGGCTGCTCAGATTTCGTTAATGGCTTAATAGCATTTGTGGCAACTATTTTGCAGGGCACATGCAACACCGACTGCCGAGGGTCAGCCCTTTGGCCCCCGCAAAGGCATTTGGCCCAAGACGAGTGACAATGAGAAGTGCAAGACTCTGGCAGGTGGCAATTTTCAGAATTTTCAAGGTGACAGGCGACAGGTGACAGACGACAGGTAAGGAGCGGCAGAGCCGTGACCAGCAACAAGTCGGGGCAGCAATGCCATTACCACCAGATCATTGCGGATAATTAAATATTTAATGGGCGCTGGCCAAGTGCGGGATGCGAGTATTTTTAACACTACATAAATGTTATGAACGTGGCGGCATAAAAATTAAGTCATAATGCGATTTGTGTCAATCATAAAAATGCGAGCAACTACATTGTGTACATTCCGGGGTCAGCCTGCGGGGCATAAAAACTCGCTTCTTGGCTCATAAAAAAGGAGCAAATGCGATTGCGCTGCTCGTAAATCGACACTTGGAGTGACGGTAATAGGGATCATAAAGAGCATGAACAAAATAATCAATTTGTACTCGAAATGTTTAATAAATTGCAACTAAGCCTGGCCCGGGGCACACGTGTCGTATGCGTCATTTGCTAAGAGTTGCGAAATTAACACGCATACGGCGGCCCTTAATATGTCACTAAATGGGAGTGGGAATGGGTAAGGGAGCGGGAGCGGGTCCGGAAACTCACAAGGAGCGAAAAAGGGAAGGCCAGTTGCCATGTGGCACTGTGGCAATGTGGCGAGCAACACGTTGTGTAGCTTAAATTGAAAATTACAAAAAAGCGAGGCAAACAAGCACGCAAGGCGAGAAGAGCTCCTCCAAGAATACGCCACATTGGCCCCAAGGAACCTCCAAGACGCGTGATGTGCGGACATCCGATGGGGCAGGAGCAGGAGCTGGAGTTGGAACTGGTAAGGGGGGGCGGGGTCAGATGAGGGTGTGGCTCATGGCTTCGGTTTGGCGACGGCGACGGCGACGCATATGAAAATTTCGCAAGACAATTTATTGCCATGCTTAAGAGGCGTGCGTATAAAATGATATACAAAAGGAAAGGACCCAGCCAGGACATGTTGAACAAAAAGCAGTTCCTTGCTTCCTTCATGCTGATGCTGAATTTTAAAATGTTCTTTAAACAATGCCCACAGAACTGATGGCAGCGATTTGTTCATTGTTGACAATGTTGTTAGATACGCTCTACCAGGACACTCACCCAGATGGATGGGGCGGAGGAAGTGGCCACTTAAAGCTTATTTGTGGCTTAAAGCTATCTAATGGTCTTGTGGATGAGCGATGAGCCCATTGTGAAGCAAAATTTGTTGAATGCGATTTAATTAATTAGAAGAAATGAATTGAATCAGAAAATGGTAGAAAGGTAAATTATTATTTATGGCTATTTACTAAGCAAAGTGATTATTTTGCATCTATTTTATGGAAGTTAATGTCTCCTATGTTTAAGTAAGATGTGAATTAAAAGATTTAAAACATTTTGCTTTTAATTAAATTTCTAGTTTATTTCAATTATTGTAAATTGTTAGAATGTCAAAATTAAAGAGAAATTTGTACTTGCCTTCAGTATAATTTAAGGAAGTAATTTATCTTATTGTAATAAAAGCACTTCCTTTACTTCTTACTTAAATTCTTTTAATATAATAAAATGTTTATCTTTTGAATATTTTACTACATATTTTGTGAACTTTTTCTTGAAATGCATTCAACTCCAAAAGGCTACCCAAAAGTCACCAGAAGCCAGAAAATATTTGTAAAGACAGCAACTGCTACATATGTATGTACCCAAAAGTGAGTGACTCACAGAAGAGACGTTGATGTTTACAATTTCTTTTTGCCTCGGGACCTGCCCCGGAACAATAAATATATGTAAATATCCAGAGTACACATATGCATAGCCATTTTTGGTGAAATCTTAAACTGCATAATGCCAATGGAAACCGAAATCGTTGCACTTGCCAGCCAACGACCCAGAAACGGAAAGAGCATGGGAAGGAGTTGCAGCCATCGGGCAGACAGCAGCCATCGGGCAGCCAGCAGACAATGGCTCCGGACTGGGGACGTGGACTCCGGCTCAACTGACCGGCCCCCGGACTAAGTCACGTCACGATGCTTTCATTGTTTGCCGAAGTAAGTAAGTGTACATAAAATTTATACGTGGAGCAGTGATGCGAGTCTGGGCTGGGAGAGCTGTGGAAATCCATGCAGATGTGCCCGGTTTCTTGAGTTTCCTTTTGTTTTCCCAGATCTTTTGTAATAAATGTGTAAGATTTCATGCATATATGTATCAGCAAACAGCGAGAGTGAAGGGTGGAAAGGCTGTAGCCATCACAGTCCAACTATCGTACAACTGGGAACATTTATGTCCTTCCCAAAATACGAGTACTCAATCGATTGCTTCGAAGGCGTTGCAAGGAAAGAGAATATATTCAAAATGTTTAGTTTATTTTTTAAAGCAGAATTGTTTACATATATTTATTTGTATTTTTTGATGCCTCTCTCTTCCCTACCACAATCAATAACTTTATTTTAGTCGCCGTGATAGGATGAAAATTATAAAAATATTCCGTGGTCGCTTTTGTGTGTGAACTTTATATAAACGTTAACATATTAGATAGATTTTTTCTGGCTTTTAAGCCTTTTAAGGTTTTAAAGCCACATCGCTGCATCGACACCTTTTTGCCCAATGTCAGGTGGCCTAAAATTAATTCTTTATAATCTGCAAAATGTATATTTTTTGGATTAGATCCTTTTTTTTAATGGGAAAAAATGAATATGTTTTATTTAATGTAAAATAAACTACTACTCCACATATTCTAAATAAGCGACATAGACAACATTTAATAGCCTAAAATGATTTTAAAAAATTTAATCCTTTGCAAAATGATGAAGTTTTTTCGCCGTTTCATTTACGTTTAAACACAATAGAAAATGTAACTACTTCTCTTTCAACAAAAACGTATTTAACTAAAATTACAACAATTTTTTACATAATGCTTACACTGATATTTAAAGCCGATATATCGACTGATTTTGCATTTTAAGTCTCGGGCGAACATGTCGGATGCGCAATATTACTTAGTAGCTTTTTGTGTCAACTTATGCAAATAGCTGGCAATGAAATGGAATGAAAAAACGCACGCACACACATACACACATATATACATACAAAGGAGTGTTACCAAAGGGCAAAAGCAAACTACAAGTAATAAAAAATGCTAATTTAATGTTATTGTTGCTGTTTGCTTTGTCCTGTGCTCTTGTTTTTTTTTTCGTTTTTCCGTTCGTTCGTTCGTTCGTCTCTTTGACTTTGTCATGTCATTTCGGGTGCTTCCTTTCGTTTTTCATTTTTATTCCATTCCATTCCATCGTTGTCTTTGCGAAGCTTTTATCTTTTACTTTTTACTTTTTGCTTCTTGCTGCCTTGACACAAACAGGAAATGATTTATGCAGAAATTCTCGGCGCAACTAATTCAAAACTTGCCACGCCCCCGCCCTCCTATACATATACACCATATACATACTACTACTATATACGATGTTTGATTGCCGCACATTTTTTCGCCCAGTCATTTCAGCTCATATCCTGATTATACACCCTTGGAGACGGGGCCAGCCCTCCTTCGGTCCTCGTCCAGTTTTATTGAAATTTCCGCTTGCCGGATATTGAAGAACGCCATTTTGTTATTTATTTGGGCCCTTTCTACGTTCAAAGTTCAATGCTTGATGTTGCACGGCACAAAGTCAGAACCCTTTGTTGTGGTTGGCCGGCTGACCCCCAGGACACTCATTAACTAATTGCAAATGAAGAAATTAATAACACAAAAAAAAGAGATCAAAATCCCATTATATAGTACACACCCTCCCACATTCGGTAAAAAAAAGGCAATCAATTTGATTGTATTTGATGGCCCTCCAATGCTCCCATATAGTAGTCTCCCCTTCCCCCGATAATCCCTGAATCTGGACCATGAGCCATAAATCTTAAGCGCACTTGCGGCCCTCTTTCGCCTTCGGCTTCAGTTTCGGCCCCTCTAATTCTGCTTCCGGATCCGCCAGGCTCCACCCAGCCATTGCAATTCGCCTGAGTGTCCTGCTGTGCACCGAGTGTTTGGCATCCCAGCAGCACAATGTCCAAAATGTGCACCCAACAAATAATACAAACGAAGCAAATGCACAAAAAATTGGGGTTTCTTGGATACTCTATGCGGGTGCACTCCCAATTTTCCTCGGGTTAAATTTTGAAATCCAAATTTAATTTGGAAAGGAAACCCATGCAAACGTCTGCATTATGGGAATATGTACACATCAACACGTGTTCCATTGTAAAAGCATATAACCAAATAAAGCTCAAATCTCTCGGCCAGGCCACAATAGAAGCTGAATGAAAATAAAGAAAATGCGATATGGAAGCTGAATGTTCAATTTTTGATGCTTCTGTAGTTTCCCCTCACCTGACCCTCCTGACCCTCCAAAAAAAAAAACAAAAAAAAAACAAAACCAGCAGACCAGGCTCTGGCCATATTGCTCCATCTCGTTCCGTTCCGTTTCGGTTGGGATGGCCTGGGTGCATTAAAAATAAACGACTGTGGGCAGCGCTCAATTTGGAATGAAATTGGCGCAAATACCAAAAATTTATACAATGGCAAATGCAGCAAAAAGGAAATACGACCAGGGATCAAGGAGATGGTGGCGAAGGCGAAGGCGAAGGCACCGAACGAAGGAGCACCCAACCACCAGAGCACAAATTGAAAAGCCATACAAATCAAATTGGGTGAGTGTGAGGGGTAAGTTTATTGAGGCACGTATATATATATATATATATATGTATATGTAGGTGTATATACTATATGTGCACAGTGTGTGTGCGTTCCTTTATAATTTATAAGCGGCCATCAGGAGCGCTCATTATGTGGCACAAAATAAGTAAGTGCCACTCGTTTTTATACAAAGTAAACAGCGTGGGAAAATGCATATAAACTGACCACCGATGAGGGTCATAAATGAGCCTTGAAGAGCGCATATGGATCGTCCACACGAGCACACATCCTTCAGGCATTCGCAGGATTGCCACCCGACACAGCAGTCAGAGGTTCCTTGAGGCGACTCACCCGTGCGGAAATGGAAAATTAAAGGTTGTGAAGTCGGGAAAATGCGTATTAAATATATTCTGTAATGATTTTGAGAAAGAAGAAATTACGGAAATTTAAATGAATTTATTTAAATATGGTGATTAAATATATTTAATAATAAATAAAAATATTCCTTTTTTTTCGTTGAATCTTTATGATTTTAAATTCCTCATTGAAGCCATATCGGAAATGTACTGTGACTGTAATTGTTTTATTGTTCTTTTCCCATTGTTTAAATTCAATTGTTTAATAAATAAATCAAGCTATTTTAATTGATCGAAATTATTAGCTCTTTCCCTAAGTTAGCGCTAATAAAACTTTAACTTTGCAACTTTTTAGGTATCTAATTTTGTAGTCTTAGTTAATTAATTTTGCCTATTATTGGCATGGCTAGAAGCCGTTAGCATAAAGCTGTGTTAAAAATTAACAAATTAACTTAAAAGTACATTTAAAGGGTCAGAAGGACTCTATCAAGATTTCTGAGTATTATTGCAAAGCGTGGCTCACAAAAACAAACATTTTATATAAAATATTTTAAAATATATTATTTTCGAGAAGAACAAGCCTTAAAACTTGTATTTAAATAAAAATTAAAAGTACTTAAAAACTTCCGACTTAAACCGGACTTAAACAAATTAAAATTAAGTTTTCCTTGCTGACAAAGAAAAAGAACTCTATTTGCAAAATTTATGTCGTGTGGGCTAAGACCTCAACCCGTCCACCTTCTTCTATGAGCATTATACTGTGATGTTGTGGCCTTTTCATTTGCTACGAGGATGCAACGAACTTTTATGGGTTGATTCCTTTGTCTTCTGTCGTTGGCCTCCGATAATGCAATCAATTTGCTTTCAGTTGGCCGGATTGTTGTGTCTTCTTCGCATTTCGCTTGGCAGCAATCAAAGCTAGCCAAGCTCCAGTTTGGTGGGATGCCTGGGAGGTGATTGCAATCTGCTCCGAAGGCGATTCCATTGACTCTGCCAGCCATGTGCAAGACCAATTTGATAGTCCAACGCCCTTATCAAAATGAATACTTGCTTTCATCTCGGAGCTGCATAAATTATTAACCCTTTCCCTAATAGTTTTTCCTTTCCTTTATATAGTTTTCACTTTTTAAATGCAAATAATGGGGATGCCGAGTGCCGGCATGCCCCGCAGTTGGTAGTTGGTAGTTCATTCGAAATCAAAGAAGGAAATGCTAAGAATTTCACCAAAATTTAATTACTTGCTGCAGACTACAGACTTTCGCATCAAAAGCTGCAGCAAGTAGCAAAGTCAGTTTGTTTTATTTGTTTATGCATATTTTACTGGGAGGAGGGCTGCACATTAACAGTCAGCAATTGGGCAAAGAAGGGGAAGGGAAATGGAGGGAGGGGCAGTAGCTGGAAAATCTACGGCCGGAAAATCGTCGAAGGCAACAGAAGTCGCAAGTCAAGCTGTTGCGAATGCCGTTGCCGTTGTTCTTCACTGGGCAAACACAGAGCTCAGCTCTCTATTCGCTGCCTTAATGACCCTACAACACCCTCCCGCATCCGCACTGTGGGTCAAAGGTTAAGAAAAAACTTGGAAACTTATATTTGCATTCGATTCTGCATTTCAAAAAACGTTAATGATAAGCTGTTTTGGATATTAGCAAAAAAATGGAATTGAAACTGAAATTATCTGGAATGTATTTTCATCTACAGAGATGCTTTTTCCAACAAACTTGTTAAAACAAAGTATTAACTATTCCATTTTTTATTAGCTTTTGCTTGAAACTAATATATTAAAATAAAAGGTCAGCGATAAATTTTTTAATCTTCAAGTTTCAAGTGTTTGTCACTTCTATTCTATGTTAGTCATTTCTATTTTTCTGTGAGGAGCATTTATATAAAAATATAAAAAAGCAATAAAATACTAAAAACAAGTTTTTATCCAGTATCAAATCATTAAAATGTTACTTTTTTATTAAGCTGTAAGCTGTATGTATATTTATGTTATTTATATTGTATCGGTAACTTGATGAATACAAATTTAATTGTTATATAATAAAACTCAACAGAGGACTCAATAATTTAAAAGTTCCCCAAAATTTTTAAATTCTAAGACACTGTGCCTAGTCTATCCTAACACTCCTCTCCAAACATTATCTCCTTGACCTTTTGCTGCGTTTTTAACGAACCCGGAGATGGGAGTGGCCGGGAAGCGCAAAATCGTTTGCATATTCATTGGTCAGCAGCCCACGCTCACAGCATCCTGGATTCAGGATATTCGTCGTGGCTAAGGGTTCGGTGGTGGTAGGCGGGACTTGACTCATCCACTTGCTTTGAGCGTAAATATTTTAAGTACTTTAAACAATTCATTAATTTACATTTAGCTTTTGCCATGTTCCAGTCCAGCTAAAGTTGCCCATAATTTTGTGAGAATCGTCAAGGTCCCTTTGAATTGGCAGATAAATGATGGAACTTTGGACTAGTTAGTGCGCACATGTTTAATTCAAAATCTGGTAGAATTCGTAAGTATGTTCATTAACGAACATGTTAAGTGCTCCAAATCCTCGAACAATCGGATTTCCTATGAGGAAAATAAATAGGATATAAGCTAAATAAACAGCTATATCATTTTATGATTGTTATATTATATAATTTTTAAACCAAATCATGATTATTGTTTATTAATATTTGGTTTAGTCCCGATTATTTGATTCTTCTTGTAATATTCCTGTTAAATAGTTTTCATGTTGCTATGATGGTTGCCAATCTTGAGGTTCTCAAAGGAGGATGTCCTGTGATGATCCCATAAGGTCGGGCTCTATACAAAATTGTTTCCAGAAAATGCATTTCCTGCGGCGAAATGTAGTGCATAGAAATTGTATAAGTTGAACAGCACTCCATACCCTAAAAATAAAATAAAAATTAAGTAAGCTATTATTAATATAAAGACATAAATTAATAGTTCCGCACCAGACTAAATTCATGATGAAGGTATCTCTGCAGCCAAAAGCTTTGATCGTTGAAGTTTGGTATCAAAAAATGCCTCAGGGAAAGTGAGAAAAACCGGTGACGTCCATATATGTCTCTGGATTCGCCGGCCACAACCTTCAGTTTACCCAGGCAATATCCCATCTCGAAGTCCTCGGTACCAAGACCACTTCTCCTGCAGCGCTTTTTCTTGATTCCCCGTTTCACGAATATATTCACAGCCTCCCGGCTAAGGACATAACCAGCTCCACCGGACATGTAAACGGAAGTTGAAGGGCTAAATGGGGAGCCAAAGTATATGGGAGTATCGGGGGAGTGGGACTGGAGCAGGTACCGCATATTCTCCATTATGGCATATGTATCGTCGTCGGCCTTGTAGAACCAATCGATCTCATCCCCGTAATGCTCAAAGGCATGCCTAAAAGCCGCCTTGGTCTTGCCCCACAGATGAGGGTAGCTATCGGTGATATTTAAGTCCACGGTGTGCACTCCGGCCAAGTTGCTTTTCAAGGAGACGCCATAAAATATCAATCGATTGCAGTGCCGTCCCCAGGTCTCGCTGATGGCCTTCATGCCCCTCATGTAGTTTTTGGGCCAGGTTAGCACCAGGCAGAGTATCCTGACCGATTGAAACATGTGCCTGGCCACACGGTCGTTGGTTGGCCTAGCCACTATGCTCATGGGGAAGTTCTCCGACCTCAGTTCTGGCAGGGAACTTACGTGCCCAAAGGATCGCAGGTGATAGAGGAAGAACTCCACGAGGTGCATCTCTATCCCGCTGACATATGGATACAGGACTCCTCGACCAAAGCAGCTCTCCCAGCTCTGCGAAAGAAGTTTGGATCAAATATGTCTATTGCCTGATTAATTGGAGTATTCAAATGTATCAGCTAACCTGGTTTTTGTATACAAATTGATGGACGCAGGGCCAGATCCAAAAGTTTTGCCGCAGAGTGAAGGGAACCACCTCATCTGCCACGTTAAAGGGCAGAAGCCTCTCGCTGGGTCCTCCCTTCATCCGACTCAAGCACTCCTTCAGAAAGGTGTCGTCCTTCAGGCAGTTCCTTGTGGCCAGCTGCGCCAAAGCCTCCCGACTGAATATATAGTCAGTACTGGGCACCTGACCCACATGGGCGTAAATATAAAAGGCATGATGGGCACTGAAATACACCGCCTCGGTGGGTTGGTAGTGGGCCAGCATATAGCGAAGATTCTCCAATACCACATAGCTGTCCAAATAGACAACGAGCAGCCAGTCCAACTCCTGACCGTACTCCTCGAAGATCCGGCGATAGGCCTCCAGCAGCGTAATCTCCCAAAGCTTAAAAATGCTCAGGAAATTGCAACGACGTGCCCAGGTATTCTGAGCATGCTGAACTTTCAAGGGTCCCAATTCGTAGTCCGAACGATCCAAATAAACCACACAATGCACCCGAACCTTGTCGTGGAGTAGCCGGGCAATCCGATCATCGTCCCAGTGCTGGCTCCTTTGTCCAATATCGAAGGTTTTGATCGGCTCCTTGTAGGGCTTGAAAATGTTCTCGTGGATGAGATTAAAGCGATGGCTTTGGTAGAATATAAACAGCTCCAGGATAACTAACCAGCCCAAGGTTGATAGAATCAACTCACAAATTATTAGCGAAAGATGCATGATTCTTAGGAATTTTTCTTAAGACTTTTAGGATATATGTTACGATGCATCTGACACTTCAAGTAGTGCTTAAAAATATCGATATGGGGATATGACTTCCAATATGCTTTTTCTACTATCGATTACTTAATTAAGTAAAGGCCTTTAATTAGAGATGGATTTCATATTTGTATATAAATCAATTTCTTATTTATTATGAAAATTTAACTCAACTAAATTAACTAAAAATTCAGCATTCTTTTCATCGATTCCTAAGAACCTATCAAAAAGTAGCGAAACAAAATGACAAATGAAGTTTTTAAATACTCAAAAATTGATAACATAATCCTTTTTCAATTCAAAAATTGAACATTGAAATTTAAATTCCTTTAAATTTATTTGAAACAAAGAAAACTAGAATGCAATATTATTATCTAAACGGAGTTTGGCACTGACATTTTCAAATGGGAAAATACATTCTAATTCGGAAAGCCGGTTTCCGTGTTTGTGAGAGCTGGTGCAGCATTTCTAATTTATCTGAAGATATATTGTAAATATAGCACACAGGTTGGGAAAGCTCTCGATGGAAAGAGAACTCTTAAACATTGGACGGTAATTGCCAGAAGCAACAATAAGGCATTAACACCCATCCTCCCCCCCATTTGCTATGTGCAATTTTCCCATTCAAGCCATCAGTTTTGCTTATGTTCCACATCGCCCCCTGTCGCTTCTACTAATTGCAACAACAATTGCAATGAACTAAACTGAATCCGAGAGAGCTGAAATAGAAATGAGGGAAGACACAAAAAAACAAAAAAGCCGGACAGCAACAACTAGGCCACAAGTCGAACATATCGGGGCGGGGGCTATACTATATAGCAACAGGGATCCGAGGGGATAACAAGATGGGCGCATTTTACAAATTATAATCGTCATTTGTCATGGAGGCAGTGCACTCAGCAAGGACTCGGCACTCGGTCGGACTCAGTCAGTCCTTCACCCAGTTAGGGCCCGGCAAGTTTTCCTTTCTGATTTTTATTGACACATTGAAATGACAGGGGACCGGGCACAGGGCAGACGATGAAAAATTGCTCAATAAAGTGAATTAGCAATCCACTTAGGAAGGCGAAATGAGAACAATTAGTTGGTGGAGCACAGAGAAAAATATCACTAAAAATAATCATCTATCCAGGTGATGGGAGCATATTAAAAGGGCTTCTTATCTGTAGTTATCATAACAATTAAGTTAACAATACCAATATAATTTATTTGCTATATTATTTAAATTAGTTATAAAACGAATTAAAATATGAATGTATCTTAATCTCTAAGTGTACCTGCAAATTGCATTCCATAGTTTCATTTAGCATTTTAAAATAATATATATGTATGCTCCACTGAAACCGCATTTAAACCCTTCGCCGGCAGCGAACTCCAAAGAGCTCCAGGCCAGGACGGCACTTTTGAAAGGTGTCGAGGAGCGCTCCGCCAAAGGCACCGCGCATCGTCATGGTGAGATCCTCGATGTGACCGATGTCACAGTTGGCCATAGGGGGCCCGTTGGCCAGCAACTCCTCGCAGGCTGTATTGGGAACAAGCCGCTCATCGAATCTGGCCACTGACACGCAGAGGCGCCATTGCTGATGTTGCAACAGCCAGGGGATTACCAGGTGCCAGTCGGCCCGGCTCCAGTCCAAATCGTCCTCCAAATACACACCGTTGTTGGCCAGGGGCTCGGGGTCCGAGAATGGAAGCAATTGAGGCTGGCAGCGGTAGAAACAAAAACTGCATAAAATTAGCAGCGCGAAACGAAGTTGCATCGTGCCTGAAAAAATATATATTTCTCAGAATATTTCCCGATATCGATTTCCGTGCGTTCTCCAGCAAGTTCCATTTAAAACTGAAATCGGTTTGAACCACTCTACGTGTTATGTTTATAGAGCTTCGATGACGGTTTCCAGTTTTGATGACTCTTCACGATGACAGCTCGGAGTCCGCAGAAAAAGATTTGGAAATGGCACATACAATTTTGATTACATTTTTAGCCCCAAAATTTGATCAAATTTAATGGAAACTAAATTGTACCTAACTTTAAGTTCTTTCGCCACTTTACCTGGCTGCGTTGCAGCTACCACGAATTGTTTGTAATTACACTATTATAATTAGTTTTGAGTCAGCTTATTACGTGACTTTCAATCGCTTTCGAGCACGTGGCTTTAGAGACGCCAAACTTTATTTAGCGCGATTGTTTTTTGTTTGTTGGTCTAGATGGCAAGGCCATGACGTCAATGAGTGACGTCGACTATTTAAGTTAGGAAAACTGTTACACAGTTATTTTTCATACTAAAAAAAATATAACAAATTTAATAAGCCAATAGCAAATATTTGGTTGCTATAAATTTAATTTCATTTACTAAGTACTCGTCAAAGTGCACACTACCAACTATCAAACCTTTTTCTGGAATTTAATTTTGAATTAAATTTAAAGTAAGGTGAAAAATATTTAATGAACTTATTCAAAGATTATTACATTTTTAATTTTTAATATTTCCTTTTAAAAAAGCGCATACGCAATGTAGGCCTGGAACTGGAACTGGAGTTACAAATAAAATGCCTCATACACAAAATAAATCGTTTAATTTTAAATCTCAAATGCCAGAGTTAAAATACCTATTAAATTAAATCCGAAATATTTCTGGACACGCAAATCTAAAGGCAAATATAATTATTACACATTTTGTACTCCCCATCAACGTCGCCAGGGTCAGTAAAACAAATTAAATCATGTAATTGATATTTAATTTGGTCAATATAATTAAAGTAAATAATTTATATATTTTCGTTAAAAAACATTGTGTTTGACCATCATTTAAATGTGAAAATAAAAGCTGTGTAATTGTTAATAATTGAACATCAACAAGGCCAGCAACCCAGAACTATTTTTATTCCCTTTCGGTGACAGCTGTACAACATTTGCATAGATATACAAATGCCCACCCATAAATCTTTGCCAAAAAAAAGTCAAACTCATAAATGTTGAGTGGGGCCGGGAAATTTCGGCTACACGATTAATTGGAGAGGGGGGGGCAGGGATATGTGGCACATACACACAGCTGTCGCCAAAAAAAAAAGGAGAATAACATGTATGAAAAAAGGGGCAAACGTGCTGAGCTAACCGGCAGACAGACAAACATCGAAATTATAATTTTTTAATCATAAAACATACACAACAAATGCTGCAAATATTGCTAGGGCGTGGCCAAAACCGGCAGAATGGTGCTGGGGCCATTTGCCTATTTTTTGTTGTTCGGGTCCGGAAACAAATTACAGCAAACAATTTAAAAAATGTTTGCAAACAAACAGGAACCGTAAAGGAGCAACAAAAGGGAATGACGGAAATGTTATCTAGGCAACAAGACAACGGACACGGAAACGGATGTACAGTGCAAAGGCTTTCGGCAGAATTATTTGGCGGCGATGGAAAACTAAGTTATACCCCAAGTGATTTCCCTTTGCCAACACCAATTTTTGGTCCCCACGTTTGCAACGAAAATCCAATCAGGGCGGGAATCACTGTACCGGGGCAAAAGGCTTTTGACCAAAAGAACAGCCAGCCAAGATAAAAGACTCGACTCGGTTCGCCTCCACTATTGTTGGCAGACCTTCTCTCTCTTTTTGCCCTTTAACCTTTTCGTTTCACTTAGTTAAGCAAAAATGAAATTTTTATTAGCAAAATGCATAAATGAATAGAAAATAGTTAAACAAACCCGAAATGCAGAGCACGACCAACTTGGAGCCATGTGCACCTGTGGTCCTGCGATATTTTCTGGTTTTTGCTGAGCTCGACGGAAAACTCTGTTTGGAGTTCCACCTGCACCTTGACCAATAACTTCTGTGGGCCAAAATGGTGTTCCCCTGGCTTACCCAATTTGATTATTCCCGTCTTGGGGCATATGTATAGTAGTAGCATTATAATGTAATTACTTTAGGTTTTTCCTTTGGGGCAGAAACAAAGCAGCATCCATTAGCTCGGATAGAGCAAACATTTTATTTTACAGTCCATGGCTGAGTTTATTGTTCTTTAAAGATCTTTCTAAGCCTTCTAAGAATGCAAATTTAAGTTTTGCTGGTGATACACATTTTTCTATTTGATAATAAACAAAGTTGTGCTTTGTTAGGAAATAAATAAAATGAAAAAATTTGTATACTAATCAGCTTTTCCAGACCGAACTGAACTTAAGACTTGAAAACTACAATTTAATATTTGAACAGAACACAACACAAGAGCAACCAGCTTAATGCCCAGCAATGATATGGGCATTAGAAAGTTGTATAACCAACCCTCCCCTCATACCTCATATGGCATAAACTTTTTGCGACATATCAATTAACAAATAATATAGAAGCTGACAAACAGAAAAGCCCAAGAGGCGAACTACTCGAATCTAAAAACTTGCACATGAGAAACTTGTTTTGCCAAAGCAAATCAGAAAGTCATCATCCGAAGTCCGAGGGCAGGGCGACAACGAATCCCCATTTGCATTTCAGGCCAATGAAGAAGAATAGACACACTACCGGAATGCCAGGGTTCCGCTTCCACCGAGAAGAAGGATAGCAAATTTCTGCCTCTGCGCACTTTAAAAGTAATTTATCTTTTTTGCGCCTCGTCCACCAGAGGGAGGGGGGGGGATAGATGCAACATGCAATTTGCATAAAACTTACTTGCCTTGGACCCTTTCGGCATTAAATCCACTTTGTCTCCGGCGCCTCGCACATCAAACCGGGAGCAGGAGCTGGATCAGGAGCAGGAGCTGGAGCTGGAGCTGGAGATGGAGCTGGAGTTGAAGTTGGGGATGGGGATGGAGCTGTGGATGGAGCTGGTGCTGTGCCGTTTTTTGTTAATTGCAGCCCTGCTGGCGAATAAGTTTTCAATAAAGCGACTCGAGTATGCGGACCCATGCGGAGCTAAAGAAATTCTTTTGTTTTCGACACTCTCCTAATGACTGCTGGGGAAATGTGTCAACGGCAGCTGCAAGTGGCTTGGCAGCATCAAAGTTATCCAAGTTATCGTGTATGGTAAATGGGTTAAGCGCTGTCGGGATTACACAACAAAAATATTAAATAAATTCATAGTTTTGATATCCTTGCAGTTAACCAAAAAATAAATCATAATTGTTATTTTGAGACCACTATTTTAATTGAAATATTAAATGGAAAGTAAAGAAATTGCTTCACATTCATAATTTATAAAGGGTTTACTTAAAAGTTTCAAAACAAATGCGGACAATATTTGGCAGGGGATGAAGAGCTTTAAAATGTCTTAATAATTTGGTAAAGCTACAAAGATTCCATTTAAGATATTCCATTATTTAAATAGATTTCCTTTGGTCTCACATTTAGTCAAAGCAAACACCTACTTTTCTATGCTGGCACGTGTTCCACTTTTGTTTTGTTTGTACGGCATCAAAAAACCATTTAAATGTTTGTCATTTCTAATATAGCAAAGTACTTACATAATGCATGAGCATAATACTGATTGTGAAAAGGCATATCTATCTGCACGTTATATTTTTCTCGTTTTGTCTACCGGAAATGAATACTCATGCGTGAGTGTTTGATTTGATATTTATAACATTTTGTCGAGGTGCTGGTGCAAATAATTAAACACAAATAGGAGGCGCAAACAAATACAATTACAAAACACAAATTCCCACAAAAAGTGAAATAATAAACCGCCCAAAAAGGCGGAGCTGGATGGATGCGGGGAAAGGAAAATTCAACCAGGCGAGTGTGCGAATTTCCCCCTTAATTATTAAAGGGGGAAAAACATCCAGCATCCAGCCAGGCATCCCACTCATCCACCCACCACCAGGACCAGCTCCTACCCCAAGCTGTCTGCATATTTGTTCGCGTCCGTTGAACGCATTTTCAATTAACAGAAAAACACTCGGATAGCAGAGGGCCCCGGACCCGGACCCGGACCAACCTCTTTGCCTCATTGCCACCCGGCACAACTTTGATTTGTTTAATTAAATTACACTCAGACAAAGGCCTTCAATCATTCACAGCCTCCCAATCACTCATTGGCTCAATCACGCGCTCAACTTCAACACAAGTCAATATGCAGCTGGGCGAACGAGTGCGTGTCAGTGTTTGTGATTTAGAAACACCACAATCTACAGTCCCCCCTCCCTACACTCTACCCATCCGCTCAAGTACAACTTATCCACTATACAAAATGCAGTGCAAACTGTTCGTCCGAGTTGGGATTTGTGTGTTCTCGCTGTTGGCACGGTTCAAGAGCCGGAGAGTTGAATTGAATAATTAATTAATGCATGATGAACTCGAGGAGCAAGGTAAGGTAAGCTCTCGGAATGAAAGCCAAATGCGTGATGTGCGTAGCACATGCAAAAATAAAAGAAAGAAATTAAAACAAGATAATGCAGGACCAGTTAAGACAAGGGGGATCTGAACAATGAGTATGTAAATTTATTCACGCCTTTATTTGAAAAACTTTCCCAGCTCATTTTCTTCTAGTTCTTAAAAAAGTAGATTTTTTTTTAATTTGGTTTACTAACTACGTTAAGACATACCTGCTTATAGTAATGCATTGTATTATTACAAAGTTTTTCAATTATTACTTTTATAATTTATTACCCGTTGATTTTCGAAAAACTATAAATTCTTAAAATACATTTAAGAACATGTGAAGATTATCAACTTTAGACTTAAGTAGTCTTAAATCAATAAAGATACATATCCAGCTTAAGACATGTTTTACTTGTGTATAGTTTCCTTACTTAACCTTCAACCTTTTCCTTAAATAGTTTTGTAAACTCATGACTCTTGACTTTAAAGCTCAACTTATTTTGTTGCAAACCTAGAGAGCACAAAAAACCGGTTGCAAAGACAAAGTGCATCATGACCTTGTGGAAAATGTGGTAGTAATAAATAGTGTTGGCCAACCCGCATGCCACTTACATATGCTGTGGAAATTGCGCATTCCAGTCACCAGAACTTTAACTCATACTCAAAACCATTTTTCAAATGGACACCGCCCTTTAGGTACAAAAAAGTAATTGAAAATCGGAAAATTAAGGGCCTGAGCTTTAAAAAATTAAACAATAGCAAGCATTAGCACTATTATATTTGAAATATTTGTTAAAATATAGATTCGTCAGATTTTCGATGATTCACTTACCATTTAGCAATTTGGATTAAAGCTTGACTGGCATTCATCATACTTTTCGCTAAACTAACCCACTTCTTCGGACCCTGCCTATCCTTTCACTAAACAATACCTAAAAAAAATACGGTGCAAAAAAAAAACTATTCACAGCTTATCGGCAAACAATAGACCATTGAATAAATATCAAAAGCAAATAGCCATAAATATTTTTTCCTTACCCCATTTCAACGCGGATTTTTTTATTTTATTAGATTTTCAACGCTTTGCACATGCGGGGAAATATTTTGAAGAGTTTCGCAACGAAGGCAACAAAAACAACAAAAACAAAAAAAAAAAAAAACAGATTGAAGCACTGAAAAAAGGGAATCATTTATGCCGCTTTAAAACCCACAAAAGGGCGGCCAGAAAGCCAGGCTCCGGGCACATGGTCCAGGGGATTTGTGGACGGGACAAAAATGGCAATACGAGCCGATACATAACGTAATAACGCTAACGTGTAGACTTTTACGACATAGAAAACGCGAGAGGCGCGAAGCTTTACGATGCCCGCATCATTTGATTTTATTGCCAAGTGTTGAATAAAAAAATAACAACAACAACAACAACGGGAGCAGGAGCCGACAGATAGGATCCCTGCTCAGGCTTCGGTTGGGGTAAAGGGTCGTCCTTGAGCCAGTTGTTTCTGATTAATGCCATCCGACTCGAAGGATGCAGCGAAGCACGGCACAGAATGCAAATCACCCGGCGGAATAATCAAATCGAGAACGAAACTGAGCAAAACTGAACCATCAAAGTTGACGACGAACGGAAGCTGCTGCTGCTACTGCTGCTGCACAAAGGCAGCACACAATGGCTTGGCCCAAGGGCAAAGGACGAATGCACCTGAGCAGGTGTAACTCACGCCCCTGTCCCATGCCCAGCAGCTGGGCGTGGGCGTGGGCGTGGCAAGGCCAACAAACACAAAATCAATTAATTAAAAAAAAAACTCACTCAGGCATTTGTTGACATTTTCGCAGTTAGGCCCTTCGGCTTCGACTATGTGCATCATCGAGTGCAAACCCGTACAAATCAACAAATATTTGCATACCTGTCCGTCTGTCTTCTGGTTTCTTCTTGTTGTTGGTTTTTTTGCATGTTTTTTTTTGTGTGTTTTTTATGGTTCTGTGTGACATTTCGTATTTATTGACATTTTCTATTTACCAGGCTCAGACTGTCTCATATTTTGACAGTTTATTTCATTGGATTTTTGCCTGAACTGAGCACAGGAGGGGCATTTGCTGAATTGTTGCATGCTGTTTCCTGGCATCCGAGACATTGGCATGTGGCAAAGATTGTTAGAAACATATTGGAATCCCTTTGAAAAGTGCATTGACGTGAACGTGAATCGAAAAAGTTGATCGAGTTGAGGGGCTTAGCATTTAAATGGTAACACATCTAATGAATGTGAAAAGAAGTTTATCTAAGTTCATCAGATTGCTCAACTAGTCGTATACTTGATTTCAAATTAATTTCCTTACACCTAGTCGTATACTTGATTTCCAATTTGAGTTCCGTATTTGAAGCCACTCATAATTGGTCAGTATATAGTAATTAAAATAAATTATTATTTAAAACTGCAAAATAAAACATCAGTCCGGTTATTCCGAAAGATAAACGATTACTACAAACAAATCCTTGTGGCAATTATACTATATAGTAGTCCGATATTAGTCCGATTGCTGACAAACATAATTGTCGACAGCAGGATAGTCTAAAAGACAAAAGGTTAGTCGAACATATTCTATTGGCTACTGAATACATATATACAAGTATATATAAACTTTTCCATAGATCCAAAATAATACTAAGCAATACCTAGTTTGGAATGCAAAAATGAGCAATGCTTATTACGAATTATTTAAAAACGATAAGCAAATCTAGGAAGTCAATCGCAGTTTGCTTTGACTCTACAATTGGAAATCGTAAAGGCATATCCAAAGCACACCTATCCAAAGCACACCAATTCAAAGCCTACAACCAATTCAATATGGACCCTCTTTCCTGGCTCAAGGCCGCAAATCTGAGCAAATCGGAGACTTGTTTTTCCAGCAAACAATTAACTTGCGTCTGTTTTTGCTGAACAAAATCGATGCATCAATCTTCAAACGCGGTGAAAATAATGAAAACGTTTTTTGTTTTTATAATTAATGCTTTTAATGAATGCGATTCGTTTCGTTATCTTTATCATATCATAAACCGTACAATAAACGTAATACATAATAGTTATCTCTCCTGCACTAAATACAAAGTTATACATGGTGTTGAATATAGAATATTTATGTGGTACATATCATTTTCGACTCGTTTCAACTCCCTCCCACAAAAATATATTTTACTTGGGTAAGCAATATTTCGCCCAAAAAAAAATGGAAAGATAGAACGAAAAAAAGGCGAAGGGACTCTTATAAAAATTAATTTGGCTCTCAATTGTTTTTCGGATAGTCGAAATTTTTGGTTCACTGACGATTGCGTTGGTCGTGGCTCACAGAATATACATAGTAGAGATTCGACAACTTCCTTAAGTCTGGGCAAGTTATCAGAAATAAACACATTTTCATCCTTTTTGACTGACAGCAAACAAAGTTTGGGCAAACTAAAGCAAAACTAAGTGAAGGGCTCGATTTTAATTAAAAATTTGATTGCAGCAATTTTACCGCTGCTGCTGGTATATAGGAATGTTGTTCTTGAGGGCCTCGCCCGGGATATGATATCCGGGCGCACCGACGGGTGGACCAGCATTCATGGACATGGCCGCCATTTGTTGGTGCAGCTGATTAAACTGATCGTGTGTTGGCTGCTGCTGCGGTGCCTGTTGCTGAAGATGCTGCTGTTGCTGCTGTGATGGCATATAGCTCTGAGGATTAACCGCTGGCGATCCATTGGGTGCATACAGATTCGGGTTTGGCTGGTATCCCTGAGGTGGTGGTGCCTGCTGGTGCTGCGGCGACATGTACACATGCGGAGCTGGCTGCTGCTGCGGTTGTTGGAGTTGAGGTTGCGGGACTGCGGGCGGAACTTGGGCGAATTGCGTTTGCGGATCCATGTGATAGCTAGGCTGGGTTAGCTGCTGCGTCTGCTGGGTATGCTGAACTAGCTGGGGATGGTGTGGCAGCTGCTGCTGCTGCTGACTGGTCACAAGAGTGGGCTGACCGTTGTAGATGGGCTGGGGAATAGGAGCGGCGCCAGGTTGTTGAGCCAGTTGATGGGGCATCGCTAAAAAGGTTTGCAAAAATTTAAGTTTAAATACAAAATAACATTGGATTCTATACTTACAATTCATCTGCGGTGCATGACTATTTTGGTAGGGAAGAGGCATATGACCGTGCGGCTGTCCTTGGTAGCCAATGGGAGCTCCATGAGCCCCAGGAGCCACAGTTGTCGGAACCGGAGCAGAGGAGGGAACATTTCCAACGGGACCATAAGGGAGCGAGTGCGGGCCAGAGTAGTTTTGGTTGGGTGGGAATCCACCAGCTGCAGGATAGCCCGGAGCACCGTACAGTGCCGCTCCCGGGAAACCGGCCAGTCCAGGCATGAAGCCACCGGCTGGAGCAGCAAACTGCCCGGCCGCAGCTCGGTCATCCCGCATTAGAGCGTGGTACAGGTTAATGGCATCCACGAGGTCACTGGAAAGCTGCGTCAACTGGGCGTGCTTGCGGTCCACGCGCTCCAGCTCGGCGTCAATCAGCGGACCCATTTGGTGGACCTCCTGCTCCAGACGCAGCATCTCGTCGGTGTCCTGGGTGGGATCCTCGGGATTGGCCTCGTGCAGCAGATGGAGCAGCCGATCGATCTTGATCTCGTCGATCTCTACGGGCTGGGCGGCGGCGGCAGCGGCGGCTGCTTCAGTCTTTTGTTGCAACACCGCCGCCGATTCCAGGTCTCGTTGCCCGGCGGCAGCAGCCGATTTATGCTGCTGATTAATGTCGAGGCGCTCGGGATCGACGGACAGATCGGCAGTGACAAAGTTTGAGGGAAACAACCCCTCGCCACGCTGGTTGAAGCCCTTCCACCAGTTCGGGTCACTGTCGTCCAGCACATGGATGATCTCGCCCGAGCTGAAGGTCAATTCGTTCTCCTCCGCCGCCTCAAAATCGTACAAAGCACGCACCTTTCGCGGCTCAGCCGCCGGAGTGGCGTTTGCCTCGGTGCTGGGGGCACTGGAGCTATTGGCGGTTGCCCCGAACGAGGGATACAGCGAGGGATAGGCACTGGCGGTGGTGGGAGCCGTCGGTCCGCTTGCGCTTCCGGTCTTGGGACTGCCCTTGGTGTCCTTGAGCGACAGCTCGATGGCCTTGGCGATGTCGTCCTCCTCCTGCTGGCTGCTCACCACATTGGGATCCTTGGACAAAGCGGCCGCCTTCTCTGCCGCCGACTTGCTCTTCTTCTCGCTAAGGTTCTTGAAGTCATTGCCCTCCAAACGCATCTTCACGTACAAAGAGGCGATCAGATTTAGCTCCGGGTCGTTCTTGTAGTCATTCTCCGCCCAGTTCTTCAGCACTTCTCGCATTTTCTGTTTTTAGATTATTATGGAATTACTTATCGGAAAATAACTATAAGCACAATGCCCTTACCTGAGCCACTCTGGCCTGGGCCTTGTCGTGCAGGCGCCGAAATTCGTTCTCAAAGTCCCGCGACGCCACCTCCAGTTGGAATGGCTTGCCACAGTTATTGGACAAGGCGTCCAGCAGGATGATAGCCTGCATCACCACGTGCGGATCGGAATGGCCCATGCGCCGCATTACCGCCTTCAGGCAATCCTTGGCCAGACGCTTGTTCTGTGACACCTTGTCACACACTTCCAGGATCTGCGTCCAGTTATCATTGGTGTTCGTTTCGCTGGTGGCCTTTTCTGCGGAATTAGAAACAAAGAGCTAAATTAGCTTATCTGTCTGAAAAGTGAGTCATTGGGGACCTAAGATAAGGAAGCCAGCAAGCTGATTTGAATCGTACTAATAAAAAAAATCAATACACCATCTGGCAAATTGCATTAGGGGAGGGGGTGGGCGGAGGTCAAGGTCACCGACTGCCAGCCAAAAAACTCCAATAGGAGTTCAATGAACCAAATGCGCACAGCTTCTCACATGACTTTCTTTGTTGTCTGTCCACATTGACAAAGGGAAATGCGCAATAAAAGGGGTTGTGGGTGGAAAAGCTTGAAGATACGAGAAGCATACGATTCTATGCAAATGTAATTATCATTTGCCCCCCTCGGAGCAACAATTAAGAGAGATATGTATGGTGAAAAATCAGAGATAAGCAAGGAATACCATATAACGTCGGTCGGTTGGTTTCCCAATTGGATTTCGCTTATTCATAGACTTACCCACGTCGGTGTCGAACGACGAAGACTGCCCGAAGATACCCATTGTGGACCACCTCTTTCACCTTTCACCTGACGTTGCCAACACAATCTGCGCTGCTGCAATGTCAATCCGTCAATCCAGTCCCCCGATCCGATCCGAATGCACTTTGTCAGGCCGTCGTTTGCCTTCCCTTTTGTTTTCTTGTTTTTCCCCGCTGGCTGGGCAATCGATTTTCAGTGCGTCACAGCGACTAAAATCGTTCGATCTGCTGTGGAAGTCTTCTGCGCACTTTTTTAATGGGCACCGGACTGCTCAGTTCGCAATTGTGGGTTAGAGGGTCTCAATAAAGGCTTCTAAATTCGCTTAATTTACATTTATTGTGTAAAAAAGTGACTAATGACAAGTGTGACCGTTGGCGGGGATGCGCAAAACGCCGAACGACTTGGTATCGATACCTTGCACTTTAAAACTGTGACTTCTACATAGGTGTGACTAGGCAAGAACAAATTTGATTCGAGCAATTTACTGAATGTTTCTACTGTAAATGATATAGATACAACAAATTCACAGGGCTCCTTTGTGTTTTAAACATAACATTACATATGTACTTAAAAATAGGTATTTCATTTTTTATTAATTTAATGTCTAATATATAAAACAAAAAATGTTACACCAATTATTGTACAGCTGTTTAATTTATTTGTTGTGATTTGAAATGCATTCAGTATAAAAATACAGTGACCGCTTACTTATCGGAATACCAAAAGTTCCTGGAAAAAATCACAGCTACGCAAAACGTCTTTGACATTTCCAGAAAGCGGGCACACTAATCTCAGTATTCGAAAAAAAACGCGCAAATAGAAAGGACGCCAGAAAAATATAGTGAACAAACAAAAAAATATTATCCTACAACCTACGTAGAAACTGCAATAATCTGGCGAAATGACGCTCTCCCGCACAAAGCATGCCAACCGGACGCACTTGCCCCACCTGATGTCCAAGGTGCCGGAGGAGCACCAGGAACCGATCAAGAATATGTGCCTCAAGATGATGTCCCACGAAGCCTACGGCCAACCGTGTGTATTTCAATCATGAATACCAGAAACAAATACAAATTTATTTTTCCATAGGTACGAGTGGGGTTCCCGCGACTTTGAGATGGGAGCCCACTTGGGGCGCGGTAAGTTTGGACGCGTTTACCTGGCCCGAGAGCGACACTCGCACTTCCTGGTGGCAATGAAGGTGATGTTCAAGGAGGAGCTGCGCAAGGGCAACGTTCAGAGACAGGTGCTGCGCGAGATCGAGATCCAGTCGCGGCTGAAGCACCCGCACATTCTGCGTCTGCTCACCTGGTTTCACGACGATAAACGAATCTACCTGGCCCTGGAGATCGCCTCCGAGGGCGAGCTATTCAAGCACTTGCGCACCGCTCCGAACCATCGATTTGACGAGCCGCGCTCCGCCAAGTACACCTACCAGGTGGCCAACGCCCTGAACTATTGCCACTTGAACAACGTGATCCATCGGGATCTAAAGCCGGAGAACATCCTGCTGACCAGCACCGATGACCTGAAGCTTGCAGACTTTGGCTGGTCCGCCCACACGCCCAACAATAAGCGACGCACGCTGTGCGGTACTCTGGACTATCTGCCTCCAGAGATGGTGGACGGCAGCTCCTATGATGACTCGGTGGATCAGTGGTGCTTGGGCATTCTGTGCTACGAGTTCCTCGTGGGCAATCCGCCTTTTGAGTCGCAGAGTTCGGAGAGCACCTATGAGAAGATCAGGCGCTTGGAGATCCGCTATCCCTCGCACATGTCCAAGGGCAGCAAGGAGCTCATCGCAGGGGTAGGTTTAATATTTCGAATATCGAATCCTGGGTAATCCCATCACTCATGTGGACTCTTGATTTTTTTTAGTTGCTCCGCAAGCAAGGAGAAGGTCGGATTACCTTGGTGGACGTAATGACGCATCCTTGGGTCAAGGAGGGAATGGAGAAGCGCACTCGTCAACTGGAGGAGCGGGAGCGAGGCAAGGAGAACCAAGCGAGGAACTAATGGATTTTGGATTTTAACATTATGCGAATTATTTACTATATTACTATTAGAATTAATAAACGATTTGAATTAATTTCGATATTTTTTGTTGTTAGTTTATTTGTTGATTGAGGAGATTTATTGGAAGTTTCTAAGAGCCCAATTTTTTTTCAACAAAGGTAGTTCTCCTTAAAGTAAAGTAAAGGATAATCAAGGAATCCCAATATAATATTGATCAACTAAAAATAAATGCATATTCATATTTATTATTTTAATTTATCTTACAATTTCCTTGATTAACAATATGTTCGAGTAACAAATCCATACTCTTGGCTTTCACATATATATTTATAATTTATTGAAACAGATCTAACGAAAAATTATTTAAAAATTTAAGAACTGATTACTATCCTGTGGCCCCCTTTAAATAAACCAGACTGCGCCCCTGACCAGTAGTGAGGCATTTTTCTGCTTAAGTCCAACGGTCACACTAAATAAATAAATGACAATTTCAAGCGAAAAATAAACCCTATAAAGTCAATGAATCGCTTGATTTGCGATCGGTCCACACGCTAGTGAGTGGGCATGTGGCAGTAGCGGTCACTACAGTCCGCAGCAGCTAGAGATCTAGCCAATCGAGCGGATCAAGAGCCGCCCGAGGCCCTTCGAGGAGTACAGCAACAATTGTTATATTTGGCACGGGGAAGGGGCGACGGAAATCAGCCCCTTCGGTTACTAATTGAATTAAAAAAGGGTTAAACAATAATACCCGGCGGACTGTGAGATACTTAATTAGCAATGGTCTTCATACGCGATCCGTGCGGCATTGCCTGCTTGGTGGTCACCTACGGGGCCGTTCTCTACGCCGACTATGTGGTGATCCGCTGGATAATCCTCACCACCATGCCGGGAAGGTGAGTCATTTGGTTCGATTCTTAAGGCAAACTACAATCCAAATACTTTCACACAGCCTCTGGATGTCCTTCCATGTGGTGCTCTTCAACACCGTGGTCTTCCTGCTGGCCATGTCGCACACGAAGGCCGTGTTTTCCGATCCGGGCATTGTGCCCCTGCCCACCAACCGTCTGGACTTCTCCGACCTGCACACCACAAACAAAAATCAGCCCGGAAATGGCCACAGCAGCGAGTGGACCGTCTGCACCCGGTGCGAAACCTACAGACCTCCAAGAGCCCACCATTGCCGCATATGCAAGCGATGCATCCGGCGCATGGACCACCATTGCCCCTGGATCAACAACTGCGTGGGCGAGCGCAACCAGAAGTACTTCCTGCAATTCCTCATCTATGTGGCCCTGCTCTCACTGTACTCTCTCGGCCTGATCGTCACCTCCTGGGTGTGGCCCTGCGAAGAATGCAACCAGAACGTGATTGAGACGCAGCTGCGAATGTAAGTCCCAAAACAAAGGGAGTAACTATCGGTAGTGTCCCTATTTGGAATGGCTCATTAGCATGGGCAACTTCAGGGATAATCGAAAATTCAAGTCACGAAATTAGTCAATTTAATGAATTCAAAAAATAGGAAAACAATTGAGCATCCTTTTTAAGCCCTGGAACTATGGTAACTTAGGTAAATTACGTGTTTGTTAATGTATATATCTTACAAAAGGAGACATCTGAGACCCCCCAAGATTACCTTAATAAAGTCAGGGTGACTAGACAAATAAATAAAAAAATTCGGTTAATTAACCATAAACAAGTTTTAGGAGAAAATCACTTGACTGAACATTAGTAGATAAGTAAAACAAAATTTCCCGTTTAAGAAGCACTCTTATTGCATTAGTACGTGTAGAATTCCAACTCCGAAGTCCAAATCTCAGGCGATGCAAATATCACTTATATTTATGTCCGAATTTTTAAACAGAATTGAAGAGTATATATCCGTCGTACAATCTTAACTCTAACACTTCCTTGTTTTTAGAATGACAAGTTTTTCAAGTTTATCCAACTAATACCCTTATTTTTCCAGGATTCATTCTGTGATCTTATTGCTGGTGTCTGCTCTCTTCGGGCTGTTCGTGACAGCAATTATGGTGGACCAGCTGCATGCGATTCTGTACGATGAGACGGCCGTGGAGGCGATACAGCAGAAGGGCACCTACCGACCCAATCGGCGCAAGTATCAGCTGCTTGCGGATGTGTTTGGACGCGGTCATCCGGCCTTGTGGCTCCTGCCGTGCACCAGTCTAAACCACGCCTCGCGCTACCACGACACGCCGCTGCTCAGCCACGATGTCTAGGGTCCGGACATATTCTACATATTCTGTCCTTGTATTTATTGTGCGCCTGTCGGTGCAGGCGAACAGCCCCGACATGTTTTTAGTTTTTAAAATGCGTGTGATTTTTTTTTTAAACAGCCCCTCCCCACCTTAGCCAGTCAAAATGATTCGTATTTTTCGTATTGTGTATTATATGCAAATTCCCTCTTAATTTACGCTTTAGTTTATAATCATTTGAAATTATAAATATAAAGGAGGCGGAAAGGAGCATACTCAAAACAAATACTTGGATATTTTGTAAGGAACTTTTTGCAACTGCTTGTTCGAAAAGGCAAATCTAAATAATAATGAAGTCAATCTTCGGTCGGCCGAGATATTTTTATACCAGTATCCGACTAAACAGTACATTCTAATTTGAGACGCGAAATAATCTCACTTGTATACAATACCAAGCTAGAGTGTAAGCCCCTATAAACGCATTTACGACACACCAATCATACCAAAAAGAAGCGATTGAAACAAAGTCCCCTAAACCG
Source organism: Drosophila setifemur (assembly GCA_021224005.1). Taxonomy (NCBI): domain Eukaryota; kingdom Metazoa; phylum Arthropoda; class Insecta; order Diptera; family Drosophilidae; genus Drosophila; species Drosophila setifemur. The sequence goes on along the minus strand of JAJJHY010003831.1, from coordinate 5,679,828 downwards.
TGCAGTAATAGTTCGTAATATTTGTAATCACTTTTAATTTGTAGTTCCTTTTTTGAACCAGCAGCACTAGACAGTTTTCCATGTAACACCAGAGATTGCCTCTCCTGATCAGATTCAATAAAGCTATCCGATACGATAAGTAATCTAATCGAGTTCGCTCCCCAGGCCCTCGACACTAATGGTCAGTTGCTTCAGGGCCTGTTTGGCCACCCCGCAGAGGACTCCCTCCTGAGAGCTCTTGTCCTCGCACTCCAGTATCTCCACGCACTCCTTCAGCAGATCGATGGCATCTACGAGGCGGGTCCTCAACTCGCCGCCCCCCAGTCCGCCGGCAATAAAGCCGTTTTTGGCAAGAAGCACCAGGGGAACGTGCAGCTCATAGAGATTCATGGCACGCGTGCGACTCAGACCCGGCTCAAAGGTGTTCAGCACTCGGAGAACCTGACGACACAGCTCCGCCTTTCGCTCCAGCTGGTGGTCCGGCAACTGGACCATCTCATAGCCCTGCACCCGCCCGTACATCTCGATGAGCAGCTGCCGCAGCCCTGTGGCAATAAAGTGCAGCGGATGGAGCAGGGATTTGTACTTGCGCAGCAGGCGTTCGGCCTCTTCCAATCTTTTGGCGCCCATTTCCAAAGCCTGTACGGCATTCACCTCTGCCTGCAGCGATTGGAGCAGTGTCTGCACATCATCATTGCTGCTGATTGCTGCACAGCTGCTGCAGTTCCAACTGGTGTCGGGATCTGCACAGGAAAAATATTATCAGTGAGTTTGAAAATGTCTAAAAAAAATTCCCTGGGTTTCCTACGCTTACCCGTTGGCTGTCTGGGCACTTGGTACCCCTCGGCGCACTGTCCACACTTAAGGCTGGAAAAGTGCGTGCCCAGTTCGCTGGGATCCTGGCATCGGTCGCATTGGCAGCTAAAGAACTTGCCCTGCTGAAGATGCTTTTGCCTTTGAGCTGTGCCGTCCAGAGTGTAGGTATAGCTATGGTGCAGAGCCTGACCCTCCTCCAGGTCCACCATGGCACGCAGGCGGATTCTTTGGGGGAAAGGGAGTTTTGTAAACTATTAATAATTTAATTATTTTTGAAGTTTTTCGGAATAATCATTATAAATAGATAAGTGCAAAGATCACCGTTTTGATTAAAGTTGTGTTTGAGAAAAATAGTAAACAACATAAAATATTTGTATTTGTTTAAAAAAGAGATTTTGACTTCAGAGTGCATTAACGCTGAAAAGTTACGACTATGTGGTACCCTGGAAATCGTTTAAGTTAGTATATTGTTCCTATATATATTACTTTAAAGAGAGAAGCAATACTAAACATATATTAAATATCATTATTAATAGCACTGGTGTTTTTTAAATGTTTAAATATGCAAACATATTTAATAACAGAACTAACTATTTTAAATGTTTTTTATTCTTATTGTGTAACATTTATAAGTTTAAACATCTGAAAGCAATGTACTTATAATTCTTCTTTTATTCAATTGCCGGGTAGTAGAAGATGTGTTAAACAAAAATGTTTACAAATGAAGAAGCTGATATTATAAATTATTCCACCGGATTAACAACAAAAGCCCGTATTTTTTGTTTGTTTGAAAGACTTTCGGCAAACAGACTATATATATTCTATTTATGTAAAGAAAAGTTCGGATCAAAAAGAACTTGCTTGTCATTATGATTTGGGTACGATGAAATTTAATATTAGACTTTTGTGTGTTTGGAAAATGTTTCCTAGAATTCTTACCCTGAACACAACAAGATTTATACTCACTTGTAGCCTTCACTGGGATAGATGCTCCGGGCGGTGTTGGGCACGCAGTTGTGTGCCAGGATGCCGGTATACGGATAGAGGCCTCTTAGTGGATAGCCCCTTGGGGTTCTCGCTTCGAAGGCATTCACCTCCAGCACGCCCACCACCTGCATGATCAGCTCCTCGCTGAAGCGTGCGGACAGTTTGCAGGGTCCCCGCAAATACTGAGCAATATTCACACGGTCCGCATGCCACAAGTCCGCGTCCTTCTTGCGCTCCTCCTCGTGATGCTCCATGGGAGCGACCTGGCTCTCCCATCGCTCGGGATTCGCCTCCTTGGCGAGCAGTACTCTGAAAATCACAAATTTAATAGAAGTTATTTATATTTTAGTTAATTCAGAATCAATTAATATACATTATATAGAATCAATATAAATATCATTTGTTTAATATATACAAGTATCTCTGTATTCAAAATTTTAGATACACATTCGTTGAATGTTTTTAAATCAGGTTTTTATAAAACAGCAAAGATATAAGAAAAGAAATTCATTTAAAATTTAAATACATTTTTAACACTTTTTAATTCACTGTAATTATTTTATATCCAAAAATAGTCAAACAAAAACAAAGTTAATATTCTTGTCGAAATTTGTTTGTTTTTTTCACGAGACTTTTAGAGATCACTAGCGTGTCAGGCTGGTCAGTGGCTGGGTCTATTTTTGTTCCGCTCGCCGGGCTTCACCTAAGCGGTAAAATGCAGTCCAGCTGTGGGCAGTGTCTGCTGCCTTGGGGCAGGGGAAAGAATCGAGCCCGGGCCTCCTGCAGAACCCGGCATTCCAGCTGAAAGTGCTGATTATCCGCGTCCTGGGAGCACTCCGCGCAGAGCGGCCAGCCGCATTCGTTGCACTGCTCCTCCTCCGGATCCGGATCGGTTTGATAGCATCCCAGGCAAACGACCGGTCCATTGCATTTGGGTCCCACGGCTAGGGGCAGCTCCTCAATCAACAGGCCGTGTTCATTCACCGCTCCCTTGGCCACCAGATAGCGTCCGCAGATGGGACTCCATTGCACCGATGTGCGATTCACCAGCAGCGTGGGCGACGATGTCATCTCACTGACTGATGCCGGTAGCCTAAACGCAGATCATGGGCATATCTCTTGACGCAAAGATATGAGCAGCAGCCACATCTTGGCGTGCTCTGGCATAAAGCATCAACATTTTCTGGGCACAGTGGGAGCAGTGGGTCCATCAAGGGTGCAAAAGATTCCGTATAATTCTATAATTATTAATGCTCATGATTCTAATTGTTTTAGAATTCTAATATTACCAAATACTATAATTAATATTAAAAATAACAATACGGAAATATGTGTATTCACTAAAAAAAAAAACATTTTAAAATTCAGTAGGTGCGATTGCAATGCATTTGTATTAAACCCAAAAAGTTAAATTAAAGAATTTAGAAAAAAAAGATTTTATTGCAAATTAGCAATAGATCCTCCGATTCCCAATCCTTTTGCTTCACTGTGCCCAGCGTTTCCTCCTCCGACGTCGTCACGCTGAGTTCTCGTTATTTGTCTGCTCACATGCGATCTCCGAGAACTGTGCCTCGGCGGCTGCCAAAACTAATATTGCTATATAGATATGCCCCGCCCCCGCCTCCGACCTCAACCACTTCCCCGCCTTCCCGCTGGAGCCCCCGCACCGCACTAACCTCAATGGTGTTATGCAATCTAATTGCGAACAGACGCCATCATCGCTCACATTCCCGGCGAAAGTGACGCGAGCGGTGGCGAACACCTCGCACTCCCCGCCATGATCCGTGACATCGTCGCCGGAGGCGCACAGCCCGCACAATGGCCAGTCGCAGAGCTCGCACCGGTCCAGGGAGTCGCCATCCTCGCCGAACTGCAGGAATTGGTAGCACCCGAGGCACACAATTCCACTGTCACGCTTGGGTCCGCGGGCGAAGGGCAGCTCTTCCAGCACCAGATCTCCCCGCTGGACGGGTGACGCGGTGGCCAGACAACGTCCAAAGGCGGCGTCTTGCTCCAGGCGGGCCTTCAACATCCTATCGGCTGGCTGCTGCGTCCGATCTAATCCGATGCACTTCGATTGCACTGCACTCTCAGCTGGGGTGGCTATAAATAAGACACTCTTTACTTTATTTTTTTATGAACTCTACTTGCACTTACTTTACTTACTAAAATAATAAAACTAAACTTCATATTTTTACATCGAATAGCGTTTGGAAATGACCGTTACTGATGTATGTATGAAAAACCGTTAGAAAACCGTTACTTTAGCAAATGTAAACAAACATTCAACACTCTGCTCGGAAGATCTCTCCCCCTCTCTACCTATCCCTCTCTCTCTCGATCTATTTCGCACACCCTTTTACTTGCATCAAAGCTCTGAAGGTGGCGCAGGGATGCAAGAACTAAATATATATTACTCAAATAAAACTAAGATATTTTTATAATAAAATAACTATTATGTGCTATGTATAATTAATTTAAAAGATTTTCAGATTAAGCCCTGACCAAAGTTTTATTACATAAAAATGCCCAGGTATATTGTTTTTATTGTAATCTATTCAAATTCCCAAAAATACATACATAAATATTATTAGAATATTATTATCCGCTGGTAAAATGCAATTTAATTAGTTACATTGTATACATTAGTTTAAATTGGTGCTTTAAACGCTGGCTTTAAATGTATTTAGCATAAATTTAAGTATATAAGATCTTAAATTGTTGTCTATTCTTTTTTAATCAATAAATATGGCTATCTAAATTCAAATATTTAAAATTAGGCTTCTTTCCGTTGCAAAATCTCGTTACAAAGTGTGGCCAGACCCCGCTACATGGGATTTTGCAGCTGTAAGCAGGTAAGGGGGAGTGCAAATTTTCGCATACCATCTGGGCACACTCCGCAAAATCATTTTCGTGGTGTACGTTCGTGGTATCGTGGTTGTCTCTGTTCCTCTGCGTTTCGCATTACACTCTTAACCAAACTTAACTCATCAAAAGTAAGTAAACCTGGCCCATGCCTTTGGCCCCCTCCCCCGCACCCCTTAAACAAATACAAGTAACAAAGTGCCCCCTGACTGGGGGCATGTAAAGTGAGACTTTCCTCGGTTTCTGTGATTTCATAACCTCGAAAAGAAAAAAAAATTTGCAAGTAGACACGCGCACCAACGAAAAACGGGCTGAGATGAGAATTCATTTCGCGATGTCGAAAGGAGCATTTGTTATCAGCCCAATGGGTGATGTTTAAAAACGAAAATTAATTGATAAAATCCAATGACGGGAAAAATTCTGCCGGCTACTACACGCACACAAACCCGCCCCCACGCACACCAGCGCAATTACAGTTCATTGGCAGCAGCTGCCGGCTAATGGGAAAAAAACGTCGAAAAAGTGCCCAGCAAATTTCTGTTACGTAACGAGAGCAAGCAGAGCAAGCGGCCGCTTAAATTGTTTTGATCAATTTGCCCTGTTATCGCGATGTTGTGCCCGATTCTCAATAAACATTTTCTCGACGCTTCTTTATCAATGTTTATTTTATCATTCTGCACTGGTCATGTGAGGTGTGAACAGCGAGGTGGTACTTGATTTAGTTGGATGTAGAAGGCGGTAGCCGTCATTGTGACGTCACCATAAAATCAATACCCTTCTGTGGCACCTTTTCGTGCTAGGTTCGTTTCCTCCGCCCATTAGTTGTTAGTTTTCCTGATTGCATAACCACGGGCGAAAATTATGACTTGCACACCCCCTCCTTAACCTCCTTGTCAAGGTCATGGTGCTGTAGTTGCTGATTCATTGGGGAATCCTCCATTCCGGCAGGACTTTTCTCCAATGTTACATCACCTGATCTGGGTCGTTCAGCGGGTTTTCACCTTCTGTATCTCGCCTGTTGTCTTTGTTGCTGGCCATTTCCCGTTTGGCTGCTGGCCATAACGACCTGTCTGTCGTCCGCCTAGCGGCGCTTTTCATAATTTTCCGTCTTGG